>NNCF01126580.1:1628123-1658238 GCA_002313205.1 Laupala kohalensis | reverse complement strand
TATATATATATATATATATATATATATATATATATATATATATATATATATATATATATATATATATCCCTAACATTGTTCATTGCATTTACTCATACGAGAGAATGGCCACAGAAGACATGTTGTTGACACATGCCCTGATTTCTTTTTTGAAGAAAGTGCTAATAATAATAAGTATACTGGTAAAATATTGGCTCCGGAGATGCATTTGAAGCATTTTTCAAAAATTAAAGTGCCAAAAATACTCACATGTAGATTAATATAGTAGCATATCCTGCAACCATTATCTTCTTGCTGACATAACACATTGCATGATATTAAGAAAGGAGGATATTGCTGTATAATAAATTATTTTAACAATACGTTAAGAATATGACTGAAATAATGGCAAGTTTGATCAAACTAATATGATTTTTCATATGTAACTTATTTCTTGACGTTCTCTTGCAGATATAAAAAGTAATTTGATTTATTTCGGATACAAAATTAACTTTTCGTACTCTTTTTATCATCCTTCACGTGTTAAATGAACACAAATATTGAAATTTTAAGGCATGCGGAGCATTCTTTAGATAGTTAAATACTGAATCTTGGTAACGATAAATATTTCCTCCATTGTTATTACTGATTTATTCAAACCTCCATCTTCGATTATATACTATTTGAGGAATACGTCATGCAGATCATGTGCATGTTTTTTTTTTGGTTTTTTTTTTTTGGTTGGGGCTTTAGGGCTCGTCAACATCGAGGTCATTAGAGCCCCATGTGCATAAGGGAAGAATGGAAAGTTACATGGTAGAACTAAATATAATTACTTGAAGCGAAAAAAAAAAAAGGAAAACTAAGGAAGACAGGGAAAGTTAAGAATGACAACTGTTAGTGACCAAGAGGTTGAGGAACAGCGGTGAAAAAAGAAAGAAAGAAAATGAAAAATAAGCTTGGGATCAAAGCTTTTTTAAAAATCGAATATTACAGAATATTTTATGACCTGTTTTACAACCTCTCTATGCCTAAAGTGAGTATAGTCCATTCTTATTCCGGAGAGGAAGTGTGGAATGAGGAAGGAGAAGGTCCTACCTTCATTACGCGAGTCAAATCACGTGGCTGCTTAGGAGCTTTTCTATCCTTATCCGTCAAATACCTCCTCCTCTCCAATATTTTTACAACGAAAACACGCCTCACGTTACAGCACGTGTCATGCTGAGGTCTTCTCCACACGTGATGATGAGAACGATAGAATCATATGAGCAAGGAAACTTTGGACTCAAGAGACATGGGAAGAGTTCTCTCACGAAACGTATAGTGGAAGTACGAAGAATGAATGACCTAACATTGGTATAGTAAAGGTGATTCTGCGATAACAAGTAAACATTGATCTCAAAAGTGAAAGAACAACAATTCATACAACTGAAAAGAAAGATTGTTAATAAAATACATGGAAGTCTCTTATAGAAAACTAAATTCTACACTAATATTAAAGTCTCCGTTAATAGATGTTGGTGAGGGTCGTGCTTTTAGTGTTCGCAGAAAAATATCAGAACTTGACGGAATTAAAATATTGAAAAGAAGACCAATAAAAATCGAGTTAGACTACCTTATTTGTTGTATCATGCCATATCTTATGTACCATGCAAAGTATTAGTATTCGATATCTCACTTTAAAAATTCAACAAAGAAATTCCACAGCAGTTGGCAATATTACTTGTTTCCTTACTCATTTTGGGACGTTTCACTGGAATTAAATAACTAATTATCTCTCTTTCCAACAATCTCCAAAATTCATTTTCCTGTTCATAGGATGTTGTCACGAAGAATACGTGACAAAATGTACTGGCACCTGAACTCATTGTTCCCCCACCACTGCTGACCCTATATCAGAAAGGAGAAAAGACAAGAGAGAGAAACACAGCAACATATCAGTCTGTAAGTGGAAATAATGCTATAGAATTTGGTCATAAATATTACGTTTCAAGCATGAAATGTGCTCTAATTTGAAACATACGTTTCTGGTATGGATTTTATTCATTGAGCAATTGCAATAGAAATCTGTTATATGATTTAATTGATTTTTTCGCCAAATTCATTACATTATTATCCTTGAAGGGAATGTGTTAGTTACTACCTAATATAAAACAGAAATATACCATTTTCCTGTTCAGTAATGATAAAATCCAAGATTTCAAAAAATTGTGATAGTTAATAAAAGAAAAGTGGGAGTCGGACAATTTTAAAATTCGACCTCAATGCAGATTTTCATAAAATTAGTTTATTGTCCACCATGTGGTCATGCGAAGTTTGTAGTGCTTTTTGACAATATATTTATTATTATTATTTATTTGCCATAACCGAGTTTCTACCAGATAAGCAAATTATGTTTTTATCATTGACAGTTCCATCTCTATCGGCATCCCTTATTGATGTCGTCTAAGGCGAATACGAGGTGTGAGAGATTCATTCGTATTATTAATCTCTTGCAGAGAGTCACTACAACGCCACAGAGGGATCGAAAGTATTACAGCATCTGTGTACAGAAGAAGCAAACTTCAGAACAAAATATCAAATAAACGGGCCACGTGAAGTTCACAACATTGGACATTCATGTCCCGGAATAAGATGTGTGGATATTGGTAGAGTCATTTTTTTATATTTTTTTTAGCCATAGTCATCCCCGACTGTCTTGCCTTCAATTTGCGTCATCGGAGGGGATTTAATTTTCTTACCAAGTTCTCTTACCTTACATCTGTCGTAAAATCAACTTCTTGTTGTAAATCCTAGTAAAGGGTTCTCTCACCACAACCCTTAAGGGGCTTTGACTTTTGGGGGGGGGTAGTCCTCATATTTTGGCAGGGTGAGCCGGGATCTTAATGCTATTTTGGAAGTGACATAAAGGCGTATTAAAACACATCGTATTACATTGATTAAATAGGGTTTAATTCAAAAGAGGTTCACCTGAACCTAGTCAATTATAATAGTGACATAAAAATATATGACATATTTGTCAATTGGTTAATCATATTAAACAAACGTGAGATACTTTCGTATCTAGATTAATATAGTGGAATATTTAGAGATATTTCCTGTACTGAGTGATTACATTACAACATAATGGCTTACTATCGTATACAAACTACTACGTGAAAAGTAGTGGACGAGCTTGACATTGCCCATAACATAAGCTTTGAAATTGTATACTAAATGGCAAACGTATACTTCTTGAAGCTAAAGAGTACTCAGAGAAACTTCACTAACACTTGAGAGAAAGTTCTTCCTAATAAGAGGCAGATATCCAAAGTTGTACGAAAGCTTACTTAGTGAAGACGGTTCTTAGGAATTATGAAGCCTGATAGAGTTCGGATCGGTGATCCAAGCAACGAGATGATTTCGCTAACGTAGTGCTCATATTACCAACAACAGCATGTGACCCCTTGTCCACGCAAAAGGCAGCGGGTTGCTTCCAAGCTCGGAAGATTGTTGGTACGAGAGCGAACGGCCCTTTCGAGCGACAACAGCGTTTGTCTCGTGCTTTATAAAACAGTCCCCTGCCCAGCGAAGGCGTAATATTTATATGCCAACCCCAGCCGTACGTGGTTCCTAGTTTTCTTTGGAGAGGGAGAACCGTATTCGTCATCTAAAATGACATAAGGGCTACACCCAGAAAAATGTTCTAGAACTTTGAAAGTCAAACCAAAGTCAACACATGTCTGAAAATAAGAAGCAATGCACCCGCAGTTGTCTTGACCGTCCGGGCGCGGTTCGGCGAACGGAACTGGGACCGCGAGTGGTTTCGCATCCTTTCAATCCATTCAATTTCCCTTCATCGCTCGTCGCAAAGATTCCCCCATTGTAGTAAAAACCGTTAATGATCTATTCTTTACCGTCCACAAAAGTCACTGTCATTTAGTATAAGGTCGCTGTCCTCATTAACTCGCCTATGTATACATAGTTCTTCTTTTTTCCTCATTATTTCCCTTAAATTCTATTTCTGTGTGTACAAGTCTACAAGCTTAATGCCACGTAGCACTTCTAATGCTTTTGTCGACACTGTTTTCTATACTTCTGTTAGTCTGTAATGGGATGCAATTTTAAAAATGATAGAATGATGTCTATCACTTTTCAAGGATTAGACGATCTCTAAACATCACAATTATTCAAGTTTATGCAACAACCACCGATGGTGAAGTGAACGCTATTGACCAGTTCTATGGAAAACTGCAAGATCTAATGCGGTAGACAAAAAAAGGATGTATTCATAGTCGGAGATTGGAACGCCAAAGTTGGAGATCAAATTGTAGATGATGTTACAGGAAAATTTGGCCTAGGTACAACAAACGAAGCAGAACAAAGCCTCCTAGAATTCTGCCAAGACAATTTACTATTTATTACTAACACACTGTTCCAGCTACCCAAACGACGCCTATATACCTGAACTTCACCAGACGGGCAATACCGGAATCAAATTGATGACATAATGTGTAAGCAGAGGTGGAAGAGTGCAGTACAGTCAACTACAAGACCTGGAGCTAATTGTGGATCAGATCATGAGCTCTTAATTGCAAAATTACAACTAAAACTGAGAAAAGTAGCTAAAAATGCGGCCATCTTGTAGATACAACCTTGAGAGTGTACTTTGTGAGTATATAATAAAAGTTAGAAATAGATTTAATGGATTAGAATTAGAAGACCGAGACTTAGAAGAACTATGGACGGAAGTATTCCAGGCTGTCTAAAAAGGTAGCAGAGAAACATATTCCCAAGGAAAAGACTAACAAAAAGGCTTGATGGTTATCGAGAGAGGCACTAGAAATAGCAGAAAAACAAAGGAAAACAAAAATCAAAGGGGATAAATCCGCAATGTTTAAATTGAATACAGAGTTCCGTAAAATACCTAGAAGAGACAAAAATATCTTTTTAAATAATCAGTGCAAAGAAGTTGAAGAGAATATCAGAATGGGAAAGACAAGGGATCTTTACAAGAAAATAAGAGACCTCAAAGGTAACTTCCAAGCAAAAATTGGAATAATAAAATATAAAAAGGGTAAAGGAATAATAAAATATAAAAAGAATCACAGGAAATAAAGGAAAGATGGGTGGAATATGTAGATCTGTATAAGGAGAAATGTGTACTGGTGATAGAGAAGTTAATACGAACTTCGAACTACAAAGGTGAGGTGAAATGGGCCATAGAAAATATTACTAAAAACAAGGCTTCTGGACATGATGGAATTCCAGCACAAATGTTCAAAGTCATTGGTGTGAATGCGGTGAAAGTGCTGCATTCAATATATCAGCAAATATGGAGAAACCAACAATGGAAAAATTCAAAAGATAGGAAAAATTCAAAAGATAGGAAAAATTCAGTATTCTTCCCGATTCCAAAGAAGGGAAATTCGAAAGAATATTGAAGTCATCGAACGATCGCACTCATTTCACATGCTAGCAAAATCATGCTTAAAATCTTACAAAATAGACTTCGCCAAAATGTAGACCGAGAACTACCTGAGGAACAAGCTGGATTTCGTAAAGGAAGAGGGATCAGAGATGAAATTGCCAGCATTCGATGGATTATAAAAAGGAAGAGAATTCCAGAAGGATATATATCTCTGCTTTTTTGATTATGCGAAAGTTTTGGACTGTGTCGACCATAATATTATATGGGAAGTAAACATGGGAGTAGCCAATCATCTTTTTCACCTTATGCTGATTATATACTTGGACCAAGAAGCCACGGCAAGAACACTATATAGAACAACTAAATAGGTCAATTCAAAAAGGAGTACGGCAAGATTGCATATTGTTACCTAATTTATTCAATCTGTTTGCAGAACACATTATGTGAAATGCTGGGTTAGATGAAGATGAAATTGGCATTAAAATGGCTGGGAAAAATTTAAATAATCTTACACATGCAGATGACACCATCTTGATGGCAGAAAATGTGGAAGAGTTAAAGACCTTCTCACGGAAGATGAAAGAAGAAAAGGTTGGATTAATGCTAAATGTAAAGAAAACGAAAATTATGGAAACTAGACTTTCAATTCACCTGTAGGAGAAGAAACAATGCAAGTAGTTTCCATTTTCAAATATCTCGACTCTCAGATATCTGCTAATGGGGACAGCAGCCATGAAATCAAGAGACGCTTGCTGTTTGGTAGAAAAGTAATGTGTAACCTTGACCATGTTACTTCTTAAGAGTAGAGATATAAAATTAATAACAAAGATCCGCATAGTAAGAGCTATGGTATACCCAGTTGTGGTGTATGGATGTGAGTCCTGGACCTTAAGAATGACTGAATGTCGTAGAATAGACTCCCTTGAATTGTGGTGTTGGAGGAAACGTCTTAGAATTCCATGAACTGCAAAGAGAACGAATAGATCTGTATTAGAACAAATAAAACCAGATTTCTCCGTAGAAGACCTAATACTGAAACAATAACTGACCTACTTTGGACACACCATGAAAAGATATGATACAATGGATAAGACTTTAATGCTGGGGAATATCGAAGGCACAAGAAGAGGGCGGCAGAAGTATCACAGAAGTAATGGATTCCAAACTGGAAAGTCTTCGAGAGATAGTGCAAGACAGAAGAGTATGGCGTGTGTGATGTCCGCGATCCCACCGCTTTTCTACCAGTTAATAGCAGAGTGAGTTCGTCCGAGATAATTACTCAATGAAAACTTCAATCTCGCCCGACGTCACTTGCGGTAATGGTAGCGACTAGTAATTTACTGCAACACACTAATTACTTTCGGAATGCTGCCACCACTGAGTTTTCCAACAGAAACTCGAAAAGATATAGACTGAATATTATGTACAAATATTTACATAATTTATTTAGATAATATTTACAGAAATATACAACATGGAAAGAATGTATGAAATACTTCGATTCAAACTCCCAGAGCTGACGGCTTTGAAATATTACACCTTGACTCAGCCCATTGCAACACGTAACTTCTCTACGCCAGCCTCTGGCATCGAAGAAGAGTCAATATTTCGGTTCGGCGTCCGACACAAACCTCCCCGTCAGAAAATCTCGCTTGAGCGTCTGCTCCCGGGACTACTGAAGCACCTCTATTTAAGCGATGCACACGTCACCACATAGTTCCCATTGTCGTTCACGTACCTTCATTGTCGCGCACGGCGAACTACACTTTTCCTGGAAATTGTTCACTTTCCAGCTCTTGTTATTCTGGCTGACTCCGTGGTTAATAAAACATAATTTTGTCCCAGCAAACGTTTGAGCGCTATTTTGACGACGCTACATGTGGTTTAGTTCATGGGGTCACGAAGAGTCGGAATCGACTAAACGAATAAGAAGAAGATTGTCTCAATAAACACAGTATCTGTAGTTGACGCAGTTTTCGCTTCACTTTTGCTAATACTAATCTATAACCCGAAATCCTCACACCATATATCACTAGTCTTTGCTGCAGCATTTCGCGGTCGTATTTCGAATTCGTCGTCATCGCCGATTTGTCAAAAATATTTTATATGAAACCTTGGAAATTGACGTACACATACCTTTAAGTTTCCTTTATATTAAATTTTGAAACGTTCAGTGCTATGTGTCTATAAATATAAATTTCCATCTTCCTGTGATCACGCACATAAACATATCTAATGTTTATCCCACATATTTAATCATTTTTAGCTCGTATCACTCAAAATGTCTTATTTTATCCTATCAAACCTCAAACATTAATTGAAATTCATCTAAATTGCTATTTTGTATTTTAAATGCGGAATATTCTCCTCCATCATGTACATAATACTGAAATAACCAAAGAGTGTCAATATTGATAAAACTAATTATAGCCAATATATACATTTTTAATTTTTTCTGTCTGTTTTTTAATCAATAATATTCAAAATTTGGATATTCACGCCATTTTTTACGAGTTTTGAAATCTTTAAATATCACTATTGTCAAATGTATTTGACGTCAAATGTATTTGACGTCAAATGTCATGATTTGTGATATTTCTTTCGAATTTTTATAAGATATAATACAATGTTCAATTTGATTTTGTTAAAAGGATAATTTTGTAAAAAGAACTTCAAGAAAATTTCTTTAACATCTCAGAATTAGAATTTTTATATAAGTTTTTAATATATATTGTATTTACGAACCTTTTTAAAACATTTGCACCAAATTTGAAGATGGGATAACAATGGGTTTATAGTGAAGTAATTGTGTAGCAATGTACGATAAATTGACTACACTAGAACCCGTCTTAACCGGTCCGGTCGGGTCCACGATCATGGCCGATCACCCATTTAGCCGTTTAATCCAAGATTCCCGTGAAAAATCTATTTTCCCAGAAAGCAAGAAAGTAATCAAACTGGTGAATTCTCTCCCCCTTCGCCATTCTTCCTGCCACAACCAAAACACAACGCTCACCAAACGTCGTGTCGCCTTGTTTTACTTTCCAGGAACTTTCCAGCAGAAGCCGGAAAACAAATCAATGTTTGAGTCACTACCTGCCAGATAGTATATGCTGAAAGAGAGGGAGAAAATTTTTCCACGGGATAACCCGGTTAATCCGAGGGCGATTAAGAGGGGTTGCACTATAATTTGAAACTGTTTGTGTCAAGTTTCTTTTAATGTCACTGTATAAATGTTACCAAAAGTTTGATGGTACCAAGGGAAATGTTGCAGGAAGTCTACGTATATGAGTCATCGAACTATACTACTGGAAAGTGTTCTGCTCATATGCCAGAGTTTCGGATTTCGAATCTTATACACACTTATTTGCTTACGTAATACAGAGCAGGGGCTAAGCGCAAAATCTTCACATCGCCATTCCGCTTATAATGCTTTAGCAGATTTTTGTCCACTTTGCCTCTGCAGACGAAACCACGAAATTCGCCTCGGTCTCAATCCGGTAGATCAAACATCGACTATTTGAGTACAGAAATTTCCAAAGAAGGAATGTAGCGTCAAATACGGGAGGGTGAGAGGATCGAGAGAGATTTGATTTATTAATTTTATTGTCAACCAATACACTATCAATTCTATCATTATTACAATAAGAATTACACAATACTGATAAATTACGACAATAGGGAATTCGTAAATCATTGTAATTGCATCATTGTAGAATTATTGCTACCAATCATTTACCAAGAAGTAACACTGCATTTTGAATTAAGTCCCACCTCGACCGATCACTGATAACTTTAAGTCTCTATTATTGGTGACGGAAAATGAAACACGCTACTCTTAAACTGAATTAAGAGTAGCTAAATATTTTACAATGCTGGTACGAAGTTACATTATGTGTGTTTTAAACATTATCTTGACCTTAGAGTGTATGTATACAGAGTGATTCCAAATTCATGAGGCAAAATTTAAGGATTGGTAAAGGACATTTATTGTATAGGAATGTACGGGCGTAAGTGACGTGGAGAGAGCAAACACACGAAAGAAGAGATGAAAAGAAAAGATTAAGTGTTTATTGACAGCGTCGTTGACTATAATGGTTACAAAAACTGTTCAAAACTGCGTCCAGCAACACAGACACAAGGTTGACAGCGTCGGTGAAGCGATTGACGCACACATTCAGAGATACCAGGTGTTTTACGCACACGCTCTGCGGCTACGGATATTCGATCAACAAGATCATGAATTTCCTGTGTTTGCGCCTCACGGCGTCACTTGCGCCCATACATTCCTATACAATGTATGATTGTTACAATGTCCTCTGCCAATCCTTAAAGTTTTTACCATGAATTCGGGATCATTCTGTATGTTTATATCCAAACGCAAACTCATCTTCTTTGAGATTTCTTTTGACCTATTTTGTTTTCTACAAGATACACTGTTCGGATGTACTGCTACTTATATCATGGATAAAATTTCATTTACTTCTCTCCTCAATTCTTTCAAAACTCTCTCCGTATAAGCACGACATGTGGACATATCCTTTTCAACACATAATGTGCTAAGCGTGACTGGGTGATGTTAGTGTGAATTCTAGATATTCATTTTATTATAATTCCGCGCAGGATGAGTGAATCTTAGAACGTGAGGTGGGAGCGTATGACTTTCGAATTCTATTGCCACAGTAATTCCTCGTGCTTCCAGCGCTCCAAAAACATAGCAGTTACAAATCCTGCTTTACACTGAATAGTTATGCCTTCACTCGTTTATCAGCTCAGGGACGATGACTCGGTGGAATTCAGGGATTGAAGTTCATTTAAATCAATCCAAATACATTCTGAAACAAACGTTCAAAACCAAGAAAACTGTTTTCTGTTTAAAAATAATTTGTTTTGTTGTAAAGAGTTTTTTCACAGAATTCTAATTTCCCAATGTTAGTGATGGAGTCTTGTCTAAGATTAGTCTGAAAAAATGTGCAAACCCATCCTGAATGGGGTATAAATGAAATGCGAATTAATTTTATCAGAACTTGCCAATAATTGTTCATCTCATGAACCTTGTCATACGTATATTGACACACACGTAGGAACGTCATACATGGTTATAATGTTTACGGAAAAGTTACTTCATGGTGAAGCACTCTTTTACTATTCATAATTTCTACAATTATCAACCTCTGTACCATAAAGTCATTTAAGAATAAGAAAATCTAATTTTAATAGATGATTGACTACCATCTTATATGATTTTTTTTAAGTTTTTCGGAATTAACGTATACATGCCTATTTAGAGTATTTAATGTTATAAAGAAAGTGACATTACATAATACTCTTGTATCGTATATTCGTCGGGATATGTCCTATTTAAAAACGATTGTGGCACATATTTTTATGAACTCTTACAACCTAAGTACTATGACTGATGGTGAAAAGTACTTTACTCGAGGAAATCGAAATATTTGTTTCTATGCTGGGGCCCTCGACCCTCCTTTTTCTAAACTATGACGTACCTAGGCGGGGAGTGGGATGGGGTGTCTACCAGAGTCCCGGAAAGGGTCTCCGAATGAATCGCGAAAAATAACATTAAGACGTTAATTTGAACTTAAATGCACTCTAATTTTTAGAAGCAACGGCTAATCTTAATTAAACACAATTGAAACATATTTTACGTTATCTAAAACAAATTTATGACAGGTTTTATTTTAAATTTCTACATACATATTTACGAAAAAAGAAATTTGCGTAAAGAAAAATAAATAATAGTGCTCGTAGTAATATTACAGTAATACAAATATAAGACATTAATACAGCATAAATACAGAAAGCAGAAGAATAATGGACGCTACGGGGAAAGAGAATGTGCCATAAACAAGAAAAACATACAAAGAACAAACAAATTATTAAAAATTAATACATAATGTGCTTTTAAATAGTAGATAATAGATAAGGCCATTTTACCCTTCAGGGGAAAAATGCCAATAACTTCTTTTCATGAATATGGGGCCTTCCAAAACACTCACGTGCGAGTTCTCCTTAGGTATCCTTAGGTACGTCACTGTTTCTACGTATTTAGTACGTTTACATTCGTTTTAACCATTCTTTCTCCATCTCATCTTGATCCGGTCTTCGGGAAACCCCGCGTTGTCTTTAGCAAGCTGCGTGGGTGAATGGAGATGGGGTGCTTCGTGACAGGGGAAGCAAAAACCTTCTCTGACGTCATGCAAAGTTGGGCGCGAGAGCGGAGCAGTGATCTGGCAGTCTGGACAGCGTCGATCGGTTTTCGTCCGCCTCTACTCCTCCGTCTTATTCTCCGTGACCCACATCGTGTTGGCACAGGCAGAATTTGAACCAACAATTCCAATAATGCATGTTGTTATTATGTTGCGAGAAGCTTTTACACCTATTCAGAACGTTACTCTGTTCAATGACAATGACTGTGGGGTCCAGTTACCTCAAAAGAGATGCTGACTAACTCTTCTTTCATCATATTTCATCTTATTAGAAACTAGGAACACAAAACTCTGTCTCTAGTGAACTCCATTATGTCATTAATAAAACGTAAAACATTAATTTTTTTAATTCTTCTTTTATAATGTATTTTGGCGATGTTTTGGCCAAGAAGCCTGTTCTTACAAAATAACCACGTGTTTTAGTAATTTTTAAAAAATATTAGTTGTTGAACTTATGAAGCGCTTTTCGGAGGTAGAATCGCAGATCAAGGTAAACGATAGTCTTCAGGTACATGTTTTTTGTGAACTTTTCTTGAGAGAATGGAATTCTTACATAAAGCGAGTGAGGATGAGAAAGTAAAAGTAAACATTGTAAACAAAGTGGAAGTAGACATTGGAAATAAACATTGTAGACATTTTCTGTTCGCAGAGGTGCGCCCCCTCCTCCTCAATTTGCGAGACCCCCTTCCCAAAAAAAAATTAACCCCCCCCCCCATTCGCCTCTATTCTCTTCCAAATCATATTCCAAAAAATTATAAATATTTTGCAACTTTTTCCCCTTTATTTACCCTTACTCTAAATTAAAACCTGTTTGCAAAACCAGTGAACATGCTTTCTCGTACACTTTTAAGACTGTCATCTATATAGTGCGCAAACCAACTTTGCAAATAAAAAGGGAATAATTTTCATGCATCCTATATTGACGTTGACAACAGCAATTTAATCTTCTGCGAGTAAAATAAAGGGAAGGAGATTGCTTGAAAATGGCAATTATTTTGTATAATTTTTCTAGAAATTTAGCGCATCCAGAATAAAACTATTTTTGTCTTTTACACGAGCGATAAAAAATAGTTTGCCCTAAGATATATCCAGTAGGTGGATCATTCCGACCGCAAAGGGTAAGGATGTTTGTGTGAGCGAAAAGTTATGTGACAGAGAGCAAATGGGAACGAAAAAGTGTCAGTGAGGGAGGTAGCCAACCGCCTTCCGGTATTCTATAGGCTATATAGTATAACTTACGAAGTATTAAAAAACATTTCGGTATCAGAGACACTAAAAACGAATATTTCCGTCAAAATCTCGCGATTATTTTCTTGGTTAGACTGTCTCTAGACCACATATATGAGAGAGTAAAAAGAATGTTCATCACCTATGTCCACTTAACTAATGAAGAATAAATTAAAAAAAGATTACAATACATAATTAGGATTTAGTTTATATTTCAGCAGCTAAAAATTAGGAAAGTAAAAGAGCAGAGTTTGGATTTTTTTTTCAAATTCTCATACTCAGATTCCATATATATTCAGATTCACATGCGCTGAACTAAGATTTCGAGGTTTCTTACATTTTATCGGATTATTTCATTGGATAAGCACCTCAGATACATGTTACCTTCTTCATTTGTAAGATATATAAGGCAAGAGAATGAGACAATTAGCAGATTTGTCACTCGATTTTAAGAGACGTAGTCCATGAAAATCCTCAAGAAAAATGTAGTATAATTTGTAACGAGTGTAGATGTGCGTAACTACAAATATTCGTGAACGAAATTTACATTAAAGAAGCCAATATCAATGTACAATTCGAGAAACGACACTTTTTCTTTCACCTCTCTTCTTACCTAAAACCACACGCAGTAACGCTTGACGCTTTCTCAGACTACGACTCTGAAGATCCATTACCGTTGTGCATCACTTTGGATATTTTGATTATCACATTAATTTGAAACAGTTTTTGACGAAGTTCTTTACACTAATCGTTTCCAAGAGTTTATCACTCACAAGAGACGAAAAACTATTGTCAACACAGTAAAAATTGGTTAATTTCTCTCAAATCGGGTAAAGCACTATAACAAAAATACGCAGGCTCCCGAACGGCGATACATGGGAAAAAGACGAGATACAAGATTGAGCTCCGACATTGATCACGCACAGTATGCTTATTCAGAATTCTAGATCTCTGCTCGGCATAACTTCCTATTTATTCATCAGTTTCGAAAATGAATTGAAATTATTTATCATGTTAAAATGTACTTAGAGTTTAAAAATTAATACGACATTGTTATGATTTTCATTTTAACATAAGCTATTTTTAAAACTATATTTATTATTTGATTATTAAATGTTCTAAACTTCCAAAAAAAACTCCATTTTTTTTAACACCACCAAAAGTTTTCAATCATGCGTCACGACCCCCACCCCCCTCCCTTGTGGGCACCCATGGGTGTTCGTAAAGACAGTAAAGACTCAGAAAACACTGTTGTCCAAATTAATACTGAATTTTGTGTTAATAGCTACAATCTCTTCTTCACCATCAGAAAGCACTAAATATTCTGACATAATTTAACAACTGATATCATCTTTTGAAATAGTTTTAAATAATTCAAATTTAATTTCGCCTAAACTCATTAATATTTTTATGAAAATTAAATATGAAACGGATAATTTGAGCAAAAATTAAAAAATTAAAGATGTATGTTTTGAGATACTTATGTTCGAAAATAAAGTTTTGTTTTTTAAAATTTGGTATCGAACGGAGTCCGTTGAAACATTTGTATGCATGCGTGAATTTCTCGGAAAATGAAAATATTTGGGTTTTTAACGAGAAATGCTTGTTTAAGGGATGGCAAAAGAAATATTGAGAATTTTTCATTAAGTTTTATAGAAAAGAAAAGGACAGTGAAACGCTGTAGGGCAGAAAAATCATAAGGGCAGAAAAATTTGGTTAATAACACAGAATATGATGGAATTTTTTTAAACATATTTTTCAAACCCATAAACAACCTTGGTTGGCTTGATGTTGAATTGTTCAAATAATTTAAATTGATTCGAGAACATTAAATTTAAAAAAAGAAAATAAGTAGATTGTTCGTCACGAAACTGCACTGAAAATAATATCTGGTCCGTAGTAAGTTTCTATCTTTCCTCTCCTCACTCACTATCTTCGTCACAAGTAACATATAATTCTCAATCTGTATGGAGATATGGTTTTTGTCAATTGCACTTACCAGAAATACAAATTACGATGTTATTCAGAAATTACTAGCTGTCACTCACAAACGATTATACTCCCCACTGTACAATGTATTTGCATTCATTTTGACGTAACCATTAATCCAAAAATTAGCAATGTAGTTCTCTTATACTTATTTATTTGATAGATTTCATAACATCTCTTTCAGAAAGATTGCAATACTTTCTCTTTACACATTAGGAGAAGTCGGAAATTAATTTCGGAATCTCAGATGCTTTTAATTGACATTATTTTTCTCTTTGTTCAGTTTGAACCAATTATTGCAATGCCACTGGCATTGTGTCATCTGGGATATAGTTTTAAATAATTTAACTAATATTGCAAATTAGTATAGTTTATTTTTGTCCAAACTGAAAATGGGTATTTTTTCGTGATGTAACGAACAAATCAGTGATTAACAGTAACATTCGTTATTTGTTACTATTCTAGAAGGAAATACTATCCGAATAACTTTTCTAAAAACTAAGAAATATTTTTTGAGATGTAGAGATTTGAAACAATAAATTTATTTATAAATAAAATAGAAAAATATATTTTATTATTGATCAAAGAAAACTTGTTTTCTGAACAATTTTAAAAGCAAATTTTGAGTACAAATGAAGTGTTTCTTCGAAGTCATGCACATTTCAAAATTTGTTTTATAAAACGTGTTCTCATTTATGGGATTAATTTTTTTTCAACGATGTGAATACTTTCTGTACAATGAAATATGGTGGTTCAAAATATTACTCGTCACGCGTGTAATAATTATTTTAGAATACACGCTCTTGAGTATATTTCGAATTGATAACCCCATTAAAAAATTACAACGAACACTCTCCATGCCTCGTAACAATTCAAGGGAGCGTTCCGAACATTTGTCAATCTTAAAGATAATAAATCCATTGTGATGACACTCGCCAAATTTTATTTGGTGATGGACATCGACAACTTCCTTGTCCTTGGTGTAGTTCTTCCTTCCTTGAATTTCAATATCTTGGTTAAGAATTTGTTTCTTTTCAAATATGTATTTTACTATTAAAAATGCCGACAACATTCCGTTTTGTTATTCAAGAATGTTCATATTTGTCAAAACTGTAAATCTACCCTCCTCCACAGTATGACTGAAAGAATTTCGTATTCATTATGAAATGAACTACTAACAAAATTTAAAATGCAAATAGATAACTCTTTTATATTCTTTGTCATTGTATAATAGTGTTGATAGTTTTTACTGATGTGTTCATTTATTGCTTTACGCGTCAATTTGTTAGTGGATTTGCTTACAAGTTATTTTTACATAGTTTCAATCATAAGGTTACAATAGTTTAAAACAATTTTTTATAGTCTCTTGATTGCTTACTTAATAGAGTTAATGTTTAGTAACATTTTTGGTTAAATAGCTAAAAACATAGGGGTACAAAAGAATAAACTGTGCAAACTACACAGCAAAACATTATTGGTATGCTTCAAAAAGAAAAAAGAAACATTAAAAATTCAAGTTTCTAAGAGATTTCTCAATTTTTGTGTATGATCTATGTTCTACAAATAAATTTTCTGGCAGTTATATTGCTGTAGTTGCGTGATATACAAGCCACTTACATCATGTAAGTTCAATTGAGACTCATAAACAACTGATTTATATTAACTATATCCCGAAAAATCCCAGATAATACTAATAGAATACTCTAAACTTTAACAAAAAATAAACAAGGATAAATTACCACCAATAGAAATGAATGAAATAACCATACCGTTCTCGTCAAGAAACCTTGGGGTAATTATGGATGAAACATACTCGTGGTCAGAACAAACTATATCATCCTCTACAAAAGTTCTTTCGACGATACACTCTCTCTCCAAATTTAAATCATTTCTTCCCCAACAAATGAAAATAAAATTAATAAATAGTCGTGTTATGCCCTATCTAGATTATTGTGATGTAGTATTCCGTTATCTAAGTTCAGACTTAGGAAACCAACTTCAGGTCGCCCAATATGCTTGCATGAGATTCGTGTGCAATGTGAAGTAATTTGACCATGTGTCACCGTACTATGAACAAAAAGTCTGACCTCGGCTTCATGAAAGACGAAAATTACATACGCTCCGTTTCCTTTACCATGTTTTGTCAACGGCTGAACTCTCGTCTCTTTCTCTTTCTTCACTAATATCTCTTATCATCATTGCAGCAACACTCGTGCACAAGGTGGTACCTCACTTGCCCTTTCTATTCACAGAACTTCAATCTTCACTCACTTTCTCCGTTTCAGCAGCCCAAGAGTGGAATCTTTTACCTCAGAGCGTCAGATCATTGTCAAGTCCTAGGAAGTTCAGAAAGACAGGAGCCAAGGTTTTACTTCTTTCTAACTAATTAAATAAATTTATTGTCAAAAAACATTTAATTATTATTTTCAGCGAGATTATGTGATTCCTTTTCTTTTATGTGTTTGTTTTATGCTTTTACGTATTTTAATCGTATGTTATGTATTTTGTATGATTATTTTTTGTATCTTGTCTTATTATATTGTATTTTCATGTTTATACTTATTTCATGGCATTTGTATGTATGCGTGTGATGGTTGGTTGGGTGTAAGAGAGGGCCTAATGGTCCTAACCTTGCAAACCAAAATAAAACATTTATTATCATTATTATTATTATTATTATTATTATTATTATTAATAATAATAATAATATATCTCTTTCAGTCGTCTTTGTCCATTCAAAAAGAAACGAAGAGAACTTACAATGAATTGTCCCAAACGTTTGAACTCAATGACTCTTCATGATGCTTCTGCAGTTTTTGTTATCCATAAATTCTTAAGTTTTGTTAAGTACAATATCATTATCAGAAACATGAGAGGTATTATTTAAAATAACAACCTGTTATTAATTCATCAAAACATCCAAAGATTGTAGAAAATATTTGATTCCGTTTATCCACATTCTGAATTGTGCAGCCAGAAGAGAGCGTTTGGAGATGAAATCCATCAGTAAACTAGCTGGGAAGATGTTAGCAGATACAAAAACGAAGGAAACCAATTAATAATAAAATGTAATGTGTAACGAGTAAAATTAAGAGCTAAGAAAACGTAGCTATTAATGATAAATTTAGTCATAATAATAATAATAATAATAATAATAATAATAATAATAATAAATTTACTGTCAAAAAAGCAGTTACAAACTGCATATGACCACGTGGAGGACAATAAATTTATTTACTCTCCGAAAGCAAGCAAGGGCCATCCCATCAATTCCGATCAAAGGCCTTAAGACAGAGGTGGATTGAAAATTTCATCCCACTCCTTAGGTAAGAATAAAAAGTTAGCGTTTTTTAACATCAACAGAATACCAACAAATTTGTATTTAACAAAACGCAAAAAAGGTCCCAAGTACATACAATCGAACTATATACTTTTCGGAATATATTGTTTATAAATCATAACTATTAAAATAACTCTAAATACGAGATTTATTTCAATAGATGCCACCCCTACGCAAGATCCTAAAGAGCCTGTAAAAAAATTCCACCTCTATCTGAAAGAGAACAGGAAAAAAACTCGGGCCAGGATGGGGCTACATAATTAATGAACACTACCATGACAAGGTTGAGTACAGATAAGACTTAACTTAATTGAATAATGAGACACAATACGAGCATGAAGAAAATAGTTTTGAATTGTTTAGGCAAATAGTTTTCTTTTTCAACTAAAACGTAATATATTTGTTTAGTTTTTTTTATGAGTTTGAAAAATTGTATAGGTTTAAGGAGATTTCTATATTTAAATTTAGATTAATATATTTAACTTGAATCCCAAGTGCTTGGCTCAGCTAATTAGTAAAATTACTGTACGAACGATTATGACAAGACAGTGTTAATGCGACATTTAAACTGTCGTTTGCTCTCCATCACGGCACCGAATTCACCTCTTCTCCAAAAGCGTTTGTTCTCGTAAAGGTATTGGAAGTATTTTCATTATGTAAATGTGTGATTCTACAACTCAAAGATAAACAACAAAAAATTGATTATTGTAACTTAACATGATTACCAACGGAAATATTAACCTATCGACCATTAATAGACAAATGAACTTTATAGCGAAAAAAGCAGTTGCAAAATGCGTCTGGCCACGTCGGTGTTAATAAATCAAGTTACTCTCCGGAAACAAGCAAGGGCCCATACCATCAATTCCCATCAAGCGCCCAAGAGCAGCGTCGGATTTAATATTTATAAAAGAACATACTTAATAAATACATAGGGTTATAAGTTCATTATTACGAAATGAATTGTAGATATTATGTGCAGTAAAATTTCGATATTAATTAAACACAAATATTAATTGTATCCTCCCCCATGGAAAATCCGCTCGGGCCAGGATCGGGCTACAGAGATAAAGTTCACAACCGTGCCAAGGTAGTGCACAGTTAGAACTGTCTCTTATACACATCTAGATGTGTATAAGAGACAGCANAGATGTGTATAAGAGACAGTATATATATATATATATATAATAAAAAGGATTAGAAACAACTTAAATGAAAAAAAGGAGTTATGGTACATCAAGAATACTATAACAATAACGTGATAAAGTATAAGAGGAATTAACATCATTTACATCACCCGAAGTCATACGTGAACCAATAATTAGTGGAAAATTAAAAAACTTATTTTATTAAAATCAGTAAATTCTTTCACATTAGAGAAACAATAGCGCACTAGAAAGCTTTTAAACGCATTAGAAAACTTTTTACATTTATTTTTAGAAAATGAACTTGACACAATACATAAAATCCCTTTTAAAAGGCTTAGTCGCATCCGTAAAGATTTTATCCGCATTATATATTTTCTGTCTGTGTTTCGCCCGTAGTTTAATTGCACTGAAGTTTTTTTTTAAGATTCCTTTGTTGGATGTTGTCTGTCGCTCAATTGGATTCCGATGAGTCATTGGCGGCGTCCGAAGACTGCGACGCGCGTTCACGCTGTGACGGTGATCACTCAGGTGGAAAATGAAGATTTCTGCGCATCTCCTTCCGCTTTTTAATACAAGAGTGTTTTTATTCATATCTACATCTCACTCATACCGTAGTGGTAGTTTTTAGTTTGTTGGAGAACCAGTCAGTGATGAAAATATTATTTGGAGCTGGGGGACTTTTCGCAAAAATTTGATTGTTGCTAATTTCGCATTTAATTGTCTCTATATTAAATACGTTAAAATGAACATTTCACGTTCTAATTTTTTGAAAAATGTTAACTTTATAATATTTTAAATTTAGAGAGAGAAATTGTGAGCGAAAGTGATATGGAAAAGAGAATATATGTCACTTTTTGAAATCTTTATCTTCGTTTCATTCTATTCTTGACTATGATTAAAAGTATATTTTACTCATATCTACTATAATATCTCATACTTGTCTTTAATCAATAATTTTTGAATCGGGACGTATTTCTTTATCCAATAATTTTTTCACGTGTTTGTTATCATTCAAATTGAGTTCTTTCTTGTATAATAGCGAGCACATATACGGCAACGTCGGTCCTTGTCTTCTCTTAGGCGGTTCGTTTGGGAGTTAGATATTCTTTGAAAGAACAGGTCATCACGGAACGAGCATTTGTAGTAGTGCGTGGTAATGATATGGTAGATCATGGCTTGTGCGAGATAAAGGACTATTGTATACCGGTGATGATTCCAAAAGTTGGAGCAGTTATCTGCAGAGTGATGGATCGTACTCGTAAGTGGCCGTTGTTTTTCTTGATTAATTACTAATGAATAATTTAAGTGAGTGATAAAGCTGATAATGTTCTGTACTCTCTGATTGGAGAAGCATAATAATCCTCGGTTAGGTTATTCTTAAAAATTAGGTTTTGTTAATAGAGGTTGGTTAATCATCTGATAATAGTAAAAACTGTTCCGAGTTTTAAAACTAAGTAAGAGCTCGTTTCTGGGAGTTGACATCAAGGTACAATTTCCGTTCGATATATATTGTGATTGTCCAAAAAGAAATCTTAAGTCATGATATATTTATTACTATCTTAAATATTTCCAAGCATCAATCCCTTAAATTAATTGAACTGTCATGCAGAAAGTGAACGATTATGTTTGTCGCAATTATACTTTATTGAGTAATGTCTGTGGGTAGGTGGGGGAATGATTTCGTCAGTGACCTCGTGAACTAGAACGTCGATAGTATGAAACGCCGAGCTAGTCTCATCTCATTACGTTCCAGCCTCTGACAGAAATATGAGGTTTTGATAGATGGTAACCAGCTTTAATATAGACGTTCAAAAAGTGAATCACTTTTACCCTCCATTGCACAAATCCTGTTTAAATTTCCTGACACAGAATTAGAAGAATGAACATAACAAAAAATAAATATTGAAATACAAAATTTTTGATTGTGGCTATATGAAATGACGTTTATACATACCATATGACAAAAACATCTAGCATGTTACATAGTAGTAAATCTTTGCTTTTGCTTTGTGGAAATAGAGTTCAGATTAGATAAACACGTCCCTCTCTCCCACAATAACAAATTCCAGACTGGTATCATCAACTCTTATGCAAACTTGGTATCATCAAGAAATTAGACACTGCATGCATAGATTAGACATATATTTTAACAAACAGAATTTCCTTAACCCATAAATATTATGTTAGATTTTGAGAATGAACTTTCCAACTTAAATTTTAATATGGGCAATACTTATTTTAACTTATACAAGTTATACGTATTTTTTACTAATGCTTTCAACTTGTATTGTGAAATATAATTAAAAATATCATCTCTCTTGACGTAAACAACAAAATTTATTTTGTGAATTAAAACCCAGCCATGAACTGTAAACTATTGGCTTATTCAAACTCCTCTGAACTTGTGAAAACAAAATTATCCGTCGCATTTTATTTATTCGTTTATATTTTTATTAATAGCTTCATAGATGGGATTAAAGTGTTACAACTATTCAACCTTAGAGCGGAGTATTAGTGTTGAAGTGATAATTTGTTTCTAAAACTTTCATGAAAAGGGTAATACATCACGAACGAACCTATAGTATTATATCATTCATATATATTTAAAAATATTTAAAATATATTTTTAAGATTCAAAAGTCATGACAATTTTAATGAAAAATTCATAACTGCTTTGTTATTCGTAAGAATGTAATTGAGAAATCAGAAAATATGAATAGACGTGAGTGACACATATAAACGCCTTACAAACCTAATAAACAAGCAAAGCAGGTAGCGTGCTATGACATGATCAGAGATTTAAAACGATATCTGATGAATGAAAGCGCTGTGTAGCTCATATCACTTTTCAAAACAAAATGGTTACTTCAGTGGGCAAGTGAAATAGGAGTTTCAATCTTTCACATGTTTTAAATTTATATTTTTACAAAATATTAAAGCTTTTTAACATTTTTTTTCTCTTTTAACCTGTGGTTTCAGAAGGCCAAATATTTGTTCTCACATTTTTTTTTTTTTTGCTTAAGGATTGGAGAACTTGTGTATGAATTTTCAACATATTTAATATTAAAAGAGAAAGACGATTGGGCGTAAACTCTATATGAAACTAGATCTTAAATTTCATAAAAATAAGTTCTTGAATTCTTAATAAAGAAGCCACTTTACATTAATTATGATGTAAATGTTATAATTAACTGTAATCAGATAATTGATTAACTGCGACTGAATATGTAAAATATGTAAAGGTAATAAATATATTCTACTTGAAAGTCTGTTTCATAATGGTCGTTAATGTCGCTATGAAGATTACAATAGTCGAAAAGAAATAATTGTAGAATATCAATTTGTTGGAAAAGAACAATCATTATTATAATACGAATGAAAATGCTTGCGATGCACTCTGAAAATTAATTGGAACATTGATAACTCTTAAATAATGTTCCACGGCATTTAAATCATTCTTTGAATATTCATGAAAAATATTATTTGACCAAAATATTTTCATGTATTACGATATTTATAGTGTATCCAAAGTAAATTTAGAAAATGACGCAACAAACGAGGTAGCATGTACAGCAATTGTGAAAACATAGTGACCTTCTGTTTAGCTGAGGTCATTATTCACCAGACAAAGAAACAGATTGGCGTTTACAGCCCAAGAGGAAGTGCTACACAAACAACGCTCACTCATCAATTCTGGGAAGATCCAAGGTGAACATGGCGATTGACGATGTCGCCTGCAGCGACGGTGGCGTCACAGTGGCTGGAATTAATTCATCGGTTAGCAGGGACAGTGTTGCCACTGCCTCCGTCGCAATGCACTATCGGAGTAAAAAATAACATCAAGATACTTTAAATATTTGAGATGTGGTGTAAATAATGAGAAAAGAAGATGATGGATGAGACAAATGAATGTAACTGAGAAATTTAACATCAGGGACTGCACTATCTTCAAGGAACGACTAGAATATGACATTTTACAGGAATATATGGTACAGATAATGTGTATCAGACGGGAGTTCAAAGCGGAGAGAACATAAAAACATGACGATCCAGGACCGAAAAGACAATAGAGAAACTGGACAATGAAACCATGTTCAACAATGAGGGAAACAGAAAAAAAATATTTTTTTGTGAAGAATATTAAATCCTACCATTAAACCAGTAGTTTGTACCAAGAAACAGGGAAGACAGTGAGCTATAAATGTAAATAAATATATATCTATTTCAAATATTTGAGAAACGTTTTAAGTGATACACGAAACAAGGTCAAGTTAATATAATACAAAGTAATGTCAAAAAATGGAGCACGAGAACGGAATTGCATTCACCTGCGTGTTCAGAGATGTAAATCCCGATAACGGTTTCTGTTATCGGACAACAGTAAGAGGTTAACGAATTCATTTCCTGTTCTCTGCAATAACGCGTTCCACAGGCGCCTGCACAATAAAACTACGAATTGTGTGGTGGGGCCAAAGAAAATTTCAACACGTGATTGGAACACAAAGCAATTGTTTTGGTTGTAAGGAAAATCATTACGTAGAATCATTATGCAAAATAACACGAAATAATCATAAAAAGGAAACAAAAAATCACAGCAGGGAAAAAATCATAATACAGAAATAAAATAATCTAATACAGAAATATCAAACCATTCATTCAGATATCTCCCATCTGAATCGTCTGTTTCACTGCTTTGATAACGTTCTGCTACCTTTGCGTTTTGGTATTAGTAGCAGCAAGTTGAAGCACTGCCTGCATGTTGCTATTCGATAACCTGGATCTTAGTTACGGCTTCGAGAGATCAAAACAAAATTATATTCATTTTGGTACTTTGTTTTTAACAGTGGATCACTTTATAAATCAATTACTTTCAATTGTAGCTCTTAAGCTACTCAGGATTTACTAAATAAGGGGAACAAAGCAGTTTCAACCTCGGTTGCAGCACTTAAATTGATTTAACTTTTCAATAAAATCTTGCGGATATCATGGAAAGCATTTCTGCATTTATTAATAACTAAAATAGCACCCAATGACTGCAGTTTTGGAAAATGGCACAGAGTTAACTTTTGTCTTTTGCAATATCCATTACGAGAGTTTAATTTTGAAACTATTCACTTCCTCTACCATTTTATGGATCCACAAGGAACTTGTAAACTTAAATTTAAAACATTAAAGTATTCAAAAATACCTGTTTCACGCCGTGATCGATTGCCCGTTGATCTCTGGTTTAGAAAGTATGTAACAGATTGGAATATTAAGAGACATGCAAGACAAAGACGTGAAAGTATAGTGAAGCGATTAACGTGACAAACACTGTGACAGAATGTTTTTCTTTTTTTGTAGTATTTTGTAAATGGTAAATATAGCGTGTATTGAAGCTTATCTACGTGGGGCAATAGGAAGTAGGAGGTGGGAGGTACGGGTTTCTTAGAAGGTAGGCCGGTTACCTAGGTCTACCAACAACTTGGCCCACGTAGAGAGGTTAGTAGGAGTTGTTAGTAAAAGTAAGAATTTTTGATACCAGGAGGAGGTGGATAGAGGAAGCGTTTGCTTTTCAGTAGTCACGGCTTGAATTGGGACATTCATGAGAAAAGCTACTATTTTTTTCTGACCACACCGAGAATTGAACCCGGGAACACTTGGTGATGACAGATTGGAACTGAAATGATAGTACACCTGTGAAAATTACACAGAAGATGGGTGAAGTGGTTTTGATGATAGGGGAAACATTTGAATGCTAATTATATAAACCTATTTTTGCATACGATGTAAAGTGTGTTGACGTTATGAACGATAATAATGTAAGATAAAATGTAGACCAGAACCTTGCAATGATACCAAGGTAGTCCATATGATCAATGACCAAATAAAAACAAGACAAAAAAGTACCCAGAAATCTCTTACAAACCTATATACAAATTTAGATTGATTTATTTCACGTTGGCTTATTTAAACCATTAATTATGCTGAAAGTAGTTATCTTGCCACAGTGCAGCTCCACCCTATCTTCCATTATTGACAGATTTCAAGGTTTTGCCAATTACTTTTTATTTCTACGGTATTTTCATAACCGCTTGTACCACGCTTTTAAAAAGTATGCTTATTTTATAATGTATAACATCTTATAATATTATTACATTTATAATTCCATAATCATTTAAATTACGGAATAGAGTTCAATCTTGATCTAACATCAATTCTGTTTTCTTGTTTCCGATAAAATATAAGCACGAGGTGATCTGATGTGCAATTATTTTCTGCTAGCGAACTATCATGTTGATTTTCTTCTAATGTCTTTCGAGTGCGTTCATTGTGTCTACTCGGAGATATCAAATTGCACGTCTGTCTTTCTTATAGTGGTGGTAGGAGGTCTCACATAATTGATGAAAAACACATAAATTGAACTCGCGGCGAATGAGCAAGAAGTTCTATATATTCCGGAATTCAATGCACACGAGAAATGAATTTTCGATCAATATAACTCAAATCGGTTTAAAGGAGGCTTTTTCCTTCACTTTGACAAGCTAGAGCGTAGAATGAGAGTTTAAGATGAGCTTATCTTCATAGATTTGACATTTATTTGTACATTTAAAATTTATTTTCATAGGTATTTCTAATCTTTGATAAATGCTTTTGCTTTGTTCGCACTTTGCGTGCATTGCTTACAATGCAGTACTACTTTTGATTTCATAACTTCGTCTCTTTTGAAAGGATCAAGATCCCTTCATAATTTGGCCATCTTCTCTAAGATATTTTTGTCATCATTGAAAATTATAATAATTATTTTAGTGCTGTAATTGTCAAAGGTTCTCACTCATAATGCTTTTTTACAGTTTTATAGATTTTTATAGCATTACTTGTTTTCCCCAGCATGTATATTTTGTCTATGAAAAGTTCACCGAAAAGTTAAACGCATTCATTAGCCATATAATGAATTTATAAACACCATTTTCTTAAGTATGAATAAAAATTATTTAATTTTTCCCTATTTAGGTATCAAACTAATTGTTTCCAAATTCGTAACGTACGTGAAGAGCTAGTAGTTTACAGTCCCAACCATTGAAGCATTTCTTATACTTTGATATGGGATACCTGATATGAATTTAGAAAATATGAAACGAATTTCGATGAAAAGCTGCCAAATGAAAACATGTTCGTTAAAAGAGAAGTTCAAATTTTATTAGTTCTAACCCTTTTGAGATTCAATTCAAGCAGTTAAAGGCAGCAATGTTAATTTAATTTCTTTAAAATTTTGTTGGCAATCTAATAACTATTTGCTTGTTCTTGAAAAGTGTATTTTAAATATGATCGTGCAATTGGAATCTTTAGGGAACATTATGAATATGTGTATGCACAATTTACCTGAGATAGACCTGAGTTTAAGTGTTTTCATGTTATTATGTTTCCACACTGTGAAGTAACAATTCCAAAAGTGTTTATTTCGAATTCAATGGATGAATAAGTGAGATACTATCATTACGTGTAGGACCATGAGGTATCGTTACAGATTCTCCGTCGAACACTAATTTAAGCCATTGCTTTGATCATATCCCGTTGTTACTCAAAATTCTTCTCTGAGAACAGTTCTCTCTATTTCCTTTTATGTGTACTCGGAGAGAGGTGTCTTAATATCAAGATGTACCTTAATTGGAAATTTTTTAAAGTCTCCCTCGTAAGATGATACTGAATGGAAACTTCCCCTTTTCAGGTACTCAAATGTGTCCCTGGGGTTGCACTATATCTTGAAGTGGACGCAAGTGCCAGAAACATTTCGGCTACATCACGTTCCGGCTGATCTGTATTCTAAAGTAGACCCAAACCTCCTATTTTTCTGATTTAGAAACCCTTTATGCTCAGACATTTTGATCCACAGCGATTTGAATTATGTCACACCGCAATTCAACACTCAACTCAGCAACACATTGGCTTAATATAATACGTGACAATATTTTCACATTAATTTCAGAACTCATTGATGAAGTCTCACTTTGATACATAGTAAGTGGGGTCCTTTATCCCCTGTCTTATCATGTGAATCTTTCGGGAACAAAAGACGTATTTCCTCCCAGGGGACTTACATCTAGTAAGTACGTGTTTGGCGAACACGGGGACCCGAGCTGAGTCTCGTATTACTTCCACTTGTGCCAGGCTCCTTTCTTTCTGTTTCCGACTGTAACATCACACCTCAAGCCCTGATGCGATGTTATTTTTCTTTGGTAGAAGCGGGATCCACATAAATAACAAAATCCTTATGGTAGTTTTTGTCGCTGCCACCAGCTCGGTTTCCCGAGCAACCAACCACACGTGTAATAACAGTAAATAATGATTTATTACAAATTAACTAGAAATCTGAATTTACAACAGAGACAAACTCCCAAAATCATTAATACATCTAATAATCTGTTATTACACAAATAATGCTGTCAGAGAGCATTGTTTATACTTTGTAAAATATAGTTGAAGACAACTAAATTTTAAAAATCCCTCAGGTTATCTGTTCCTCCGAAAAGATAAGTTGTTTTCCCCCAACAACTAACTGATACTAGTTACGACACTCGCAACTAGTAATGACTTCATTAAGACTACCGCAGCAGCCTAACGAACATCTGGTCTCCGCGACCTAGTCTTAGCTCAGTCACATCTCAGTGCTGACTGATCTCTACGTTCCCTCGTAAAGAATCGACTAGGATCTTCACTCCTCCCAATATATAGTAGAAAAAGTCACGTGATTAGCAAATAACCTCGCCTTCGCCACCACACCTGGCAAACACTCAGTTTGGGTCACCCCTTTGGCTTCTATGAACGCAGAGACTGCGCCGCAGAGGACGAACCGCCATGAGAGTCACCTAGGCGCTTCGCAAACATCCTTTTCGTTGTTCTGTATTCGGCACATACTTCATTCATTACTTCGTAGGATTCTTCTTTTCTTTAGGTACACCTAAATTCCAGTGGGTCAACGCCGCCGGCTGCATTCTCCGAATACACTTGTACGTACTTTCCTTAAAATGAAAGGAGTTCGTTCAAACAATACATCAACACTGAAAAGGCTTAGGGTGAATCCCAAGCTCGTCACACGTCAGTCTTGGCGCTGACCGGTCACTTATTGTAAGATTCTTAAAAGCATCCGGCTTGGAAAATGCAAAGAAATATTAATATTTCACAAATTGATGGCATGTCCTGGCGCCGACGTTACACCGACCTTCTTTGGTCACCTCTTGTTCTTTTCGATCCCGACGCTAGGGTATCTTACAATTTTCCTCTTTCTACCTCTTTTTTTAAAATGACGAATGTAATGTTTTGAGATATGTTGATATTTGAGTTTTGAGTTGTAATTCAGGAGGGTTTTTAGTGGGTTTAGTTGAGTCATTCGGTGAGTTCAACACGCGGGAAGAGTCATATTGGCTCTCCCTAGTGCGTAACTGCATTTTCCCTACCTGTACAAGTTTTTAGGGCTCTAATGACCTCGATGCCGACGAGCCTTAAAGCCCCACAAAAAAATCAATCTTCGCGGCCGGTTTTACTGTTGGCCATATTTAAACAAATAAAAAGGAAAGGTACTGCTTATTATATTCCTGATCTGCTACAGGCACTCACACACCTTCAAACTTATATGTCAAGGCTGGCTTGTCAAGATAATTCATTCATGTATTTATTACGTATATTCATCTCATTATAATTGCATCGGTCGAAACGTTGAGAGTGGAAAGAAAATTAGGTCAAACAAATCGTGTATAAAAATAAAATATTTGCGTTTTTTCTTATATGCGTTTTTCTCACATCTTATATATGCATTTTTCCTATATACCATAAATGCGTTTTTCGGCATGTCCCATGTATTCGTTTTTCGGCATGTCCCATGTATGCGTTTTTCGGCATGTCCCATGTATGCGTTTTTCGGCATGTCCCATGTATTCGCTTTTTGTCATGTCCCATGTATTCGCTTTTTGTCATGTCCCATGTATTCGCTTTTTGTCATGTCCCATGTATTAGCTTTTTGTCATGTCCCATGTATTCGGTTTTTGTCATGTCCCATGTATGCGTTTTTCGGCATGTCCCATGTATGCGTTTTTCGGCATGTCCCATGTATGCGTTTTTCGGCATGTCCCATGTAAGCGTGTTTCGGCATGTCCCATGTAAGCGTTTTTCGGCATGTCCCATGTATGCGTTTTTCGGCATGTCCCATGTATGCGTTTTTCGGCATATCCCATGTATGCGATTTGCGGAATGTCCCATGTATGCGTTTTTCGGCATATCCCATGTATGCGTTTTTCGGCATGTCCCATGTATGCGTTTTTCGGCATGTCCCATGTATGCGTTTTTCGGCATATCCCATGTATGCGTTTTTCGGCATGTCCCATGTATGCGTTTTTCGGCATGTTCCATGTATGCGTTTTTCGGCATGTCCTATGTATGCGTTTATCCGACACGCCGATAATCCGAATCTGCGACTCGAACTAACACTTCGATAATCTAACACTTCGATAATCTAACACTGCGGTAATCTAACACTGCGATAATCTAACACTGTGACAATCTATCACTGGGATATATAGACACTGGGATATATAGACACTGGGATATATAGACACTGGGATATATAGACACTGGGATATATAGACACTGGGATATATAGACACTGGGATATATAGACACTGGGATATATAGACACTGGGATATATAGACACTGGGATATACAGATACTGGGATATACAGACACTGGGATATACAGACACTGGGATATACAGACACTGGGATATACAGACACTGGGATATATAGACACTGGGATATATAGAC
>NNCF01126580.1:1597873-1627234 GCA_002313205.1 Laupala kohalensis | reverse complement strand
ATTCCGACTCTGCGAAATTCCGACTCTGCGAAATTCCGACTCTGCGAAATTCCGACTCTGCGAAATTCCGACTCTGCGAAATTCCGACTTTGCGACAATCCGACTTTGCGACAATCCTACTCTGCGATAATACGGCTTCTAGGTTAATTCGACTCGTGGGTAAACCGGGACTGGGATAGTCATCCCATATATGAGTTTTTCCCAAATCTCGTATATGGGTTTTTCCATTATATGCTTTTTCCAAAATTCCGTATATGCGTTTTTCCTTATATGCATTTTTCTCACATCTTATATATGCATTTTCCCCATATATTCATTTTTCGCATATCCCTCATATGCGTTTTTAGCATATCCCAAAACTGCGTTTATCCGACACTGCGTTATGACCCCGATAATCTGACACTTTGATAATCCGACACTATAATCCTACTATGCTATAATCCTGTTTCATGGTAATTCGACTCTAGTTTAATTTGACTCTTGGGTAAAAGCGGCACTGGTATAATCATCCCATATATGCGTTTTTTTCCTTATATGCGATTTCTCATATCCCATATATGCGTTTATCCGACACTGCGATAATTCGAATCTGCGGTAATGTCACTCAGATAATCAGACAATTCAATAATTCTCGATAATCCGACACCTCGATAATCCTACACTTCCAAAATCCGACACCTCGATAAACCAACACTGCGATAATTTGGCACTACGATAATACGAATATGAGGTAATCCAACTCTGCGACAATCCGACTCTGCGACAATCCGACTCTGCGACAATCCGACTCTGCGACAATCCGACTTTGCGACAATCCGAACTGCGACAATCAGACTCTGCGATAATACGGTTTCTGGGTAATTCGACTGTGGGTTAATTCGACTCTTAGGTAAACCGGGACTGGGATAGTCATCCCATATATGCGTTTTTCCCATATTTGTGTTTTTCCCATATACAATTTTTGTCACTTTTCACGAAAATTTTAATTTTCGAGCAAAAATAATACTAAAAAGTCTTAGTGAAATTTTCATAAATTTTGTAATTTTTTACTAAAAACTGCAAATCATGCGCGTATTAGTGTTTACAACTAACAAATTAGTAATTCTGTTTTTGTCAAAATGTATAATATTGAAAATTTATCAATTTATCAATATTATTCCTTGAGTCGTATTGCCACTGGCTAACTATATTCAATGAGTAAACAAATGGGTCACTTGCATACATGCGTACCAACGTTACCAATGTATTAATGAAATAAATTATGCTCACAATTTGTGTATTGTCACTGCATTAGGTATCATTGATTTAATTATTACTAATTTATTAAACAAGCTTGGCACATTCTTGCATTACAAACCTTTATTTGTGGAGTCTGGAAACCAATGTCCTTTCAAAAAATATTAATGTGAATTTTTAAGTCGTGTTATATTCATTCCCTGCTAATTGGTAAATAAGTACTGAAATAAACTTAAACACATGTACGAAATGAAAGAATAAATCGATAAATATTCTTGATAAACACAAAACATAAAATTTTATTGAATATCGATATATCATTCCTTGAGTCGTAATGCTAATAGCTAACTATGTTCAAGGAGTAAACGAATGGGCCACAAGCATACAGAAATTGCTTAGAGTAAATCAAATAACTTATAATGATAAGTATAAAAGATAGGTGACATAAAATTTCTTTTTCCATAGAAACCATCATACATAAACTGAAAATTAGAATCTTAAGGAGCGTTAAAAATTGCTCAATTATAGCAAAATACACAGTGTTTTGCTAAATGTTTTTGCATTTGAATATGAAATTCAAATACGTCCCATTGTTGGACGTATTGTAAGAGATCCAAAAATTGTGAATTTTATTTGAAAAATTTATAAATACGCATAGTTTAGATCACAAAACTTTGTTCTAAAATACAAAATTAACGTAACATAATTTTACATCATATAAATTATAGTTTCTTGCCTAAAACGTAATTCCTTTAAAACGTAAACAAACATTTGAAACGAATCAAATGTTTCTTACTCGCCTCCACACCGCAAACATTCTCCTACACCCCCAAATACCGACTGGGCTGACATGGTCTCAGTCTCGCGACTTGTTTGCTGGAAGCGCTCTCGCGCTTGCCCTCTCGGGGGCCGTAGGACTGAGTCGTCAGCGCTGGGCACCGCACCGACTGGAGCTCTGGGTCACGGCAAGGTAAGGATTATGTAAGTGTACGACGAGAGTCGAATAAACTGCTGTCGTCAGAATGGACGAATCCCTCTTTATTGCTCCCTCTTTATTGCTCCCTCTCACCCTTCCATCAGCCAACGTAGGGATTAGTCACATTTCGCAAGCGACAGTAGCCCACCCACGTCGTATGTGAGGTTTAGCAATTACCAGAAAAAGAACCACCCTAGCTCACCACGCAACAAATGGTGTCCGTGAGGAGTATCTGAAAGCAATCCACCCATCCTCACTACACGACAATTGGCGTAAGTGTGAGGTATAATTAAAACCACCCTTTTCCTCACCATGCGACAAATGGAGTCCGTGTAGGCTAGCCGAAACAAAAGCACCCTTTTCCTCACCATGCGACAGTACGTTGGTATGCAGTCTGATATCGCATACAAATGTATCTTCTAATGAAAACCAAACTGCTATAATGTTAAATAATTGAGTGAAGAGTCCGTCACATATGATAGTTTATACATTAATAATTATAATAATAAAACAACTTGGTTTACTAAGAATGATAAATTTTGTTCTTAAAATAGTTATTGCAGTTTCGTAAATATGTTATTATTTAAAGTTATTGTTTTTTATTATTATAATTATTATTATTGTTGTTGCGAAATCATTCATTATTTTCCTACAAAAATATTCTACTAGCAGAGTTCTGTACAAGTACAGGAGTGGCGTAATTTTAATGAGAAATCTCTTGCCTTCTCAGTGCAGAATAAATGAGAATATTAGTAATAATTTCCCGCACAAACCTATTACAATTGTGGTTCATAATCGTAGAGACAATTACTGCATGCCCACACTGGTAGTTGAATATTGTTTCCTTTGAAATATCAGGACAAATGAGTATGCATTTACTTTTAGTGATAAGATATGGTTGTACTGTTTTCAGTGGTAATATGAAAAGTCGTAACAGCGGGTAATAGGAGTTTTGTCAGGGACACGATACCCTTCAGAATGGTATATTCTCTCTCCAATCGATGTTTAGGATAATTATAGCCAAGAGTTTTCCGCAATTAATGATGATACCTACTGGTTGATTATTGTTTTTCGAATTTTACCCTTCCCAGAGTTTGTAACCTATTAATTTCGTTTTGTGGTAGTATAACATCTAAGAAAGTCAAATCACCAAGAAGTATTGTTGTTGTTTTTATTTCTATTAATTAAATTGTGTGTAAAATACAGTAATTTGTCTATCAAATGTCGTAAAAGTTTATAATTTAATAATATAATAATGATAGAAGTAAATAGCTCATTTCTTTGTTTTTGTACTAGTAGTATTGTATTTCAATGGTACAAGGGTCAATGATGATAAATCAGTTAATAGTGTAATATTAACAACATATAGGAACGCTAATTTGGGGACTCGCTTGATTCTTTTGAGACACATCATATCAACGCCATCCAACTTACCTTAGCCCGCGGACTATTTTTTATACCTTTCGATCTATCGGGCCGGCACATGATGGAGTTTGGCAAAATGTTGCCCGAAGGAAAAAACTAATGGGATATTTATTTATTTGTAACACGTATTCCTTTTTTTATCAATAAATTTATGTTATTTCGGGAAAGAAAAAGTAGGTAGTATATTTACTTTTTTTAAATCTTTTAATGTATGTATGTATCTCGTTTCGGCCAGCTAAGGACCACGAATGACGAGTGCCAGTAAGGCTCAGTTTTTGTGAGTTTACTCACTAGACACATCGTGAATTTTACCGAGACCGGAGGAACAGCGTCTAGATAGGATGAAGATTGCTATATCCGAGTATTACAACTGCGGTTGTTAGTCGCAGAGGGATAACTTTTCATACATCACAGCTATTTAAACTGAGACATGGAAATGAAAAGCTACAAATTTTATCTTGCCCCGCCTGGGAATAAAACCCGGGATGACTTGGTGACGAGCGATCACGCTGACACTAGACACAGAGGGGACTGTAATCTTTTAATACGTATAGTATTGTAATAAAATATTTTCATCTTGTATAATATATGACGGGGAAATACCAAACATAATTTTCCATTTTCTCTTACCGGGCATGTCACATCAAATATTAGTTAAGCATAGATTACAACACAAAGTTGGTCCCCACAACGTTTGATAAAAATTTTGTAGTAAAATGTATAATTGTTACTCGCGGGCCGTGAAGAAAAATTTCACGGGCTGTGTATGGTTCACAGGTTGCCGTCAGTTGTGGAAGTATAAATTAATTTATTCGAATATAATGGTCGTATATTTTTAATACATGTCAAAGTATTTACATGTAACTGATCGTACCTGTTTTGATATGGAAATAAATGTACGACCTTTTTTGTGGACAAATTGAAATAAACATTATAGACGATAATATGGTAATTGATTTAGATTCATTCGTCGCAATTTGGAAAAAGGTAAATATATTTTTGGAATGTCCGGTGATATATTAATTAAAATTATTTCTTTATCAACCCATCCTAATTGTTCGTTAGCATGAAATATAGTGGATTAGAGATATATTAGAGTTTCATTCCATGGGAGGTTTGAGCTCCTCCATATAAATAACCACCTGGATATGACGTAATTTCTGGGCAAATATGTAAATAGCTAGTTAATAAAAACTTGTAAACTCCTTATTAAGCCATTCTACGGTTCATTTGACAATGGTTAACGAAGAATAATGAAAAAAGGTACGATGATAATTACACAACATTCCATATGCACGCGAAAAGAACAGTCCACGAACACGCTGTGTTGTTTATAGTGATATTCTGCCCGACAGTTTTCTGAAACCTGGTTAGCTGCATAATTTAGTGTTATTGAGCATTTCTCATAAAAAATAATAGATGAGTCCATGTGTAATAACATTTGCATGTTTTCATAATTCAGGATTTCCAACAAGCCAGACCTTTAAGTAAAAATTTCTCACGTTTAGGACTGTGTGAGAGGATTATAGCTGTTTTAAAACCATAGAAATTAGGTTGAAACTTTCATGTTTCACTACAACAAATTCGAAGAAAATCAAAGTATTATTTCCATATTATAAAGAGATAACTCTCATAAAGAAGGAAAAATATTCAAAGAAGTTATCCAAATTAAGAGTAACGTTTTTGTTTATTAACGCGTTCTGACCAGAAGAATTCTTTAATTTTTTCATTTGAAAAAAGAAACATGGTTTTAATTTATTACTTATAATTTGTAAAATAAAATAAAAAGAAATAAAGAAACTTTGGAGTATGAAATTTATACTGAATCCAATTGGCATGATTGGGACATTGTCATGCATTGGGGGAAAGTAAGTTAAAAATTGTATATTTGATTTTACATGTGGTTAGTTTTTACAGTTGTAATAACTAAGGATATTTTCAAAGATATGATATAAATAAACACAAATAGAAACCAAAAATATTCTGAAAGTAATTTAACCTTGTTGACTACAATAAGTACATTAGAATAGAAAAATAATACATTACAAAAAATTAAAGCAATACATATGATCAAAAAAATTATAAATTAAAAAATATATCTATAAATATTATGCAATTCATTAATCATATCTAATAAAACTAAATTAATGATTATATTACATTACATTACAATACATTCTTAATTGATAACTGTTCAAGAGAGAAACATCACCAGAAGATACTAAAAAGTTTATAATTGTTTTCGTTATTACTTATATAATTATCTTTACCGATCAAACCATATTACATAGATATGATCTGTTGATTCCAAATGTAATAATTGTAGATCGGTCGCAAATATTCATTTTTTTAAACAAAACTATTATTCAACAAGAGCTTAAGTAATGAAAAGATAGTGATGAGGTATTTGTAAATAATACATAGTAGTAATTATATTTTACTAGTCCTGACGTAACACGACAACACAACATCAAATGTACATCAACAATCAATCCATAACATGACAAACAAGAATTACAGTTAGGGATTCATAGACATAAATAAAATCAGCGGACTCTGCTGTAGGTTGTCTGTGATAGCATGAGACAGAAAATACTGTGAAGTGTTGGCTCTCTCTCGCACACCCACTTGGAGGAGGGAAGAAAAGAAGGTACGCAATGGATTGTACACAACAGTCGGCAAATAGAAAGGGGAATCAAATTTCCCTTCCAAGACAATGTTCGAGAGAGACAGAGACAACGAACTTTGTTTTCCCCTTCGGACAATCTGTATATACGTCCGTTGAGTAAATTTATATTTGTGTCTATCAATGGATCTGAAAGCTACTGAAGTCTTTCGGCAAAGAATGGAACTAGATCAAATAATGTCAATTTGTATCATTTGTTGATTATTCTGATCTCTCAGAGCCAAGTTAGTTTCCAAAGATAATCAGTCGGTCAGAAAGGATCAATTTCAGACACAGTATTTACACCAGTCACACTCGATTTAATATTTAAACTTTCTCTAGGTCCCGATATGCGATTTGAATCTATTTTTTGTTCTTCTTTCTATGGATTGTTCTGGCATCTCCTATATTTATTATCAAATGTAATGTTATGTAATATTTGTTTATTTTTCTCTTCAATGTTCGTAGGTTTTTTCTTCCATTGCTCTCCCGCGGTATGCAACAGTTCTAGGGGACTAAGAACTGAAGGTAACTTAAAATTAATTTGTTTTAAAACATAACATAAAAGAAAAAGTTATAATTAAAAATGTAAACTAACGCTAAATCCAGAGTATACGAAATTATCTTTGCAATTGTATCTCAATTTTGGCAAAGGGTACGCACGGCGAGAGAAAATGTGACGTTTACAAAAAGTTAATATTAGAAACAAGAAATGAGTAAACATAAGCAAAAGAACAAGCGAATTAGGGTGCGTAATTTGACTACTCTCGTATTTTAGAGAACATTTGGAATATATCATTTTCAATGTTTTGATCAGCCATTGAACTTCTGTGCTCATATTCAGAATAAGAAATATCGCGATTTGACTGTTGAGATATGTTTTAAACAGACTTGTAAATTATCATTTTCCAAGTATAAGGTGGCTAGTATATGTTATGAGCTGTCTCAAACGCGCAACCTGACTATAGAGATATATATTGTGGTAGCAAGTATGCGTGATAACTTCTATGATGATTTTCTGGGATGTGAATTATTGTAAGAATATTTTATTCAAATTGTACTACTATTAACATCAGTTATATAATCTAATTAAATAAATAATTAGAAACATATTTTTGTAAACGTATTTTGTGTTTATGTTTATGTCACGTTCATTTGTCCTATTGTTATGTTCATTGTTATAATTCTTTATTACTTGATCACGTGACGACGACTTAAATCCTAGTCGAAACGTAGTGAGCTGTTCACAGAAAATATAAATATCATGCTTTCATAAAAGGTCGTAACTTTTTAATTATTTATTTAATATTTGATTCATTTTAATCCAACAAGAGAATTACAGTAACATATATCAGTCTTAACTTATTACTGTACGGTATTAACTTGTTTCGAAAATAAATTTAAAAAGTACTTGCATCGCGAAAAGTGTAGAGAATTAATAATTTGAGTCCAGATCTCGATTGCTAATCGATAATCAATTCACTAATAGAAAATCAATTCCCTAATAGAAAATCTATACGGAGGCTTGAAAAAAATGTGATGAAGTATTCTGTAGGTTAGAAGAGAAAAATCCAAGCATGTAACCTCAAAAAGAAGTATAAGAACGATGATTGACAGTAATATAAGGGAAATAGGGAAAATCACTGTACAGGAGTAGTATCATTTCATTAAAACATATCTTCTAATAAAAATTGCAGAGCAAATCAAGTTAGGAAAAGGGAAAAATAGTGAAATCGATCAATGAAAATCAACGAAGATTCTCGTATATAAGCGTGTAGACTGTGCCATTGCGAATACTTGCAAAGGGTGCTAACGCACGCCTCGATAATCAGTATTACATCGATTACGGCCTCTCGAATAAATCCTCATGCAAGTCTCTTCGCAATCGCGTCGCAGGGGATCTGTCCATTGGGGGTACGATGTAATGTTGGTCGATTGTAACAAAAGACATTACGTTGACGCGTGATGGAATGGACTATTGGTCAGCGTCCTTGAGCAAATGTCGCTACACGCTGTGGAATTACGCCGCCGCCGTCTCGTCGAAAGTCGTTCTCACGTACTCAACCACCGAATGGATTGAGGGAGCTTCCTCAATTCACTTTTATGTGTTGGAGCTTTCAAAATATTCAATTTATGAATGCGTTTCAAACGTAATGGTGAAGATATGCCTCAATTTGTGGTTGTTCGTAAAGAACTTACGTTATTTATTCATCATATGGATTATTTAATTAGTTTTGGTATATAATGTGAAACAATGCGACATAATAAAGTATAACCTTCACTAAACAGGATCTTAATGAACCATGATCTGAATCTCAATCAGTACAATCAATGATGTCTTGCTAAGGGATGGAATAATATAGGGGATGGTCTTGGGTTCATGTAGCAAAACATTCCGTAATACTGAATAGTCATAACTAAAGAAAATTCCGTATAGGATGGATAACTTATTCTCATATTCACTTGTCATTGTTGATCACTAAATAATCTAAATCTCAGAAAGTTATTAAAATGTCATACATATTTGTTCCTAATTATAAAAAATTTAGTGTCCCAAGAAATCGAAAAAATTGTAATAATCAAAACTTTACATTAAGTTCATGTTCCCACGTAAATAATTTCTGGTTAAATATTCCACTTACAATGACACAGAAATTACACATAATTAAACTAATTGTTTCTTTTGCATTCAGGATTTACGTCCTTCATGGAATTTTCATTCGCGGGAAAATGTCTCTTGAACAGTCCCGAGGAAGAGATGCTGCATCATTGTTGTAAGTCCTACAGCTGCTTATTGAAATCGTATCATAGCGATCGATGTTCTCATTGATCACATTTTCTATCTGCGCAGAAATTATTCTCGAGGTTGAAATTATACTCTAGTTTGAATCTTGTGAACAACTGAGATGTAATGGGCATCAATTGAAAGGAAATGTATATGTAAGGCGATTTTTATTATACCGTGACACATTTTTTTGCGTTGTTGCATAGAAAAATTTTCCCTAAGAAAGGTGAAACATGCCTAATTTTTGCAGGTTGGGTCTATTGGTAATGCGTTAGAAATGTTTAACTCAATGTAAGTAGTTTAATGATGGAATTGTATGAAGGGTAAACTAAGCGGTAAGAAGTATGAAGGTTAAGATGATAGCGTTCGCTGTCTAACGTCGTCCTAGTTAATAAATATATCGCTTAAACGCAAGAATTAATTTTTACATTTCATCATAATGGCAAGTAACATCCCAATCAACTTAATGTTTACAACTTCTTTCAGGATATTATCTCGAACCGTGTCGTATTCTTGTAAAAGTTCGGCATGTCGTTGATATTTGTCGTAGAGTTTTACGGGATTGATACTTTTTCTTCATTTGCTTCTGCTTCTTGACCTCCTTGTATATTTAGCGTTAGCAAAATAAGGTTTCTCATCTTTATTGATCTAGTCTTGTTCATTATCTCGTATGCTCATTTCGCCACCATTATGGTTTTCCCCATCCCTAACCCCCAGGCATGCGCAACTCTCGTATAGTAGCATTCACTTTATTTCTGTTATCTTTAGCATATTTCATAAAAAAATTCAAGCTTCTCCTTGTCGTCAATTAAGGTCCATAACTTGTCCGTATTCAATGTGTCTAAGTTCCTACATTTTTAAGATATATTGCACGCTCTTGTGCATACATCTCACAGTCCCATAGTACCGAGAAATAATATTCAATATTAATGAATTCTTGCATTTTAATGTACAATTTTTGTGTGAGCTATTGCTTATATTTTCCAAATTATTGGCGACCACAGATAAGATTCAGTATACATAATTATTACAGAAATAATAAATTTGTCTGAATTAAAAAACGATACAAGTGAATTTCAACATTTTAAACATTGTCGATTGACGTGTTCAAAACGGATATCAGTGCTGGACCATTCGTGGTGTAGGCAGCACGGTCAAAGCACATGCACTGCAGAAAGCATATCCAGTAGGCGTTAGAGCGAGAATTGAATTCTAGTCATAACTCTATTACAATGATTGCGTATTATCATGGCTGAATATTCCCTACAGTTAGAAAACTGCTCAATGAATGAAATTGACATTTGTAAAAGAATTTTATTACTTTTTCATGTGAGGTAGATCAGAATTTGGAGTGGGTATGGCCCTTTACACAATCTGTTTGAAAAATTAAGTATCAACTTTCAACATTATGTCTTTGGATGTACTGTATCTACACTATGTGTTTTTATGAAATAACTAACATTTTCAAAGTTTTATATCGCATTCCTTCAAAACACAATCTATAACATTATAGTGGAATGTGATTTTTATCGTAAATTAAAAACATATTGTTCATGCTAACTTTCAGATGCATCTTGCATAATGTGCTAACATATAATGTCTATAGGAAGCAATAATAAGATTTATTAGTTTTAGATGAATTTTTTTAAGAAAATGCAAAACAAAAACATGAGATGGTGTCACAATTTCGCGCTGTAGTAATTTTTTTTTCTAAATTAATGCATAAAATACTTTGTTAGTATCTTCATTTTCACGAAACATCACATTTCCTAATATCATATCAAAGATTTAAGATTTATACTCCTTAATTTGTTACAGAATTAGTTGTTTTTATTTTTGAACATCAATTTATGAAGTTAATTTGTTGCATTTAAGGTCATTACACACACAAATTTCTTCGGTCGTTTTCTAATTAACCTATTGTTACAGGAGATAACAACTGGTGTCAGTCAATGGGTTTTTGATACGAAACAAAACGGTAACTTATTCCTCATCGTAACTTTCTTTTTGTATCAAATTTTCAGAAAAGTTTTATAAGTGTTTTGTTTTAAAAAAAGTGGTTAATAAACTTTCTGAATGATAGATGTGCTCTTAAAGAATGAAAATATTTCTACTCGTTGTTAAATGTTCGTTAAATATTTTTCAAATCATAACTGCACTAATTGAAACGAAAACAAATGTGAGTAATTTGTTTTTAATATGATATTGAATGAATATTCTGAAGATGAATTCCCCAGTCCATAGAAAACCATCAAACCTGTGGTTCAAATAGATTATTCGCCCATCCTTCTCTCCGCGAACCGTTCGGCGTGTCTGGGACCTCGAAGACGCCGCAGTCGGAATACGACCTTGGCCTGCCAGCTCGTGAAACATTCATCGGGTGGCGATGGCCGGTCGAGCGACGATCCGACGCTTTCCCGTGGCGCATTAGTGAGTGGACGCAGCTTCGTCTCGCAGACAACAGGAACGACACACGTGTGTCTCACGAATACGACGAAAGAAAGAGATGAAATTTAAACAACTGTTTTTCGATTATTTGCGGTTTTTATTGTTTTTGAAAACTGTCAACGCATTCAAAAGAACATTAGAAATTTCTGGTAGATGAAAGGATCAATAAAAATATAGACTTTAAAATAAAAGACAATAATGGTCAGTAGAAAGGAATGTGATTTAGTAGCAACTAAGCAGCATTTGCTATTAGAATAGAAGATATGAAATATTTTCATAAAAAAGTTCGATTGCATAATCGGTATGAATATTGAAATAGCATCAAAATCTGGAATATTTGTTATTTTACTATTTTAGGGGAAGGGGGAAGCGTGAAAATATTTCGTGCACTGTCCTTGCTGACACATAATAATCGTCGGACGGAATCGATTAAATTGAGAGCTTGCATCATTTTTCTGGAGAGAAGATTTCAAGCAATGTGTTCTTCGGATTTTCGATTTTCAAGGAGTAAATTGGGAGGAATGTAATTTTTCGAATTCTTCGCAATTTTAAGTACATTTCTGAAACTTATTGAGGCATTTTCTTGGCCTCCGTGTCTCAACGTTGTTTATTTAAATACAAAAAACTGTTTTCTAAGATTTTTTGATGTTTACATTTTTATGAATGCAAAGGGAAAGACACGTTTTCGGGAGTTTGTCGTTAGCGATAATGATACTCCTTACGCTCTGTTTCAGAAGTAATTGATATATCATCTCGATTTTGGTATGTTAATATTTCTAAATCAAATATTTAGAACTTCATTTCTGGAATATTTGATATTTCAGTTTTAAATGTGTTAAAAGCGAATGAAAATAGTTGTTTCATTGTTTGAATGATTGAATTATTCATTACAACAGAGAGAAATGTTAAAGAAAGGAACTTGAAATTTTCACGTGATATTGCTTATGTATTGTAAAGGCTTAATAAGAAAGAATTGTCTGAAATTCTCATTTTAAAGGGATGAAATAGAGTAAAATATGTTTCTTTTCGAACCAATTAAAATATCAAGAGAATTTTTGTAAGTAAATGTGTTATTTTTGTCTACATTTATTCTATATCCATATCACAAAAACGTTCCAAGGGAAACTGGGCAGGGTCGGCTAGTGTTAGTCTATATGTATAACTTTCGTATTTTACAAAGTGTAATGGTGAGAGAGCAGACCAGCAGTATTGTCATATCTAACTAATTAATTTAAAAATGACATTAGTACATTTCAAATTTATTTCAAAAAGCTTTACTACTGCTCGTTTTATACTTTTTTAATTGACCATTTTAAATTTCATATATTTTATAACGATTTTATAGTTTTGAGTTCGCATTCAAGCAACATATCTTCTATTATGTCCTCTTATAATAAAAAAATTATCATTTACAATGTTAATGTAAAGTTAGTTTGTTAATGTAAAGTATGTTGACGCTTTTCAATAAATTCTTTCACGCACTGAATTTCTCCACATGTCCCTCACTTATGCCATATATTATTTTGTAATAATACTTCAAGACAGACATTGTTTCTGGGGAATTTTTATTGAAACATCAAGAAAAGGCGGTGTACTGATTTCATGAGACACTCAAGATACGAGTCGTAACGTTTTCTTTGGAACACGCTTTTAAAATGATTCATCAAATCACGGAGTTTATTATACTTGAAACACGAAGTTTTTCCACGAATGTTTTAAGTGTTATCATCGAGACAACGTACATCTCTAAGAGATCTATGATTGTTTTGCCCACTAAGACGCGGAAAAAGTTAACATTTATATTGCTCATAGTATTTTGGACTAATTTTATTATATCATTGATTAAAATGGTGCTATGAATTTGGTGAATAATATACTAAACAAATGGTATATACATTGTTAATATGAATTTTTGAAGAGAAATTGTTGCTTTTATTATTTTATAAATCTACATAGTAGAATACATAGAAAGAAGAGACACCAATATTAAAAAGTACATTATTAAAAGAGCCCCTAAAAAGTACATTATTAAAAATGGTACAAGTTAGAAAAGAAAGTAATATTAAAAAGCAAAAGTGCAAACATATTAAAATTATTTCATCTAACATAAATAACCATTATTAATAATTTACATCGGTGTAATGAAGTGCTATTATTAAGTGGAAAATAAGTAAAATAAAATAAAAAGAAAATTATGCCAAGGAATCAATTTATGCGTCCAAAATTGTGAATAGTAAGTAAAGTGAACAAGTTGCAGTAAAAATAAACATAAATCAAAATACCGAAGATGATACACATTTTACTAAAAGTTAAATGTATCATTATCATCTATTTTTAGAATTTGGCTGATGGAAACCCCATTTTCAACAACCAAGGCGTAACTCTGTCATCCAGAAATTCGAATATAATGCGGTACCCCGCGGATTCTTGCGTGCGTCTTAATTTGCATTCGTGTCTCGCTCGCAGGTACAGAAGCTGCTTTGGCAAACGTGATTTTAGAGGTGCCAGATTTTCCACCAAAAGACACCAGCTTCGACAAGTTCAGTTGAACTCCGATTCCACTGGTTGTGATCTCCATTGATAGACAATAGACCATATTCTCTCGAATAATAATCTTTAATACCATGATATGGTGCTTTTATTGAGTAGTAAATATAATGTAATGAATTACTCAGATTAAAAAATATATTACTTTAAATTAATATTGAATTTTCGTATTTACTTAAAATTTTGAACATTAATTGTTAGAAAATAATTTATAACGCCAGAAACAATGTAGGTTATTTCCCACGTCTGTAATTATAGGTCATGAAGAAACGTCTCATCAGTTAAGAAGCAATTAATATCTTTTGTCCAATCTCAGATATGACAAGTTAAAGAAGAAACATTGTTAAATTTATAGCTTTCTCTCGTTCTTATCTCAAAAACATACTCAAGTCATGTTTTGTCATAATAGTCACAGTACAATAATGCGATTATATTTTGTAACTTGGGAACTCGAGAGTAGTTCTCATTTATAAATTTAATTACAAATCCGTGCATATTTTTGTACTCCTTTTGTTAAGGAGATAAGACTCGATAGAAACTTACATAAATTAATTCTGTATAATGATAAAACGAGAATTTGAAGGAAAAAAATCTATTGTACTTTACTAAAATGGCCTATAAAAATCTTGCGGTATGATAATAATTAAACTTATTCTTATTTATTCCTTCTGGATTACTTTACTTACGACCAACATGATTCTTTTTCGAAATTGAATTTGTTTTTCTCTCGAATGTGACAAGCTCTCCATGTGCTAACCTTTTAAATATCGGACGCTATTAACTTCCTTGGTAACTTCTTTTACGTATTTTCTTTAAAGAATACCAAGTAATACAATGAAAAACAGAATGTTTTTAATATTTAACTATGAAATTGTTGAAATATATTTTAACCCTCTATTAGTTTTCGATAATAACTACATATGTAAGTTTATGTTCCGTATATCTCTGAAATAGAGTGCAAAATTGTATTATTTCCAATACCATAGAAAAACGTATTGAGGCTCTGGAAGTTGAGCTTGTATAACCATGATTTGTTATGTAATTAAAGACTATTCTTCGGTTTTGTTATGTATTCTATTTTCGGATTACTAAGGGATCACACACTTCAAGTAGATTTGCCAAACTGATAAAATTATGTTCTTATGACGTAATATGTCGTAATACTAATCATTTCGAAAATGTTTTATATAAATTTAATAAATAATTGACGCCCAGAGCGTATATTTATTTATTCATATAATTGCGGGGTACTGAAGGAATCAACTGAAATCCCAGTTAGACTGAGAGGAAATGGAACTTGCACTCAACACTGCGTTGGTAACTAAGATAATGTGAAAAGGAACGATGTGAAATGTGGAAAATTTACATCATTATTTTCAAATTTTATACCTTAGAATCCAATATTATTTTGTAATTGATACGAAAAGTTGAGAAGTTGGGAACCCCAAACTTAAATAAAAGCTATTTGATTATTCTCTCGGATTGTTGCAACACATTCACGTAGTTCATATTTTAGACACCCTAGCTTGTATATTTTGGATAAGTCATTTGGACCACAGTTTGGTTTGAATCAAACAGTCTTCGCACCTATCTTTCTGCGTTGAGTGAATAGCTGATGAGTGTAACGAAATCTAGCTCGGAGCTCTGTAAATTGGAGAGTCTGTTCTCTGCATTAAAGTGAAGGATTTCTTATTCCATGAGGTTGTATCCGCTTACATCCTCTCCATTGTGTGAGCTACTACCCGGAAGACTCTACGTAGAGAAGCAATGCGGGGGAATGCCATCACTTGCGAAGATACTGCTAAACACGATTGACAGACGTGATCATCCTGTTTCAGAATGGATTCCTAAATCCTCTGTAACTGAGCAATTCGTTCATAAACTTATAACCAAGTATCCAACGTCAAGTATCACAAAACATCACCTTATAAAAAGAGAATTAATGTGGATTCTACATATTGTTTCTAATCAAATTCAACAATAGGAAAAAGAAGAAGTCTAGTAAGAAACTTAACGACAACCTGCGTACAGGCTTCTTCTTTCGTGGCTTCAGAATGGCGCATTTGCTTACCACAGAATTCGAAAGTGTTAATTGGTTAAGATTTACAACTTTTTTATTATTTTTGATTTTATCTTCAGCACGAAAGTATCAAATGGTTCTCCTCGTATCTCAAATGGAAATGTTTTCTGTTCTTATCAATTACTTTAATTTTGAACGAGGTTCTTTAGTATTTTAATTTGGATTTTTTTTTCAAAATATATAGTTTATCAAGTATGATATGTATATCAAGATTCTATTTTGTGAAAGACTATTTCAGGTGAAAATTTAATATCAATGTAATCAAAACGGTAACTTCAATTAGAAAGGCTGTGTTTCAAACGAGCCACAAACAATTTGTTAATTTTCTGATTTTGATTGGAGATATTGGATGTATATATTGCTTTTGTGTGACCAAATTTGAAGTGGTAAGAATATTGTTTCAATAAGCGACTAACCTTGTGGACAGTTACAGAAGACATTTCCCACTTTGAAACATCCCCGGACACAGACTGGAATTTATAGGATGGATAATTCTAGTTTTATGTTTTTCATAATAACAAATAGTTATTTAATGGTCAAAATACTTCACTTCTTAATTTAAATTTAATTGACACTTGTTCCTCCTCCTGTGCAAAACGTGTTACGACAGCGTGTTCTCCTTGGAAAATACTAATCTTCATAACCTTCTGAATTCGTTTAAATGCTGCCGTTAATTTTTTACAGGTATTCAAGTGTGACATGCCAGATATATTTCATTTTAATGGGGTTCTTTAACTGAATACTAACAATTCGTTTCATATTGTGGAACTATGTTATGGAAATCCATTACGAACACTTTGATAACCCATCTATTTTGGACAGGGAAGGACTTTTTCAACACGATGCATTCTACAACATACTCCATAAAATAGGGATTAAGTAAATTCTTATGAGAGACATTTTTCTGAGCGAAAAAATTTTCCATTTGAGTATGGCGGAAAAATTTCACAGTTTTGTTACATATTGAAGAATCTACTCATATGTAAGTTTGATTCAGTTATGTCCACATACTGTAACATAAAAGAAATGGGGGTGCTAAGGTAAGCTATCCCACATTAATAAATCACTTGTAATGAAATATAATTAACAAACACTTACCAAGCCCACTCGGCCAGCATTCTCTGGAGTAATAAATTTGCTCCGGCTATAAATTGGTTAAGATAGGATGGGGGTTCGGCCGATAATTTCTGTGAAATATGCATGAATTCTTCGTGCAGAAAACACAGCTTTTATAACTATTGGTTTAATTATCATTACTCACAAACTCTAAATACAATAAGACATTACACCATTCCCCTTTACGCACTTCCCCCAAAAGACATGCACTTAATTTTACTAATTTATACAGCATTGAATTGATTACTTTTATGGGATGATTCCGTTTGAAATACCATAAAGTTTATACTCGTTGACATAGGTAGTCATACACAAGTTACCACCGTTCATTACTACACACCTTTCTCACACTAGGCATCACAAAACAAATGTCTCAATTGGCCCCAAGAGTCTATGGCTTGTTTTTATTTCATTCGGTGCAATTTGTAAGCGCACATTGTAAGGTGCACGAGGTGCCCATACCGGTCCTCCAAAGAATTGCCGTAAGATGATGAGAAATCAGCGCCAAACGTCTTAGAGTGCCAATGACTTACGAAAGCCGTGGGATTCCTGACTCCAGATCTCGCCTGAAAGAGTCCTGTCAGAACCGGGACCCGTCCAGATGATTAGCAGTCACCATACCAGTTCGAACCCCTCGCTGGGCGTTGAATGTTGGTCGGAGTCATCGTCAGAGTACGTGGGCGGATTTCGCCTCTCTTAATAAAGTCGGGCTGTTCGTTCTTCACACCATCACTACATTACCCGGTCTGCTTATGAATGTCTTTTAATAAAACATGATCAACTTGAGGAAGCACAAAATCAGAAATCGTAACCACTATCAAAACTCAAAGTTACAAGTCTTAATAAACCTAGTACGGATCATGATGATCCGTAGCGCAGATACTACAAGTTATGATGCAAACCTAATAACCAGGAAGCTCGCGAGCTAGTGCTTTGAAGCGTTAGAGAATTAGAGAGTTAAAGCATTAGAGAGCTTTAGGGCGTGTATGCCCAACCTTAAATTTAAAAAAACCCACTCTTCTAACGGAAATGGGCAACGAAGCCCTCCTTCTTACTCTGACGTCACTCCAATTTTGTAACCAATCTCTAGCAATTTTTCCCTCACGTGGTTTTCAACAATTGGTCCAACTTTCTGTGCCGTAAGAGTACCTCTCTACCAATGGCTGATGTTAGTATAATTGGTAAACGCCGAGCATGGTGGCGTGTTATTTTTCGAAAGTTAATATATTTTCCAATATCAACACATTTGTGTGGTCGTTCTCCCCTCACCCTCAGACTCTCGCATGAAACAGGCGACGGCAAATGTCCTTCATCAAGGTGTACGCGAGAACACCTGTGCGATCCAATATTCCTATCCCCCTTTATTTCTGTCTTGTTTACGTATTAAAACTCAGACCCTTCGCTGACCCAAATTTCCTAAGCGAGTCCCCGTCCTGTATTGTTTACAAGAGGCCTATTCTTCCGTTCTTATTAGTTCTGCAAAACGGAGTATCGTTGTATCTTTCTCAAGGATTCTCACAAGATGTCTCCCCCCTTTCTCCTCTTTCGTCTCGCGACTTACCACCATCTCCTCTCAAAATAACTAGGACATGTGTACTTATATGAGCCCGTCCCCTTCCCCAGAGACTGTTATCGGAGTCGTCCCTCCGAACTGATGAAGTTAAAATTTCTTGTATCCTCTCCTCCCTTCAAGAATTGTTTATAACTGGCTTTCATTTTTCCACACACACCAGGAGAGCTAATTTTGAGTCTCTTCCAACTTAAGAAACTCCTATCCCAAACTCAGACCTACGAAATAACAATTAATATTTATTTTACTCTTAAACTTCGCCTGAAAGCGTGCTCCTAACAAATGTTTCCCTCGTGTCATCCCTTATGGCTATTACTTTTAACTCACCAGACCCCCTTTAAATTCCTGAAGCCAGCTTGCCAACCTGCTCGCTTCTTGTCGCAAGACAACCTCCATTTCCAAATTCTCTAAAATTCCAACAATATATGGCTGTTATATTTCTTTCGAGGGTTCAGAAATACTAAAACAATTATACTTCACAATACCCAACCACAAGAAAGCAACGAGTCTGAATTCAAAATTCTTTTATATGCGAATCACGTAACCAGATTTAATAATTTAGACATTTCTCCATCATACATTTCATGAGAGTTTCTAGTAAAATGAAAACCCGATTTAATTTACTTTATGTATAGAGGGAGTTCTTAAAATCAAACACTTCAAATCTCCTAAACCTAAAGATATCGAATTACTGTTTCCACATGCGACTACTTCGTTTACGATAAGTCGTCGCGTGAGGCTAATCATTCACGTCATATTATTGGTATGTTTTTTATGTGCAGAGATGTTTACGGTTTTTATATTTTTTAAGACAACTATTCTGATTTATAGCCAAAGAAGATTCGTATTCAATGATATGACATTTATTAAATTTGCCACAGCAGCGTAACTGCGCCATTAATATTTAAACATTTTATTATAAGGAAAGAAGTAATAAACTTACTGGGTTCACTCGGAAAAACGTATCTACGCGCGAATAAGGGAAATTCATTCTCATTAATCAAATAAATAAGAGTTAATATCTCTACACATAAAAAAAGTACGAAGAAGTTTGAATATTTCAAAAGATTAGACTCATGACACGACTTATCTGATGTTAGCGTGAAACGGCACGTCGAAATCGTGACTCGTGTAGGAGATATTTTAGGTTTTTACTTTTACTGGCTCACCCTGCTTCAATAAAGGTGTGTGTTCTCTTCTACGTACGTTGGTTACTTCTCAAGTGTTCCGTTGAAAGTAAAATTTTAGGAATATAGAAAAAAGTACCATTCTGTTACCTAAAATAGCAGTTTGTTTAATATAACTGCAAATAGTTTATATAATAAATTTAAAATATGATTACTGAATGTGTAAGTAACGTCTTTGTATTATATTAGTAAATATTTGTTGGTATTCTGTTGATATTACAAAACGAAGATAACTATTTTTATTCTTATCTCAGAAGTGAGCTAAAATGTTAAATCCGCCTCCTTAGGGTCTTTGATCGAAACTGATGGGATGGTCCCTTGCTTGTTTCCGGAAATTAAATTAGTTTACTGTCCTCTACGTGGTCATTCTCAGTTTGTAACTGATTTTTTGACTTTTTTTTCTATTTGAAGTTGAAATTTTATTGTTAAAAATTGGTTACAAACTGTGTTTGACCACGTGGAGGACAAACTAATTTATTCCCTTCAATTTCAATCAAGAGAGATCCTTAGCCAGAGGGGGATTTAACATTTCAGCACACTGTTAAGATACAAATAGTTCTATACGTGTTATAATTTTAACATAATACTAACACATTCGTATTTAATAAAACAAAAAGTTATTTCAAAAGTGCTTATTACTATCAAACTATATATTATTCGGAAAGTACATTTAATCGATGGTAACTATTAAATAACACTATAAATTCGAGATTAATTATTTCTATAGATGCTGCCCCCAGGTAAAAACCTAGCGAGCCTGTAAAAGAAATCCGCCTCTGTCCGAAGGAAAACCGGAGCCAGTTACGAGTCGTTTTCGTTTAGTTTTGAACTTTTACCTTCACATGGCTCAAGAAATTTCCTCAAAATTCGCCACCAGGTTCCCAGTATGTTAATTCTCACAGCGAAAGATAAATAACAGTTATGAAACCGCTTCAAGCATTCTGGTTATCGTCTATATGGTTTTCCTTAGCCCTGACCTCTGTGGACGAGCCTGTTGCATTGTATGCAGATGGTAGCCGCAGTGCAGGACGGGAGGACGAGTCATGAGCCAGAGTCACACGCCGCTGAATAATCTGAGGGCGAGGCCAACTCGTCGTGAATGGGCAGCGTGAGGATTCATTCATTGAAGGCGATGCATTACGAGTCAAAGCAATGCTCGTATCACGGTTCTCGAAAATGCACCAATGCTCGAAACATTCGTTTTTGAACCCAAACAGTAAGGTCTCGGGGTACTTTTTCACTCTAGATTTAATTATGACGCAATATTCATCGTCTTCTTATTCAGAAAAGGTGAATGTTATGGAAATGAAACAATAAAAGATGTTGAATCAGTAGGTTTGGTCATGCCATATATATGAGTGACAAATACATCGTGTTGCTGCTAAGAGAGTTAAAAATAAATTTGACTATTCTTCGAAATTTTATCATTAAGCATGGAATTTCTTACACTATTTTCATGATTAGGGAATTTTTCTCACGAACTGTGGATTCGATTTCTTTGTTTTTTGTTGTTGTTTTTTAGGTATGAGAGTGAGTCGACTACAAGCGCGCAATTTAAATCGTGTTTTCAAGTATCGACACTTCATTTGAAATTAAGAAATATAAGAAGGAATATCTGCACCAATGATATTTGAAAGCAAGTCTCTGAATACTAGTAAGATTTTGAATGATGTCGAAAGCTAGATCGCTTGCCGTAATTCTTCGTATTTTGTCTGGGTTGTAGAAAATAGGTTGAAGTGTTATTCATCTTCACTGCCCACAGAAGTAGCTGCTGTTTCTCAATTTTATAATTATTTGAATTTATTAATTTATTACCTAAAAATCAGTCGCCAACTGAGAAAGACCACATGGCGGACATTAAAAAAATTACTCCTATTTTTAATGTAACATATTTTACTTACGATTAATATGAATGTTATTTTCAAAAATTTGTTCTTAGCATTCGACCTTAATGAATGAGAATGTTATAAAACTGAAACAAAAGTGACTGCTACAAACGTTATTTGTTCTTTATATTGCGCTACAGCGAATTGTGTTCATTTGCTTTCACGTTTTCTTTTCACTCTTCCCGGGTTTTTTTACGGGGCTGACAAGTTGAAGGTTGAAGGTTTGGTTCGGGCTCTACGAGACCACCTCAGAGGTCTTTGGGTTTCACAAGTTGAATGAGAATGGTAGACGGGCCCGAGAGGCGAACGGGATGGCGCAGTCGGTAGGCGCATGAGCGCGCAGAGCTCAAGGTCTCGGGTTCGAACCCCGGTCCCGTCTCCCATTTTCATTCGACGTAACATGATTAATCTGAATTCCATAATTTTGCTTTCAGTGTTCACATCCACTTGCTTTGTTTCTTCCACATTGGTTCATTTCAGATTGTGTTAGGTCAACAGATTTTCAATATGAACATTGAGCACCTAGTAACGAATGTTTGTATTTTTATTTTTATTTCCACTGAGACCATCCAGTGTCGCACCCATAAAGAAGGACACATTCATTACTTTTTAAATTTTTTGTCTTACTGCTAATGTTTGTTGCATGCCAGATATTTCTAAGTTTGAAAGAGGCACCTCGGGCTTTTTGAACTCCTGCGCCACTATCCTTGGAGATGCATTTACTCGGGTAGGTAAAGTATTCAACACATTCTATTGGTTCATCTTTCAATGATATGGGTGTAGCGTTTGTAGCTTGGGCCCACAACTCTTCCATTTTTCTAGTAATAATCTCAAAACCGTATTTTGCGAACTCATTCTCCAGGGTTTCAGATTTCTCTCGCAAGTGTTTTTAGGAGTGTGAAAGCAGGCATATGTCATAAGCGCAGTCAGAGTCCTCTAGTTTTTCATTTATTTTCCACGTATCGGACAGTTTTTTTCATAACCTCATCCTTCACCAGTATGAAAAGAAGGGGTGATAAAAAAACATCACTGCCTTATTCCAGGTCCGGTTACAAATGATTCCGAAAGTGATGAATCATTGTGAAGAACTTGACATCAAAAATGAAGATAACACGCTTTTATGAGATTAATGATTTTAAGCGGCACTCCTCTCGTCTATAAAGTTCTCCATTTTCCCTCTCGTTTAACGAACACAAATGCCTGTTCAAAATCTATAAACAAAGCATAAAGTGGATACCATTCCAAGAACTGATCAACAATAATTCGCATTGATTCATACCCGCATATTTGAGCATATCTCATCCATATACGATTCATTGGCTCTAAATCCAGCTTGTGCTTTGCGGATATTCTTATCTATAGCTGCATATACGCGGTGGATTAATATTTTTCTAAAACACAAATACTTAGTAGGTTGATTCCTCTCCATATATTTACATTTTTATTTAAATATATTTTAATGATTATGCCCTCCAACCGTTCATCAAATGATCTCTCATCTCTTCATATAACTTGAAATAATAGATACAAGATATCTACTGTAAAGAGAATGTCCGGCTTAAGTATTTCTGCAGCGATCCCATCTTCCTCTGCTGCCTTTTCTTTATTCTTTTAAATAACTTCTATCTACTTCTTATTTGGTGCGTTTACATCAGCGTTCAGAGATTAAACATTAACTCTGGCATAACCTCAGTTGTATGGGTGTTACTTCGGTTCAACTCATCCATATAAATTTCTCTCCATCTCTGCAGCTGATAGGGGTTATCCTGCCCATACTCCGATGCCAGAGCGTCGATAGTGTTAAAATGGCCCACCGCGTCGAGGTGAGCATGTCATTTGGGGAGGAGAGGTTATATTAGCTCTCTAGGAGCGTCACATTACTCCCTCATGGGCCCCGTCTCCTCCATAGAGTTTTTTTTATTTCTCAGTTCGTCTACTCGTATTGCACTCTAGGAGACAGGTAGTACATAAACCTACATATTGCATTAATAACTTCACGATATTTAAGTTATCGTTTTGGCATTCATAAAAGGGATCACATGGTGAAAAGTTAAACAATACGATATAATAGTGAAATTTAAAATGTAGGGTGCACGTTATTATTATTATTATTATTATATTATTATTATTATATTATTATTATATTATTATTATATTATTATTATTATATTATTATTATTATTATTATATTATTATTATTATTTCATTATTCATTCGCATTGATCCAAGTTGCTAAGTATGATTATTTCACATTGTAAGGAGAAAGATTAGATACGCCTTTTTGAGAAAAAAGGAAACTTGAACATTTCTAGACTATTCGGGAAAGTTAAGATCTTTAGTACGATCACCATGACGCATGAGAATGGTAAGATGTTTTACTTCGTGCATGTATATCGTTGTTATTTTACGCCGGAATTAATTCTAAAGATTCAATAAAGGCGTTAAACTTGTTAATATCAATATGAACAACATATCAACTTGTATTTAAATTAATCAAAGTGAGTCGGTCCACGTCCTGACGGTGGGATACCGAGAAGGCTCTCAATTATTTCTTTTCTTTTACTTTCTTTGTCCTACATTCCTAGTTTTTCACTTTTATTGCTTTTATCCTATTTACTGGGCTCTGTGTGTTGAACGCTCACCCATGTGTTTGCCGTTCATGGCGACCAGTGTCGGAGGGAATGGGAATCCTGGTGAGTTGAGGAACTTCTACGTGCATTCTAGATGCGCCCCAATACGCTCACTTTGGCCGGCTTCTTCTAGACGGCCGATCAAGGGTTAACCCACCCCTGACCAATCGACTCGGACTAAGTCTTCGACTGAACTCCAGGGTGAGAGGGTGCGCGCAGGAGGTCTTTCTCGCTGGTCAGCGGCGTTGGAGCAACCCTACTTAACCCTGCGTGTCCTTTCTATATCCCCGTGTCAACCCTGGCATCCCAGTGGTCTGTCCCCTTGTTGGACTCCGTGGTGGGTGGGGAACACGGGGATGAAATTTTTACTCCATACACATGGAAACTACTGCCCTTCCAGGCCCCCTTTTGTCCTCGTCCTCTAGGAAGAGGCGATCAGTCGGTGAAACTGTGAATCTACAGTTTCTTTTGTAAGGATAGAACCTTGCTTCCTATTAATGAAGTGTATGGAAGAAGAGAAGACTTTTTAAGTCAATTAGTTCAGTCCGTCTTGCGAAAGCAATTGAAGACATTATCGGAAAACTTAAATCGTGTGTCAGCGTAATGGTGAAATTCTGATGGAGGCACGCACAGACAAGCAGATCGAGAGTATTTTGAAGCTAAAAGAAATTGCTGGTCTTAAAATCAAGACCTCAACACATACTGTCCTGAACATGTGCAAATGCGTCGTAAATCACGAAGACTTTGCACGTGAGTCAGATGAAGACTTGAAGGTATTTTTCGAGCCCCAAGGCGTGGTAAACGTTCACAGAATTAAGAGGAAGTTGTTGGGAAAGTTAGTTCCTACCTCTACACTGGTTCTGTCATTTGACAAGCCCTTCCTACAGGAATCTATATCGCGCGGTTTCCATACACTTCGAGTGCGTCAATATGTACCGAGTGCTATGCGCTGCTTTAAGTGCCAGAGATTCGGTCACACAGACCGGTGCAAGTCACCCTGCGAAGTGTGTGTTACTTGCGGACAGCCGTCGAACGAGTCGTCAGCCTGCTCGTTGTCAGCCTCCGTACTGAGTGAATTGTAAGGAAAGCTATAATTCGGATTGCACAAAGGCGGATAGCGCTAGAAAAAAAGCTTAATAAGTATCCCACTGTTGATAATTTCATTGAGTTTAAAAGGTGTAGAGCCAGAGCAAAACGAGCTCTTCGAGAAAGTAAGTCGTCCTCCTAGAAGGCTTACATTTCATCTCTTACACGCCGAACACCTTCATCAGTCGTATGGTAGAACGTTCGCAAGATTCAAGGTACATGGTTCTCTTCTTGTATCCCTGGTCTCAATGTCAATGGACATCTCGAAACTTCACCCAAAATCATTGCTGAGGAACTTGCATCGCACTACGAAAGATTCTCTAACTCCTCATGTTTTTCTCGAACGTTTCTCTAACAGACACCTCGCGCGGAAAAGTGTTGTTTGGATTTCTCCAGTTGCGGAGACGAGGAATATAACATTCCTTTCTCTATGACGGAGCTGACCTCTGCCCTTGCGTCTCCCAAAGATATACCCCTGGTCCTGATCAAATACATAACGCGATGCAAAAACATCTTCCAGAGATAGGCATAAAATTCCTTCTGAAGATATTTAACTGTATTTGGAATGAGAATACCGTCCCTGCTCAATGGCGTGAGGTCATATTATTCCAATTCCGAAGGAGGTAAAATATCGTTCTAATCCGTCGTAGTTTCGACCGATTCTCTGACAAGCTGTGTTTGCAAATTGTTAGAAAGAACGATCAATCGTCACATTGTTTGGTCTCTGGAATCGCGAAATTTTCTGACCAATATCCAATGTGATTTCAGAAAACAGCGGTCACTGCAAGACCACCTTGTTGCGTTGTCATCTACCATCTCATCAACGTTTGTATTAAGGAAACACATAGTGACCATCTTTTTTGACTTGGAAAAAGCTTACGACACAATCTGGAGGTACGGAATCCTACGCACATTGCACTTGTGGAGATTTCGAGGTGTCTTCCTCAGTTCCTTGGAAAATGTGTCCCACAGGGCTCAATCTCTTTGCCATAGCCATAAATAGCATTGCGTCAGTGGTTCGAGAATCGGTGAATTTTTCTCTCTTCATTGACGACTTAGCCATCTAATGTTCGTCTAGCAGTATGTCATCGAGAGGCAACTGCAATTGATTTTAAACTGTTTACATGAGTGAAGCATGTCTACCGACTTTGGTTTTTCTGTATCCACGTCATACTGAATGAATTTCTGTAGGATATACCATCTCCATAATGATCCAGATCTTTTTCTTGGGGGTCAATGTCTTCCTTTTGTTTTCTCCGCAAAATTCCTGGGTCTCACATTCGACCGCACACCCACTTGGCGCAATCACATCCGCAAACTACAATTCCATTGTAATTCTTCCCTAAACCTCCTTCGCTGCGTAAGCGCATCATCATGGGGCGCAGACCGCACTTGCCTTCTTCGTCTGTATATAAGTCTCGTTCGGTCTGTATTCGATTATGGCAGTATTGTATACTCCTCCGCATCACTGTCGACACTCAGGACCCCTAAAAGTATCCATCATGAAGGAGTCCGCATTGCAACTAGTGCTTTCCGCACTAGTAGAATAGATTGCACACTAGTAGACGCTGGCGAACCATCTCTAACAAGAGACATGATATTATACTTGGATCTTACGGAGTGAAACTGATGCGGGGTTTCAAATCACCCCACTCGGCAACACCTACATTTTCCGAAACTTATTTCATCTTACGCTGCAAGATCTTTGGTACCCGACCCAGTGGGTGTCCGTTTTAAACAATTGCTAGAGGAAAAATTCATCACACCACCTCTTCCAGTGATATACCCACATTCTCTCACACCACCGTGGTCCTTCATGCAACCCACCATCGACTTCCAGCTGTCTAAACTTTCAAAGCAAGACAATCCTGTTGCTATGTTCCAACAGCACTTCGGAGAACTAAAAAACTTCTATTTGGATCATATGTTCATATACACTGATGGCTCAGCAATGAATATTTCCGTTGGTGCTGCTTTCCACTGCCACAGTGCCACCTGTTCTTTTCACCTTCATTCATATTGCAGCGTGTACACTGCTAGAAAATTTGCAATCCTTGAGGCGCTGAAGTTAATTCAGCTGTCTTCAATACGGTGTGTGGTTCTCTGCATTAACTCTATAAGTGCTCTGTGGTCAGTGTGTTCACTGTAAACTTCTGACACCCTTACGCTGACAATTCAGAATCTAATAAGCCATCTAGTATTTCAAAATTTTGAAATAACCCTTTGTTGGGTTCCTGGGCACGTGGGTATTATGGGTAATGAAGAAGCTGATGTGGCAGAAAAGCGGGGAACACAGAGGGCAGTCCTTGACCTTTCATCTGTTCTTACGTCAGATTGAAAGGTTGCTATAAGATCATCTCTTCTTGGGATATGACAAACTTGCGCCTTAAATCTGAGGAAGGTAAATGACTCCGTTGAAACCTGGGTGTCATCATCCTGTGTGAACAGACGTGAAGAAGTAATCATTACGCATCTTCGTATTGGCCACTGCTATCTTACCCATGGTCATCTCTTACGCGGTGAACCCCCCACCACCTGTGAAATTTGCAACACAACCGTTACCGTGGAACACTTCCTTCTGGAGTGTCTCAAATATAGTACCAGCTGACGGCGACACAATCTACTTAACAGTTTAAATGTTATGCTTGGGTAAAATGAAGCGATTTTCATACGTCTTTTCAGATTCCTTTAAGAATGTGACCTCTGGAACCGTATCTGATCTTTCATTGTATGTCATTACTTAAATCCATACACGAAACTGGGCTCCTCTCACACGTTCTCGGGAGGGTTTGGATTTAAATCTCTTTTTTTCCCTTTACTTTGAATTAACATTTTTTCTCTGTCTAAATTTAATTTTTTTCTGTTTTCGGTTTCTAAAATTTTTTATTTTGATATACTGTAATTCAGGAGGGTTTTTAATGGGTATGGTCGAGTCATTCGGCTAGTCCCACACGCGGGGAGAGACATTTTGGCTCTCCTTAGTGCGTAAATGCATTTTCCCTACCTGTACAAAATTTTAGGACTCTAATGACCTCGATGTCGGCGAGCCGTAAATCCCCACAAAAAATTGATCAAATGAATTGAACAAAGAATAATTACCCAGTCACTACACCAAATAATTTTCAAGTGATTTTGTGTATCTATATATAGTTTAAAAGCGAAATATCACTGCCTGACTGATTGAGACTGCCTGACTGATTGAGACTGCCTGACTGATTGAGACTGCCTGACTGATTGAGACTGACTGATTGATTGAGACTGACTGATTGATTGAGACTGACTGATTGATTGAGACTGACTGATTGATTGAGACTGACTGATTGATTGAGACTGACTGACTGATTGAGACTGACTGACTGATTGAGACTGACTGATTGATTGAGACTGACTGATTGATTGAGACTGACTGATTGATTGAGACTGACTGATTGATTGAGACTGACTGATTGATTGAGACTGACTGACTGATTGAGACTGACTGACTGATTGAGACTGACTGATTGAGACTGACTGATTGAGACTGACTGATTGAGACTGACTGACTGACTGATTGAGACTGACTGATTGAGACTGACTGACTGACTGATTGAGACTGACTGACTGACTGAGACTGACTGATTGATACTGACTGATTGAGACTGACTGATTGAGACTGACTGATTGAGACTGACTGATTGAGACTGACTGATTGAGACTGACTGATTGACTGATTGAGACTGACTGA
>NNCF01126580.1:1518956-1597237 GCA_002313205.1 Laupala kohalensis | reverse complement strand
AACTGACAGACTGACTGATCCGCTAACTGACAGACTGACTGATCCGCTAACTGACAGACTGACTGATCCGCTAACTGACAGACTGACTGATCCGCTAACTGACAGACTGACTGATCCGCTAACTGACAGACTGACTGATCCGCTAACTGACAGACTGACTGATCCGCTAACTGACAGACTGACTGATCCGCTAACTGACAGACTGACTGATCCGCTAACTGACAGACTGACTGATCCGCTAACTGACAGACTGACTGATCCGCTAACTGACAGACTGACTGATCCGCTAACTGACAGACTGACTGATCCGCTAACTGACAGACTGACTGATCCGCTAACTGACAGACTGACTGATCCGCTAACTGACAGACTGACTGATCCGCTAACTGACAGACTGACTGATCCGCTAACTGACAGACTGACTGATCCGCTAACTGACAGACTGACTGATCCGCTAACTGACAGACTGACTGATCCGCTAACTGACAGACTGACTGATCCGCTAACTGACAGACTGACTGATCCGCTAACTGACAGACTGACTGATCCGCTAACTGACAGACTGACTGATCCGCTAACTGACAGACTGACTGATCCGCTAACTGACAGACTGATAGACTAATTGATTGACTGACTGACTGATTAATTACTTACGAAATCTCAGGAACAACAAAGCCTAAAAATTTTAAATTTGGCAGATATGCGTCTTTTAGGGTGAAGACGGCCCCTAAGGAAGGATTTTACGAAAATCCACCCTAAGGGGGTGAAATAGAGATTAATGTTTTATGAATGTTCTTCACCATAACTCTGGAGTACCTGAAGCAATATCAATCAAACTTGATACACAGATTACTGATTATCCGATAAAAAGCACAGTGGACTTAAGACATCCCCGGCACCCTTAGAGTGGAGGTGGAACAAGAGTTGCATGTAAAAATAATGGAAAACTCCAACATTAGATTCAAAATTTCATTGCCGTTGGGATGAATAAGGGAGTCCCCGATGCTATTTAAGTTGACAATTAGAAACATTGCAGATAATATACCCCTATCATTATTAGGTAAAAATAATTTCTTTAAAAACCGATGATGGTTTAGAAAGACACAGAAGAGCAGAATTGCTCTCAATGCCGCGTAAGTTCACGGTCATCCCCTGTGAGGAAATAAACTCGGTTTGGCAGAGGATGACACGTACAAATAAATTGAAATGACGGATATTAGAGTTAAATCATTGTTTTCGGTGGCGCTGAAATTAGTAGCGACATTCCTGAAGACGCCGAAGTCCACAATCAGTCCATATAAACCCTTCGGCACCACTTCGGAAGGAGACGTCGTGGAAAATGATCGAACACGTCAGATACCAGTTACGAGTCCACAGTTTTCGATGTCGCTGCGTTCGTAGTGAAATCCCGATATAGTAATAGTCTGAATTAAACCCTAATGGAAGAAAGACACCACTAGAACCCCTGGAGGAGGGTATAAATGGACTGGATAAAAGTAATTGAAAACTAATTTTGAAATATAAAAAATAATTGCATCGGAACTATAGTTTAAACTACTAATGAGGCATTTAAGAGGCAGATTTTTTAAGTCAGGCAGGTCATTATACACACCATTTTTTATTTTGCCGGATTTTTTATGGTGGTTTCTTCTAATGATTTTAGAAGACACTTACATTTTCCCCAAAAATATTGTTTGTGACCCACAAAAATTCTTAAAGCTGGTCGCGACTTAGTATTTTTCTCAAATCGACTTCTTTCTGTATTGTTATCTCAGTGCATTGAGCATCAGCCAAAGTAATTCTTACGATTATAACACGACCTGTAGTAGCTAAATTGAATTATTTTGTAAATTTCATGGCTGACCTTCAGTGAAACCTGGCAGGGTTCGCCAAAGTTTGACACTGAAAGTGAAAAAGCGCCATATTTGAGACCACAATGGACCCAAGAACTGAGGGTCAGTCACAGTTTTGGGGTTTAACTTGTGTAGTACTACTCAGAATTAACTTAATTAGCTCATTCGTTGTATGGCTCACCCTCAGTGCTGCCGAAAAGCAGCTACTTTTGTATCTAACGAAACAAAAAAGTCCTTTTGTTGACCCTGTATTTCAGTGCACTGTGGAACTTCATAATTGTATATAATAATGTGAAACCTGTCTTTTAAAGACAACTGACAGAACTTTGGCTAATGGCTATGCGAGCACATACGGCTTACTTTAAGACATTGTGCAAATGAAAAATATGATAAAGCATGCTACATATACAGTTAGCTATATATTAGACGTATAACCTATTCACTATATGTCGTATGTTTTTTATTTTATGTGTGAATAGTCAGTAGGCAATCATATCCTTTTTTTAAAATGCCATAATTTTACTTGTAACATAAGCAATAAAAATAACATTGTAATTGTTTAGAATCACATTCAGAGAAATAATTTTTCATGCAATGATGTATACCCCAAAATTTAAAAAAAGAGTCAAAAACAATGTTCATTTTGGTAAAATATTTTTATTTAACACCTTAAAAATACTATTTTATGTTTTTACCGTAATGATATACATTATTGTTTACTCTTTTTCAACTATAACATAACGTATGATGTAAAACATAAAATACTTATTATAACAGCCATTTTTTTCAGAAATTCTTTTGATCACAGTACTTGGCTTTCAGGATCTGGCAACTTCTTTCATTATAGACAACCTGAGAACAAGGAAATTCAACATGGCTGAATTGTAGTTCTAGTGCAAACTTGTGAGAAACTGATATAATTTTTTTACAAGTATGGATAAACATTGTGTTTTCCATAAGAAAGGTGATTGAGGAAAGAGTGGTCAAGAAAGAGTGGTTTATATCAACTTAGTAGTCATTAACTATCTGTAAATAAACAATTGGAAATTTTTTTTACCCAAGACAAAATGTTTCTGAAGTTCACCTTATCAGTAATAGAAGTCAAAAAGACATTTCTTCTGTGGAAGCTATGATATGTGCATAGTACATTTTGGCAGCCATCAAGGTGTGCACACCCTGATCATACAGTGCATCCTGCTAAGAAAAAATAAACTGTTCGCATGGAATCATGAAAGGTATATTTACATTGGAATTTGATATTTCCATATTTTCCAATGGGTGGCATGTTATGTAGCATGCAAAGAATAACTGACGATGTGAACCGTGGAGCAGAAATAGGGGATGAGAACCATTCAGAAGAAACAGCTTACCCAAATTATCAGCCTCCAGCTATACTTTATATATGAATGAAGCAGAGAGTGATCAACGTAAACAACAAATGCACACCTTTACTGAAACTGCAGCTCCTGACACGAGAATTCTAAAATTCCAAATTATCAGTCCAGTCACAGACCTTTCAAAATCTAGTATCTATCATGCTAAACGTAAATACTAAAAAGCCAAAAATAACTTCAAAAAGAAGTTTTGTGAAAACTTTGCAGCCGAGCAAGGGAAATAATTGGAAAAAGTGTTATCTTTATCTCCATCCTCAGAGTCCGAAAGCGATGTACCAGAATCTGATTATACCATGAAGTAATATAACAATAGGAGGGGAAAGTAGGGCGGCACAATCCATTGAGAGTTCCGTCAGCTGAAGCTACAACCACGCTACTTTATACGCTATGATTGTTATATTAATTCATACCAATACTACCAAACTGTGGCGACTGCGTGGAAGTCAGCTTTGGTCACATGTTAATTTCTCTTATCGCCGACACAGTATAAACTTGTCTAATACAGTTCCTTTGTCTTACTATAATACTAAGACACGGTTAGTAACGCAGTTTTTATTATAATCTAGGAGATCATTGAATGAGCGTTCGGTTTTATCGGATGTCAATTTTGACATCATTGGCCGCTGCTACTATCAACAAACCGAGGTGTAATAAATAATATAGTCACTAGCTAAAATCAGTTCGATGTGAGGCTTCGTCCCGAGATGTTCTCTGTTTCGCCGAAGTATGAAATATAGCTCGCTCTTAACCTCAGCGTGTGCTACACCCTTGTACCCTCCAACGGTTCGTGAGTCAAACTCCGATTGCATGGAAGCATTATATTAACGTCGTTGGAAGCACGTGCTCAGTGATAGTGTTTGGTCAAACGTTCTCCAAGTGAACATTGTATAATGTCATACCTCTGCAAGTATGAAGGAAAATTGTGATTACTGCCTCGCTGCTAATAAAATCGTATGTAAATCTTCTAAAGTCAGAGTAAACCACATGTAAATCTTCTAAAGTCAGAGTAAACCACATGTAAATCTTCTGCAGACATTTATGCGAGCAAAGACGCAGTAACTCAGTATCACGTATTCATATATTCGTACTTTAACTTTCCAATATTAATAACGGAGCCCACCACTCGAATTTTTAGTACCATTTTTTAATTACTTCCATTATTATTTTTAATCTTCTTTAATCAACGTAATGAATTAAAATTCATAAAAATTTAAAAAAGAAACAAATTTATTTAAAAACTACCAAAAACTTATATTAGCTTTTGATGATATTATACCATTCTTTTGATCATGTGTTTTTTTTAATTTCATTGACTCACTTCTTTCTCAGGGAATTTTATCCTCACATTCACTTTTCTGGCTTTGCCCACAAGAGCACGCTGGCGGGTTTCACCCTCGACGCCAGAAGTGACTTCAGCTCATCCAGGCTCGAAAGTTTCTCCCTGGCATCGACATTAATACCATTGTTATTCGTAAGCGTATGCTTTCTTATGGAGCAAACTCGTTATATTTTATATTTTTTCCGTCGTATTTTGAAGATTATTAATGTTTCAATTTTAGAACTTTGTCAAGTGTTATTCGTGTATCATCAGGAAAAAATCTTGAAATCTTCATTAACTATATTTGGTCTTTATTCCATGACATGCTTTTGCTACAATTCATATCTAATCAAAAACAATTATATTTTATATTGAATTTTGTCGTCACAACGGAGCGTGGATTTTGTAGGTTGTTCAAATGTCAAGTAACTCTAGAAAGACATGACCCACACTTGTTGAGTGCTTGAAATATATATTTACACTCCACATTTCTTGCTGAAATCATTGAGACGTATTCTATCACTTCTTTCTTCATGTGCATTTCCACTTGACGTCTTCGAAGGAAAGTTATGGAGGGAGTGGCCAGAGAGGGTGCATGGGACNTAAGAGACAGGTGCACGCGTGACTGAGCCCCACCCTCCACAAACGCGTTTTACGACACCTCGCAGCGATGAGCGAGCAAGGACATTCGCATCTTCTTCCCTATTGCGTCACGAACACGTTTGTTTTCTCCGTGAAAGACTTCGGAGTTCAGATTTGGACATGACCATATCCAACAAAAACTCATACTAAATGTTTGAGGGTCTTGGGAGGAAATGTTCAGAAAGTAGCACCGTGTCGAATATTATTTTTATAGGCGTTCTGATAATATTTTTGAGGTTTTGTCCTGTATGTTGTTGATGAGTACATATTAAAATACAATCAAATCAGGTTTATTCCTGCAATGTCCCATGCATTTGTGTGAGGCATGTACTGTCGAAATGTAATTGTTCCATATGTGAGTTGACATCTAGTTATCGATAACTCTGGATTAGAAATAAATATATTTTATCAATAATCTAATTATGAATTACTATTGAAATTATTTGCGCGTATAAATACTTGAGATACAGATTAAAGAAAAATAACAGTTTGTCTAACACTTAAATTCCTAAGGCAAATAGTACAGCAAAAAAAGCATAGTGAATTGGTTGGTAAATGACCTTAAATAGATTTAGAATTATTGCAATGATCAATACAGTGAATGGAACCCATGACATTGTTTGACCTGCGAGAATACGGGAGCAAAGTCCCCTCACGAAATGAGAAACCACATCAACCGCGAAAAAAAAATTTTTCTTCAGTTTTTCCTATAATGTGATAAGAATATGATTTTTCCCGTTAACGCCTATCCCCGTAAGCGGAAAGTGCCTGATTCAAACCAACGTAGAAATAGATACTTTTAACTACGATTTAATGTTTATGACGATATTTTAGAGTTTCCATGCCTTTAAAGCTAATATTCCTTACGCGTAGTGACAAGTATTTTCCAAAATTATTCTTTGGAATTTTCAACAAATTTTTTACATGTGTAGAAAAATTAGCATGTAATATGGCTTTACATGAGGTATTATTCTGAGTTTTCAGTTTACGTACTACTAAGTAATTCGTTTCCTCACAAAATAATCCCCATTTTGTAATACAGCAAAAAATCTATAAAATATAGACACAAGAAAATATCCTATTATGAAAATTAAAATTTCATTCATAAATAGTGAATGTGAAGTCTCTACTGAATTACAAAATGTATCTTGAATTCTCTTTTCGCTTATCTGGTATGAATTTTTCAGAAAGACTGGAAGATAAGAGGTGTATCGGGTGACACGTGCTGTTAATAATGTCATTACATGCTGATCAGACAGGCATCACCCACATCAGTGATGCAAACACTGAATGCAATAACGTTACTCTTTTATTTTCAAGGAACGCCGTAAAGTGATGCGTGCGAGGGCTACTCGATTTGCTGGATGAAAGAGAGGAGTGTTTCTTTCGCGACTTGTTGCTACGTGCTACAAGAATTGTTTTATTAGCCTGTAACATTTCACAGGGAAAAATTTTTATTCCTGGTTTATATTATTTTAAAACTTTTATCAAAAACCTTGTTCAGGTGCTTGACTCAACGTTGCAAAATATCATTGCCATAAAAATATCATCTCACAACCAACTTCTACAGGTACACGAAACATACGAGTACGTCACACAGAGTAAACCATGAGATGTAACAACTTACTGTAAAAATAATCATTCCATCATTAATTTGTTACATTCTTTCATTATTAAAAATTTTGCAAACAAAACAAAGTACAATATAAACTTTCAAAAATTTCTTTAAATTTTTGTGTGAACTCATAATTCCGAGTGAATTCATAATTCGTAAGTGTAGTACATCCAGAAAACTGAGTGAGTAAAAGTGTAAGTAACAAATAGTGACTGAACAGCAAGAGGAAACCGTCCTGGTACTGTCGTTACAGATGTTAAATAAGATTTTTTTAAAACTGCGGTCGGGTGATTATGTACTGAAATTTTTAACAAGGAAATATGCTCAGGGGGAAGGTGGGAATCAACATTTTCGAATCATCTTCGTGTATCTTATATCATGAGTGTAACGAATTACATTAAAATAACATTTATGTTAATTTGTTTTTTCTTTACTTCAAAATGATTTTTTAATTCACGATCAACATTTTTGTTCTTTTTACTCTGTCCTTAGATTTCTACATCGAAAAGGAAGTACGTTTATAAGTTCAATTTATATAATTTACTAGTTGTTTATTCCTAAATAATCATTACCTCCTACTTTTATGAATAAAAACCCTTTAAATTATGAAATTTACCTACTAAAGCAACTTGATTGATTTTTGTACTACTTCTTGATTTTTGCAGTATAGTTAGATTCCGTTATTTGCTCGAACAATACTGTACACTTCAGCTTATTGAATAAATACATTACTCAATGTCAGTCAATGATAGAATTTGTCTTGACCATTCAATCACAAACTTCCTCCAAAGGAACTTAACTTATGCTTCATAATGTATCTTTGCAGGTAGTATATTACTTCTTCTGTAAAATATTTATAGTTCACTAATCTTGAAATTAATTACGGCTCTTTGTGACACATGTGATACATTACCTGACTACATAGTCAGATTTAAAAATGTTTTCTACCATGTAATAAATAATTAACTTCAGTATTTTTATAAAAGCTTTGTAATAAATGGAAGAGACCAAATATTCGCGGGTCCGTGCAGCCGCGAAAATAAAACGCCTCTTAATAAGAACACTCAAACAACGTAGGCAATTCGAGTTCGGAAAAAGGGTCTGGTTTCTGTCAAGTTTTTAACAAAAGGATGGTGGAAGGTAGGAGACGACCCTCACTTGAGCACGCGGTCAGGCACTGCCCAAGTTCATAACAAACATCGGTTGTACCATTTTATAATACGTTTTAGTAATTTTCAAAAAGATTTGGCATGTTTCAAGATGAAATAATGAAAAAGGAAGGACAGTCGTCGTTAGGAACGCTTAGTTTTGTGAAGGAATGAATGGAGGACTGTGCGGAGACCCTTCGCAAGAAGGAGACCCAATTAGGCGATGGAGGTCTAAATTTTAACAACCTAAAAAGGTCAGAGAAGAGGGAAGGGTGACGACTGTCAGGGGAGCGTGAGCTCATACAATGAAGAAGGTTATAACGACAGACATGTCAAATTTAAGTGTTATTTTGCAGGGGGCAGAGAAATGGATTCCTTTTAATGGAATGAATAGATCTTTTTGAAAGGAGTGAGTCACAAATCCGTTGATCGTAAATTAGATGTCAATTTACGAAAAATACCGAGTCACAAGGCGTAGTGGTGTTAGTTAAAACAAGCTCCGTTCTTGGTTGATAAATAACTACGAAATCACAGAAACTTTAACCAATTGGGGAAAGCCACGTGAATGAATAATTGTTAGGAATTGGCTAAAAAGGATGAATGACGTCAGCGTTGGGAGGAGCTAAGTTTGTCTACATCTGTCAAAATAGTGGGGAGTTTGTTATTTAAAATTGGAGCGGAGACACTTTGAGAGAATTGTCATTTTGATTTTCATGAAAATTGTTTTGTGATGATTGTGATTATTACTAGAGAAATATTCAGACTTTAATTAGTCGAGGAACGACGATTCTGAAGTTATGATTCTGTTCCTGATTTTCGAGATTCAGAATTCAGATTCTGTTTAGACTTTTTGAAAATTGATAAATCTATTGTGATCCTCGAGAATATTCTGTTTTTGAGTTTAGGGATGTTCTATTGTAAAGACATTTAGGCGTCAATGCACTGTCAGAGATACATCGGCTTATTCTCGAACGTAGTTTTCGTTCTGAGATGGTAACTGACATTAAGAAAAGACTGGTTAACGCAGTGATTTAGTGAAGGTGAACATTATGACTTTATTAAGAGTGGCAAAATTGATCATTACGAGAGCAAGAGATGCACTCACGTATTCATCAAGTTTCGCTTAAGATGGTTTCAATCAACATCTGACGTCCCATGAGGAATTCGAACCTACAGGGTCACCGCGTCTAATCTGGGAAGACTTTGGTACGGACGGGGCTACAGCGGCGGGCTACAGCGGCGGGCTTCAGCGGCGAGACGTGGAGTCAGAGCATCCACGCCCTCCGAAGGTCAACGACATCCCACGGCGGTTGGTGCTGAATTTCTCCTCATTTGTAAGGTAATTCTTCGAAGGGCCATCAATGGTACCTTGTTCGCTTTATAGTGTGCAATCGAAAATTTCATCAAGTGATAACAAAAGCATGCTAAAGACTCTTGTGGTAATTGTGACTTACATTGTTGAGATGTTTATGTAAAGAAGGGTGTTCAGACATATTTTTTGATGTTATGAAACAAGTGAATCATCTATGAATCACGTACTCTTTGTGCACATATCTCAATTGTTGGACTTCTGTGAAAAATTTCTTCCAACCTCATAGGCCTATTCAAATTCTACGCCTTTGAGTTAAAAAATAGATGAAATGGTTGGACATAACATATTGGCTTTATTAATTACAAGCTCTTTTATTAATTATATTTGTAAACTACGATGCTGCACTACCTCGCCAGAACCATGTGCAAAGAATCTCCGTAATATTACGTAATATTTACGACATCGATAAATAATCGATAGATGGTCAAGTCGCGACGTCACGCAATCGATCCATTGATCGACCTCGCAGCCAGACGCACACAAAGAGACGGATTTGAACAAGGCAGGGCATTCATTAGCTCTTACAACCTCGTCCGGAGAGGCAACTCCACTCCTCCTTAATACTATCATCATTCAGCAAGCACACCGACCTTTTCTCTCCTTCAGCCTGCACCAGGACAACTCATCAACTCAAATCCATTCAACTCGACTTCAATTATACGTCATCCATGCTGAATTTCAAGGAATGGATCACCTTATCTTATCTCATCAGTGTATCACAGAAATTCAGCTTCGTATCTTCATTCTTTTTCTCTATTCTCATACTGCATGTCATTTTAAATTGTTTCTTTGGTAGCCAGTGCATCACACTTTATCCACCTTTCTAATTCACTTAAACATTTGGTCCTTCGAACCTCATCATCCTTGTGCAGGTATTTAAGCAAAATTATCTGCACAAAGGGCTTAGATAAAAACACTTGTATGATGAACTATACTAATGAATCATAAACTTTAGAATATTTTCAAACGGGCTCATTCTGTTTAAAGTGATAAATTCAGTGATATTGAAACATGTATAACTTGGTAGTAATTAGTGCATGCCTTTTTGGGGGTAGGGTTTAGATGGGAAATCGTGAAATGTGGGGTTGTATTCTTGTAATTTGGGTAATAATGATTACACCAACATTTATAAAAGCTGTGTTTCCTTTACGAAGGATTAGTGTGTATTTCACGTCAATTATCGACCAAACCCGATCCTTTCCTTGCCATTTTATAGCAGGAGGACACATATTATCCCAGAGAATACCTGCCGGGTGGGCTAGGTATGAGAACTTGATTTTCAGTCCCTCATTTTCTTCTATTACAACCATTCTTGTAACGCACTCTCACTCTACAAGGAAAAATACCTGACCTGGGGGAGCTAATGTATTGGCTGCCAGCCGGACAGACAACACATGAAATCGCAGAGTTAACATCTGTCTGGTATGACATGGATTTTCGTTCTTTTGTACCACAGCGTGCAGCATTAGGTTCTTAAGCTTAAGTAGCTAATCTACAAGATAAGAATAGTGTTTGCAACCAGTAAGCATGTAATATTGATTCGACGACGACTCATCTGCATGCTTTCTTCTCTGTACGACTTTCTTGGACGATATTCATTTTTATTACAACTCCATGGTCTTACCATGTTTAATCACAGGAGTACAGCAAACTTTCTTGTTTTTTCGACGTCCGTTTTCAGATATCCGACAGCGCCAATATAGAAGACAACGCAACCGACTGTCATTTAGCGCCAACTACGAACGAGACCGGCGACGAGGAACAATCAACAGTTCTTGCAACTATGTCAGATTTTGAGCGGATCTGAGCTGTTGTGCGCAAAACTTATAAGCTGTAGCTGTTGATGTAACTTTCTACCTCCCATACACAACAACGTTACCTTCCACAGTGATACAGAAGTAGTCTCGTTCAGAAAATTCTTTTAGGGTAGCTACAACGTAAGCTGTGGCAGCTAATGATACTGTCTGTCCGCTTGACAGTCTACGCGTGAGCTATCCAAATTATTTTTCCTGTGTACTAAATATGATATATTCAAATAGAAAATTGTATTATTTTATTTATATACTAGGTGAAGGCTATTGGAAAATATCAACATCATATTTTTCTATACTTATATAGCAAAATTGAAGCAAAACCGATCATTTAATTAACGTGCTGGTATTTCTGATCTTTTGAGTGTCTGACTTTTTTTCTAGAAACGGCATAGTTCTTAGTACCAATCAGACAAACTATGCGTATTTCTTTAGCATTTCTCTCTATAACAGTTCTCTTTTTGAAATTCCCAGTATGTTAAAGAAATGTTAATTTGAGCAGGCAGATCAGGTATCAGGCAGGTAGAGAGAGAGGCTTGCACATCACTTCTCCACGGTAGATTTGCGCAGTGGCCCCAGAGCTAAAACGCCGATATTCAGCTTTCGCGCGAGAAAGTTAATGCAAATTTATTTTGAGTTCCGTCCGAGCGAAGGGTTCTAATGACCTTGACGAGTCCTAAAACCCCCCACAAAAATCCGTCCGAGCGCTTCGGGGAGAGGGTTGGCCGGACACCTGTTCCACTCGCGGGCCATGCGGACGCTACCTGTCGGCGGAAAAAGGCATTACACCCTACGGCAGTTCGCGGAAGGGAGGATCAGGGGATTCGAGAGCGAGAAGCGAGCCGGTAGTGTGTGCGGCACTGGGACTTCTAATTCCGCGTGGTCAATTTCTTGTCACAAATTTCATTCTTGTTGACTCCATTTCGCTAACACAGTACATATGGTTTAATAAACACAGAAGTGACCGTTTTTATTCTCATCTCTTCCAAAAACGTTTTCGTTTATTTAGTGAATCTCTTACAGTTACGTACATGCTAAGTTGTTTCTAGGGTTTTCTCGTTCATGTTTTGACGTTCTACAATTTTGAAAATCAGTTTTACTAAGATAAAACAAACAAAAAGATAATCACGAAGATCGGTTGGTTCTCAAGTATCTTCATTCCATTGTGCGTCGAACGTGCTTTGAAGCAGAAAAAAATCAATTAAAAGACTGCCCTTATCTCTCTTTGAGTTAGTAATAGAAATTACCAAAGACAAGGTGGAATATACTTGGTAATCATGCAACATGGCTGTGCTATGTAGAGAGGAAATTACTGTATCGATCATACATAATTGTCCTCTAAGCTAAGTTCGACTGTCGCATATTTACTCCATTGAAACAGTGCTGTGTTAAGATAATCAATGAACATTTAAATAATTTCTGTAACAGTATCATATATAACCTACCTCGGCAAACTTAACTATTGTGGTATTCTGGATAACAAAGTAGACTCCCTGGTTTATAAACATGTATGCAATCAGACTATATAGATGAATAAATTTTTAGTTTATTTATGTGATTATAGTTATGACAACCCACGTACTTTTTCATACACGATTCTCAGACTTGAGAATGAAAAGTTTTTGAGTGAAAGTAAATCATATATTAATTATTTATTACGATATTAATCATGCAAGCTGAAGCAAAGAGACAATCCATATCCTTTTTTTGTAATTTGATAATTGAGTCAAAATGGCATTTATTTACAAATTAGAAATATAAATTTCTGTCGCGTAAAAATAAAACATATTTGATCAATCGTATAAGAGAAAGTCATACTCACTCTGTTTTTTGTGGGATTGAGACGTTAGTTAAAGCCACTTTTTGGGAACTTGGGTCCACCGCAATAGATATTTCCGCTAAAAAACCGCTTTTAATTTTTTTTTTTTTCACGATTACAATACTTTCTATGTACCACGCATATATGAGAAAGTAAGAAATCATGACCATTCGTTCCTGCTCGGGTATCCAAGCTGATATTGTGATTATTTGGATGTCATTGCATTGTTAGTAGGAATAGAGTTACTGATACTAGGAGCAGTAGGAGGTGGATAGAAGAAGGAGTGTTCGTTATTCTTCTGTAGTCGCAACTATATGAACTGGGACATTAATGTGAAAAGCTACAAAACTTTTCTGGCTCCAACGAGAATTGAATCCTGGATGACTCGGTGATGAGCAAGATCACTACCACCTGTCTGAGGGGCTAAAGAAACACGGTTATTCTCGTATTATTCTGTAAAACAAAATCCGATATATGGTTTATTATATTTTCTCTTTGTTATGAACAGTAGCATTAGCAGATTTATTTTTAAAATAATTCACGAAAATTCAAAAATGTAATTTCATCTTAATATTTACGCCAGTATAAATGTAATTGATTTACTTGTGAATAATTAATTTATTCTAAATAATGAGTTTAGTTCATGTTTATAAAAATAGGTGAAACTCCTCATCAATTTTCTGTTCTAAATGAAGATTTGACGCATTTTTTTTAGTACGAAGTACGTATGTGATTGTGAGTCTTCAACGTTCATTCATTATCACTAGTATTACTGATAGCAAAAAGCAATTACTTGATAGTCTAAGCATATCGCGATCCATACCTATTTTATAGTTTACGTGGGATTATTCGCTTTCAACACTTAATTCTCTTCTCGTTAATTTGTTACTCTATTCTTGTTCGTTTATTGCTGCTATGTTTGGTTGGAACTGTTCTTAAGTCATACTTTCACGTCATGACCCTACATAGTTTGATAATCTGTAATTGTTATACAGTAATCATTTCTAAGAATTTTAAAAAAATCATAAATTATGATATAAATTCATCCTCTTGTTTAAGTATATGAAATCTTAACTTTCTGGAAATCTTCTAGACAATTTTTGTTCCGATAGTCTGAAAAATTAATCGTATGGTTGGCAAAAGGTAATTGGCGTGAATTCAAAGTACGAATGTCCTCGTGTTCAGGGTTTAGGAAGAAATGATGCTCGCTGACCTTTAATGCAGAGTGTTGGAAGATGAGAAGCAGGCGCCGACCTGCCGGCGTGTGACCGAGCGTGAACGCGCGCTGCAACTGTTGGCCTGAACGCGCAGGACGAGGTCACTCCTTTGGCGATCGGACAATGTCACAAGCATTCAAGTGTGAATTTCATGCGTTTTCCAGAATTTTATTCATTTTAATTCTACATGAGAATGTTTTAATCGCGTTTCCTCAAATGATTTATGCGGACTAGACGCATGGCAGAAGTCATTGCAGTGTTTGGATGTAAATAGTTATTTGAAAAGATTTAAAATTAATATTGAAGGTGAGTGTGCTTGTGTAATTTGCAGATAATTGATCACGCATTGTGCGACTGTGAGCGATGTGTGGAATGATCGAAACACAGGACTTCATTGACATCGAAAGCAACCATATTCATATTAAAACGGATAAAAGGAAAATATGAAGTACGTAAAAAGGACATGAGAGAGAAGAAAATAACTGAAGATGATATGAAAGATGAAGAGAGACTGGAGTTACAGCTCGGCGGGGAAGAGTGAGGAACACCAAAGAAGAATCAAGAAGCAAATGATATTTTAAGACTTACAAAGATAAATGTCATGTAATGTCATATGATGTTTACTTGACATTACATAATCAAATGAGGAAATCTCTTAGATTGCGGTGAACCTCACCGCCAGGTAACAGATTAATCATGTTACGTCGAATGACAATGGGAGACGGGACCGGGATTCGAACCCGGGACCTTGAGCTCTACGCGCTCATGCGCCTACCAACTGCGCCATCCCGTTCGCCTCTCGGGCCCGTCTACAAGTTGAATGAGAATGGTAGACGGGCCCGAAAGGCGAACGGGATGGCGCAGTTGGTAGGCGCATGAGCGCGTAGAGCTCAAGGTCCCGGGTTCGAATCCCGGTCCCGTCTCCCATTGTCATTCGACGTAACATGATTAATCTGTTACCTGGCGGTGAGGTTCACCGTAATCTAAGAGATTTCTACATTTGTGAACCAGAAATGGAAAATAATACCCAAATCAAGTACTTCCTAAGGGAGTCGCCTCAGATGAGGAATCTAGTCTCTACGAGACCACCTCAGAGGTCTTTGGGTTTCACAAGTTGAATGAGAATGGTAGACGGGCCCGAGAGGCGAACGGGATGGCGCAGTTGGTAGGCGCATGAGCGCGTAGAGCTCAAGGTCCCGGGTTCGAATCCCGGTCCCGTCTCCCATTTTCATTCGACGTAACATGATTAATAATCAAATGAAAAAAACTCGCATTTCCTCGACAGTTCGTTTCATTGTTAACTTGGATGAAGAATGGACACCCGTTTCTGGTACAACAATTCTGACCATACAAAAAATATCCCACTGAACTTTCCAATAATATTTCTTATAACAACAAAACAGTAAACAGATTACATTGAGAAGTTAAATAAAATAATTTATAGATAAGAAACATAAACACATTAAAATTATCAAACACTGTGAAATATTTAGCAGACCAAACTGTATACAAATATTTACTCTCAAAATGTTGTTACCTAACCATCTACTATAAGCGTTTTTCTAAATTAATATCCTCCCCATACTCTTTTCAGTTGCGTCATAGGCTGATCTGAACAAGGCGCTTCCGAGATATTTTGCGCAATCATTTGTATCTCGAAGACGCGTGTATTTCAAAAAAGATGTAATCTGTTGAAAAGAAATTACTTTCCTTATATATTCTGTATAATTGGTAAGTAAAAAGAAATTTTACTTTATCTGAGAATGTTAGAAAATCTGCAGTGCACGGAAACAAACGAATTTTGCATATGGCTGGAGGAGACACTGTGGAGGCGGTTTATAATGTACTGTGGTATCGAAATGTGATGTACTCGTACTGGATTTGTCAAATAATGCTACAAGAATAGCATTAAATGATTGTGGTTTATATATTAACAAATATTTTAATAAATGTGTCAAGAAATGCGAATTTGTGTTGCTTGTTAATTGTAATTATACAAAATAAACTAGTAAATATCATGAAAGTTACGGATTCCTTTAACAAAATTAACAAAAAATTGACAAAATCTATCAGCATTCAACCTGCCACAGTTCCAAGAATTTATCAATATTCATCAAGCCATGAAGACACATTAGAGATGCGAGCAATCACCTTCTGGATGGATGTTTGCATTTAAAATATAAAATGCTCGTGACGATCATCAGCAGTTTCTGTCAATGTCAATTCCTATGGTGTAAAGTATTACTGACATAAATGCGTTAAGAGAGGGTTGACTTCGAAATAGTTTACAGTGACATTTGACTTCCAAATAATTTTGATAATTTGCTTCGCACGCCTTGATTTGAACTCGATAATGAAGGACGTCGATACACATTGTGAATACATTGGAAGCGATGTTCATACCAAAAGCAAATTTCTCTCGACTCTTGACATCGTCTTAACATCAACTTGCCAATCTCATGACTTCATCAAACGAAATACAAAACATTTAAATTCCATCTGACTTGTGGCACTTGTAGCAATGGATTCTCTCAATCGTACAACATCGTCAAATTATCCAATATTGCATTTCTTAGACTTACGATCTCAAATGTCGATTATATTATGTGTTCGTGTACTCATGTTGGGTAACTATGTACTACGATACAGAGTGGTAATGAGTCTCACGTGTGATGCACATTAAGAGCAACTTCGCGGCTGGTTGTGATCTAGTTATGATCACGATTACCCCATAAAAATTGTAAGTTGCTGAGGAAAAATACAGAGTCTGTGGTCGCAGAAATTGAAGTGAAAAGTTTTATATGAAAAATATTTTGTGAACCCACGAGGAGTCGAACTCAACGACTCCTCTAGGAAATCGAGTAATTATTATTTTTTCTCTATTGTTTAATGGTTACTTTTGTGCAATAATATTTTTATTAAATGTTTACCTGCAAAGTAAAATGTTTACTAAGGAAATAGTACAGGTACTTTAATTGCCAGCATTTGAAATTACTGTAAAAGTAGTTAACGAATATACGTGAATGACTTGTCAACATATTAAGATGAGTTAAAAGTTTTAACCATATCTTACAGTTAGAATACTTCGATATGTTCACTATTTGTATCTCTTGTCATGTCATTCGGGTTGGAAGAACGGACTAGTATTTTAACACCTCGAAGCGGACACCTAACACCATAATACTTTTTTGTGAATGATTGGGGAGAATGAAAGTTTCCTCCAGCACATGTAGTATGTACAACTATTTGTAAATATTTTTGTGATTTAACCATTACGTTCATCAATTGCAGTTTATTGCAACATTCTTGTGTAGGTGCACGCAGATAATACTTAAACACTTTCAATTCTAAACACAGAACTATCATAAAGAAAGAACAACCATTGATGCTCACTGACCAGATATATGTCCGTCGAACTTCGAGCTGCATTCTAAAGATTGTCGCGTGGTCTCTGACCGATCAAACATACATGCAAAAATCCAGAGATAAAGACCTTCAATTTACTTGACACGTGCTGATCAAATATTCCTCTCATCCTTTAAAAAATGTTATGCAAATTGTAATTTTGCCTGTCGAAGTCAAAATATGGACATGACAATAGAATAACGTGTTGAATTGAAAATTGTAGATTTCATATGTTGATATTTCGTTTGTGACCAAAATACTATGTTTGTGACCAAAATACGAAAGCTTTCTTTCGAGAGCTTTGTGTTTCTAAAAGAGATAAAGATAGTACATCATATGGCTATAGACGTGGCATTTATGAAAGAATATACCTTAATTATCTTACAACTGACATTTGATGCCTCAATTTATTTTTTCTTGTAAATACACATTTTTAACTTTGGGTGAGAGTAAAAAGATAGACGGCAGATCAATAATGGAAGAAATCATTCAGTTGATTAAGAAAATAAATATTGTCAACTTCACATCCTGAGATAATGCAAAATTGACCATTATAATCGCCTTTTCAGGTGTGCTTTGAACTTGAGTATAAAGAAAAGTTTTGTTTATAAATTGAAGTGAGAGAATATCTCTCCTTCCCAATTTCCTTACCCAAATCCAACGGTTAGGTGGTAGAGCAGGCCTTATGGCCTGAATCTCGCCATAAGGTATAAAATAAATAAATAAAAAATATCGAAATGTGAGAAGAACGAGAATTCATTACTGAACGTTATTGGAAGAATTTCGTAGCTTAGCTGTAATGTTAAGTCGATTCTAATATGATCCGATTTCGATTTCAGTTTCAAAAAGTTTACCCCGTTTTTCAATTCTAAATTCGATTTCTCAAAACAACTTTCAATGTCCTATTTCTGCACTTAAATTGCAAACAAAATATTCATTGTAACAACAGCACATTCTTATACCGTCACATTATTTTTTATAAATGTCTCACGTCAAATTCATTGTTTATGCATATCAATTTTCATTTTAATTCAATGATAGCAAGTCAGAAATTAAAATATTCCATGATTAATTATTAATTAAGCGATAATAACAATACAAGTATCATAAATGACGACCTTCAGAAATCAGGACGACTTAGGTTTACCATTCGGTCATACGTTTTGGATCATTTTACGCAGAATCGAATCTAGTGTCGCAGTCGAAAAATATCGAGAATCGCGATGTGTATATAGTGATACGAAGAACTATCGATAATTGAAATAGGAACAATTCTAGTTTGCAGCAATGACACCCCGAAGAATATCTAAATTTTGGTTGGGATATTTAGCACGATAATTTCTTCGTAAATGACCATTATTTAATTTGTCCAAATTATTTTACGAACGTCATTATTTAGGAAAGAGAAACGTTGTTCTCTTGATTTTTCTCTAAATGTCTTACCGATAGTCATTTGTCCGAGATTATTAGTGAATCTACCTCATTCTTGCGCACTAACTTACTCAAGAAACTATTATGTTTAGTTTTGATCCTGTGAATAGTATTTATCGTTTTTTTTTCCAAGTACACAGAGTGGGTAAGGAAAGTACTGTAATCAGTAGAAAAAATAGTTCTATACGCCTCTTTGCGAATTGACTCCAAGAGAGTCTATTTTCAAAATTTGGCGATGATGGCAAATGTCGTCTGTGTGTGTGTGTGTGTATGTACATTAAAAATTTTGTTCCCCCGATAACTCACGAACTGTATCGAAACCAAACTTGTGATTTGACTTTGAATACGTTGGGAATAGAATATTTCTAGACAACTTATTCTGACTAAGTTTACACACCGTGCTCCACTTCCGGTTTCTTAATATTAAAAATTTTGAAAATATTCATAGAAACATTTTGATTGTCCAGTTAATTCTGCGCACAGATTGCTAAACCGCATTCCTGTACGTTGACCGATTTTGAGAAACAATGAAAATTTATTACGCAAAAAAAAGGCCTGAATTTATTTGCTTCGTTTCGACGAAATTTGGAATTACGTTTTCTCTTAAGTTAATAATAAATCGGGCACCTAGGATCATTTCTGTTCGTTCTCGTTCCCATTTCTATTCCTTGGAAGAATATTTACGGGAGTCCATTCCAATATCGCTTACACAAGACTATCCCCGACACACTTAAAATTTTAGCAATAACACCTTTTGTTTGCAAGAACAGAACAAAAATCCCTTCCCCGTTCCGTAATCCGGCCGTGCACACTGCTGACACCTATCTTGGATTCTACATGTCTAACTCGAAGATGTAGAATCCAAGATGACACGCGTCTGTGGCATGCGACGCAGTCATGAATGTTGAGTGACACTAGAATTCCTCCTTCATTGTTAAGTCATTTCCTCTCTTCCGCCATCACATGCTTCGCATAGTTGATTGTTATTATCCGATTATGGAGATATATATAGAGAAACGTGAGTATATATTCATAAAATAGTCTCGAAATAGTGTTATGTAGTCTCGAAATGCATTATATTTATTTTCCGTACGTATTCTTTCTGGCTTGTCGTGTAATCTCCCATCCGTTTTAACTTCTTGATATAACTTGCCCTTTCGTCTCCGTACCATGGGTAATCCCATAATTAATGGTCTCCACTTCATGACCATAAATACATCGTGATCCTGCGCGCAATCCTCTCTTAACCAAAAACTCATTAAAATTGCTATAACCAGATAAATAATCTATGACAAATGGATTTAGTCTAAACCATTTTCTATTTGATGTTACAAATTTTGTACCCTAAATATATTGGAAAGTTGTTTGTCCTTTTATTGAGTTCCTACACCTTATCTGCCAAGCATCTAATACCAATTTTGTTATCCGCTGTCTTACTCTTTTGTCATCTCGCATAAATTTATCTCTATTCACCTCAATTTGACCCTCCAGTTCTAGGTACCGTCTGTATTTTAGTTTAGTCAAATATAAATCTAGAGGCTCCACCCCATACAATACATCTAAAGCCTCTATAGATATTGTCCTATAATTTAAACCTATTGCCAGAAGGCATGCATTGAACGTGCTTCAATCTACGCTCTATATGGACATAAGCAACCCTATGACCCCATGCTATATTACCATAGACTATTACAGGACGTATTGGCCCCTTATATAAAAACACTTTATCCCTTTGATCTATGTTGTATTTTTTTAGTCCAACCCGCATTAGTTCATAGTAGATCCTTTTAGCTTTCCCAGCTACATAATTGATATGCTCTGTAAAGAGCAATTTATCATCGAGAAGTAAGCCCTGAAACTTGTGTGTGCGCTCAATCCTAATTCTTCCCCATATAATTTTAGACAAGGATTTCGATGATTTTCTTTACTGAAGCCGAGCCACATTTCCTTCGTCTTGGCTACTGATAGAGCAGATATTTACAAACTACTGATTACGCTTATCTTCAGTAAAACTTGCTGGCTTTTCTCCTGTAACATCTGCCTACTATCCATCGTTTATAACAGTAAGGTCATCCGCATATTCTACATGCTTTATATTTTCCGCCCCTAGATTCTGCAAAATATTATCCATGATCAAATTCCAGTATAATGTCCCTGTTGCTGACCCCAGTTGTTGTTCCTAAAATTTGTTGATTTCCTATCTTCAACAAATACCTATTTTGTAATTATGAGTTAACCAGTCTTTGGAGGTATGCCGGCACTTATTTCTTCTTGATAGTTTTCATTAGTCTTGTCCAGTCCGCATTATCAAACTCCCCCTCCACATACAGAAATATACACAAACAGTATTTTCCATTTCTCTCCACTATGGCTTTCAACAGATGTTGATAGACGCCATCAGTTCCTCTACCTTTTCTGAATCCGTACTGTGTTGCACTGAGTCCATTATGTTTCCGGGTATTGACTTATTTTCTGAAACATCCAGCAGTCTAATATCTTACCTAAGGTTGGTATCAATGATATTGAGCGGTACGAATTTCCTTTTCTTGGGTCTCTACCCGGTTTTAAGAAGAATTTCAATTCAACTATCTTCCATTGTTTTGGAAAATATCCCAGTACTATACAATCTTGCATCACTGCTAACAATCGAGCCTTTATTTCCCTGTAGACATAACACATCGTGTCATGACTGATTTCGTCGAATCCGGGGCTTTTACACGACTTAAATATTTTACCTTAACCTTGAGTTTCTGTTCAATAGAAAAAAATTTTCTTTGAACTACGTTATCTTATCATGGACATAACTGTCAACAACAATCAGATTTCAAATAAATTTCTTCATAAGTTCAAAACCACCCACTGCAATTTTCACAATGTATTTAGAAAACTCCACAAATTGTAGTAAAATTTCCAATTGCCCTAAGTGCCCAAACTTTTGGAAACTGAGCCATCAATAACTCGTAGCTATGGTATTCGTATTGTCTTTTTTCAGTAATAGTTTAGCTCATATGAGCCCAAAGCACTTGGAATTTTACAAAATCACCCTTTATAAGAGACTCTTCCACCAGGCATGCATTATTATAAGATAGCAACAATCTAAAAGTAGCCTTATATAAGAATGTTTTGCTTACATCTTCGCTCAGATAAACAATCTCAACACAGTGCATAGTGTGGTTCTCTTTATATGTATAGTGGGCGTCACGTTGAACCTTAGGTTCTCTGTGGATGCCTACAAACAACGTACATGGCCATTCCCCTAAAATACGTAATATTTGTTTTTATTGTGCTTTTAATGCCACTACCTATTTAATGTAATGCTTGTACAGTAATGTATCAAGCTTCCACTACAGTAATTTGTCAGCGTTCCTTCGGCGAGTCACCTGGATATTAGCGTCTCAATATACGTATTAGATTCGTCATAATTGTTTACATTCAATTTAATGGTAATATCATCTGTATTTGTTAGCCAATTTTCTTCAAATTTTAAACGGTGAAACTTGTTCATATTTTCTATCATCGAATAAGTTCATCCATAAACCTACTCCCGTACAGTACCGTATTCATGTCTCGTAAATACGTAACCATGTCTTCACAATACATTTATTACGTTTTTCTTCAGTATTTCGGGCCCTATGGGCCAAAATGCGCCAAATGTTTACCCTCATTCTTCCATCACCTTCTTCTTTCTTCCTATACCGAATTTTCACCACTAACTTCACTTGAAACTCACTCTTAAGGTCTATCTAATAGTAGCTCGTGTAGAAGCGTGCATATTCTATCATAGCAACGGATGTTAATAGATGTCGCCCCCTAGGCAAGAGCCTAGCGAGTGTGTATAAAGCACCCGCCTTTACCCGAAGGAAAATCGGGGAAAAACCCGGGCCAGGATGGAGTTATATAATTAATGTACACAACCGTGTCAAGGTTGATTACATAAAACTAAAATTATATAAATAATAAGAGAGAGTAAAAGTATGCAAGAAAATAGTTTGAAATTGTTAAAAGATATTTTTAAAATACTATAGCAATGGCGTGATTATTTTATCTACTTAATTCTTCCGTTCGCTTGTAAGAATCTTTGCCAGGCGAAAAGAAAAGAATTCAACTATAATACAAACTCGTTTATAAAACCCTTATTAATACGGATATCGATATATTACTACAGCTTTTTCATTTAATAATACATACCATTGAAATTGTAGGGTGTCTCATTTTTATTTTCGTTTTTCATGATTCATTTGTGTAATACATTTACTTAAATACTGCACCTTAAAATTAGCGGCGCCCCACTCTAACTTCTTTCCTAATTCTATGCTTTGGAATGCATCAATATAAAATTTTGAGTGAAATAACCACCTTATGTTAGCTTAAAGTATTCTCCAATAGGAGGTTTCAATGTTGTCCCCCTCACGCTAGGAATCTCGTTTCAAGGGGTCGAGTCCAAATACACTTGGAGAAGTCAGAGACGGTTAATCCAGACTCAATACAACCCGTAAGTTTAATGAAGACTTTTGATTTAATTTTTTTAATTCACAACGTTACAAGCTTTCCTTAGGTCGTCTTCAGGTGTAAAGAAAAGATAAATCATGACAATATGACTAATTGCTACACAGTATATATGAAGCACAAAAAGTAAATTAATTAACAAAGAAGCAGTTATATAAAAAAGGAATCATGATATGAATCATGAATTTAATGCTTCCGTTGTACTTTTCAATATATAATTTGACATGTCATACGAAGTAGTAATGAATCTCTTCTCTTATATGCAACACTACTCTTTTATTATCTCTCTTTCGATGTGTTCATCAATTCCTATACCCGAATAAGTTCAAAACTGCTTCATATTATTACATTGTCATATGTTTATTTATTTAAAATTGGTTTAATCTTTCATGATAATATCAGAAACATTATTACCGCTTCTTTTATAAAACAATGCAGAATTGAGTACAAAATTATGTCCAAGAGGTAAAGTGGTACACATATTTGAAAAAGCTAAATGTGAATGTTGAGCATATAATATTTAATGAAAAATTAACGCGAGACGATATCAGTCTTTATTTGTATAAATGGCACGTCCTAAACAGTGTATTCTATAATAATGAGGTAATGAATGTACAAGATAAATATTCTAGAAATATTGTAATCCATATATTTCTGAATATTTTTCCGTGTATATCTTCGATAAGTTTAACGTGTGCCTTTCATATCTAAACGGTGATCAACTGTTACTCTTAGAAATCCCATCTCTGATATTTCTTTACGGATCGACAGGAACAAGAAAATGTTTTCAAGTGCAAAGCCTTGATCGTGAAATTGAAAGTCATTTGATGTGAATAGGTATTAAAATGTTGATCCCGCTTAATCACCTCCACCCACCTCGTCTCGTCATCGAGAGTCTCGGTCAATTTTTACATTATCAATATGAGAATTCCCAGAATGCATTTGCACTCTTTTAAAGTCGATTGCAAAGATTCTCTTTTTTTTTTTTACAAAACCTAAGAAAATCTCAGATGCTCCCGAGTCCCACCCTTTACTCCTGTTGAACTGACAGGGATGGCATCGAAACACCCACGCAACCCGAGATGTTTTCAAATTAACCCCAGCGTTTAACGTGACATGATTAAGTTTTTATTGAAAGCCTGTGATTCTCCTTAACACTGAGTTTCTTGCTTTTCAATAAATAAACAAAAGAAAATATCTGCCCTAATCCAACCCTCACAACGAGTGAATGCTATGTGTTGTATTCACAACCAGAGATACTTTGACTATTCGTATTGTGGGGTTTTCACGTACCATCGTTCTGGAGCTCCTACATCACGCTTTGTTTGAAGCAGCGTGTTGTCCCTTACATTATGGAGATGTTACTCTTTTCTGGTGACTTGGCGAAAAATGTCATCCTTCAATTAGGAGAGCTTCCAGAGCAATTTAAAAGTTTTTCATAGAGAAGATTTTAGGCGTTTTGCTTAATTTTTACATAGCTTCAATTTCCAAACATGTTGACATATTACAACAAGAGATTTTCAAATCTATGTAAAGATTATCTATGTATTGAGATCGTGTCACAATCTTGGAAGGTCTACACTTTGAGTTGACTTGAACTGAGAAGAATGTACAGTGAAAGTAAAATTTTGATATGAAAATATTTATACCATAAAACATAATTTTATCTTGTTTTAGTAAACATAATTTATTTTTAGTAAACATAATTTTAGTAAACATAATTCCTCTCAGAATGAATAGAAAGTATTACTGTAGTCTTCGGTTTCCTTGACGGTGTCGACAATACCCGGCGGAGTCTCTGGACTACACGTAAGTTGGGTAATTCAATAAGTTAAGATTGGGCAAGATTTTACGACCGAATACCACCTTGAGATCCACTTAATGGGCCAGATTTGTAATAAAGAAAGGATTAGTGGAGGAATGGAAAAAATATTCAATGATTTAGAATTATTTACATCATGTCCCGGAATACAGTTTTAGCACTGCTGAAGAGTACTCGCATCAACACCACTGAAAAACACCAGAGATAAAACTATTATTTATTTAAGATTTAGCAATTTTTAAGAGTTTTAGTATACTCTCTCCATATTTGTTCGAGTGTTTTAACTTCTTTACATAATCTAGACATCAAATGAGGCATGCGTGATTCTGATTTTTTTATATAAACTGCGGCAGGTTAAGTAACTTGAAAACAGTGAAAGACGGAATGCCTTGAGTAACGAGTCTTTATCTCTTCTGCTCTGGACGTGAATTCCTGCATGAGGATGCAAACTGCGAGCATTTCTAGCTACCGCAGCTACCACATCTCTGTCTCTGCAGCGTGCTTCGCCTCCGAATAACTCTTCAAGCGAGTCCTCCGGGCGGACGCACGTCGGACGTCTTCGGTCCGTGCTTATCTACACTACGATCCTCATAACCCTTCGATGAACAGGTTGAGGTTCAAGGTTCCAACTTTTTGAACATGATTGCGGCTCGTAAATGGAAAAGGTTCTGAATGCCCCCCAAAATTTATTTATTTATTCTCAAAAAACATTCTTCTTGACAACACCAATACTGTGATAAACGGTCGAAGTGCCTTCTGTTGATAGTTTAATTGCACGGTCAAATATAGTGTGGGCGTGTACATCACCACGAGGCAATCACGTGGTGTGCAATAACTCGCGGAAATCGATATTATAATACAATTTTTTTACTATTTTTGCAAGAGAATTTTGTGGAAATCGCATGAGGACCTCGGAATATTCTCCATATTTATAGTATTCGTCAGTAACAACGGTTTCAACATAACACCAGTCCATATGTTAATTATTTGGCACTTTGAATTGTTTCAACAGAACAACATAAATTTGGATAATGTTTTAAAGATTCATTATTGGCAACATCAAACAAGTAATCTATGCTTTCTACGATCTATTAGGGAGTAAAATCATTTTTATGTCTACCGTAAAAAAAGTATTTTTGACACTTAGGTTTCCCATTTATTTAAATGTTTAAAACACAAGAGTTGCCCATTCCAAGCATGTCAAGTAATAGTCAAATGCAAAATATAAATCAACGAAAACCAATTAAATGTAGGATGAATTAATCCAATGATATTAAAACTCTTCTTAATATTTGTTGCAAGTGCGGTACAGAGTATTGTGAATTGTTGGAACACAAAATCGAGGGAAAAATATTCTGGTGAGGATTAAGCTTACTATGACCGCTAGAGTTGATTTCTGGTGAGTGAGATGACTGTGTACGTGTAGATGACAATCAGTTTTACATTGGTTCGACGGTAGATCGAGCACAGATTCGCAGACACATGTAGACCTAGAAGATTTAAATGAAAAAAGACATGTTCAAGGACGGATAATTTTTAAGAAAATTGTTTTGAGCTTTGATGGTTTGTGTCAATCCATTTTCAGAGGATAACCATATCACTTGATTGTATGCTTGAATTCGTCAGCGCGCGATAAAAGGAAAGCAACGCCGGGCACTCTTGGTATAGTTAAATGCAATTCACATTGCCATAAGAAAAATCGATCAGGAAGGGAGTGAGTACATTTTATGGAGACACACAAAATTGGAGAATAGAGTGGATATTTTTCATATACTCAGGAATTGGAATTATAAATGTGATGCAAAGAAAAACAGAAATAATAAGAATCATAATATTACGTTGTGACCCCTTAAAGTACCTATTCTTTGAGTAACATTTAATTAAGGAACCAACCGCGCAGAGTTCATAGATTTATCAATATATCCTAAAATTTAGTTTTTATTTTCTTGTGTTCGAATATCTTTCCAAAATTAACAAAGTCTAGAACAAGTGTTTCTACGTTACAATCACTTTACAAAAGGAAATTTCAACAACCAAATGTAGAAAATATTTAATATTCTCATATTTTGCGAATAATTCATGCACGCATTCCTTCAACATCGTTCTGCTAATTAGGAATTAGAAAACCAATTATGAGGCAAGGACGACAATGTTCGTCTTCTGTTTGTTCCATAAAAAGAAATGAAAACGAGAGATGAATACTTAAATTTTTCATTGTGGTACTTTAATTGTATCCAATTACAAATATAGCAGAAAAAATACTACGAGTGTTTCAAACTAAGTTTTGTCTCGATATTGCTTTGGGTAGACGGCACTCATAAAAAAAGAGTGTTTTCTGAATTACTATTTTACATGAGAATCCACGATGAAATATATTTTAGTAGAATATCCGTTCTGCCGCACGAATGAATAATTGTAATGGTTTGATACGACAATGTGATATTTTTGTCTACATTGAATTAAAAGCTGTATCCTGGAAACAAAATCTCGCTTCGACTAGTTTAATTTACATAATGACATTTAAATGAAGTTTAATTGTAACACAGCCACCAATATCTTGTTAGTTTATTGAGAGATGCAAGAAAGTTTTTCTGAGAAAACGCACTTTAGGAGACGGGGAATATAGTTTTGTAAAAACGAATAAATTCGTAAATTGAATTTATCATTCAAACAAAACAAAACAAAAAAACAATTGGCTAGAGCCTTAGAGAGATGATTTACAGCGCACGAATGCACCCTAGAGAGACGCTGAGCTAATAGTCTCTTTTAAATAAGGATCAAACTTGGGAAAATTCAATTCCAATTGGGAGATGTCATTAGACGTGCAGGTTTTGATGAGTTGCAATTAAATTTCGAAGCAATCTTCTGCAGTTTTTCTGTGAAGAGGGTTCCTGAAGACGTTTTGAGATAAAAAGACTGTCCTTGCACGTGGCAGCTACTTTCACATAAAAATATATTTCATACGCAGATATATAAAATATTTTTGTATGAAAATAAATCGTGAAATGAAGTAAATTATAGCTGTAATGGAGGCTTATGGTTTACTATAATCATATTTCATTGAAGGTCGATTGACATTCCTCATTTTCTGCCGAAGCGTTGCCTTTTTGAGGAAATCTTTCTGATTCTAATTTAAAACCTATTTAAATGTTTTTCATTTCCGTTTATGAAAGTAATGATACGACAAATATTTTTGCATGATATGAAATTAGTATTTTGCTTACTGAAGAAATTCTAAAATTTGAAGACTCAGAACTATTTAAGTGGAAGTTCTGAAACATATAAGTTTATTCAAATTATTTTGTACGTACCCATCATTCCTTGTATGTGATGCTTGCGTATTAAAACTTTTCCTCGTAAGGGGCGCATTTAATACACGACTGTTTAAAAAAAATACTTTAATAAAATTTGAAGTTCGAAGACAGTGAGAGAAAGAAAAGAAAATATCGTAATCTCATAAAATCAAAATATGTTTTGACTTGTTGGTTTCGCCGTTTTTTGTTAACAGAATCTTTTTTATTGAAATAAGACATCTAATTAAGCTGTTCAGTTTACACTGTGATTTGTCTTTCATTTTCTGTGGGAAAATCAAACATGCTCAAAATTCTAACTCCTCTTGAACTTGTAGATGTCCTCATTGTTGTATAACTTGAGAATCATTGTTTTGAAAGTACTCGTATACGGTGTGTTTTCATTGAATGTAAACCGAAGGACATTTACAATTATCTTTTAATTTATTTTCTGGAATGTATAATTTCCAAATTTCCTTTTTTGTTACGGTTTTTGGTTTGTATACCTGATATGTATGTTATAAATGTTTTATAAACAAGAAGTTTATTTCGGAATTTCTTCATCTACTATAATGCGACCATTGACGCATTCCTCAACCTTATCACCTTGTGCAGTCACCTATCTCTGTTTCAGAGGAATTCCTTGCATATTTCGGTTAAACTCGGTCCATGGGCAGGAAGATGCACTGGTTGGTTGGTGGGATGAGACGGCGCGTGCAGCAACCGCCGCAGACAAGCACGAAGAGAGAGGCTCATGCACAATGCACTATGCATCGCCATCCGCACGCCGCACCGTAGCAACACATTGCCAGCGACTCGCTCCATTCAGAATAGGGACGCCCCGCAACGCAGGCGTGCGCGGAATTGTATCCTTGTGACATGAGGATTAATGACACGTGGGTGAAAACCCCACTGACAAACACGAGAGAGTTGGTAAGAGGTGTGATAAAGCGCTCTTCAATATATTAAATTTGCGTTCTTAGGACAGGAAAGTTTTTGATGTCTATCATCAGTTTAATATACATTCGTTGGGTATTTTGTAGTATTTCTTTACATGGGTATTACATTATAATAGTGAAGTATTATACCGATGATAAAAAAATTTGCCATTCTACCTCTGAGTTGCGCCCTCCGTCATTTTTCACATTTAACTAATCCGCTCTGTTAATGTATTACTAGCCGAACACACACACGCGCGAGCTGAGTACCCGCAGCTTTACTCCCGTAAATTCTGTAATATGTGACTCCAGCTTTATTCTTTCCCCATCCCCATTAGCATCCACTGAGAATGTTATTCACTATCGGTAGTGCACGGAAAAAAGTAAGTTGGATAGCTCAGCCTAAAGGTAAAGTTAACTGTGATAGCTCACGCGTTGGCTGTCTAACGGATAGACATCACTATTAGCTGCCACAGTTTACGCTGTAACTGCCCTAAATACGTTTTCGTCTGAACGAGACCATTTTTCTAATACTGCGGAAGTTAACGCTGTTTTATCTAGGAGGAAGAAAGTTACAACAACAGCTATAGCTCATACGATTTGCGAGCAACAACTCAGTCCCGCTCAAAAATCTGACTTAGCTACAAGAACTCTTGTTTGTTCCTCACCGCCGATCTTGTTCGTAGTTACCGCTAAATGACACTCGGCTGCGCCGCCTTCTATGAATTCGGTTATTTCATGACTTAGGCGCAGCCTGAGAAATTGTTTTACGGAGTCAAATCGACCATGGTTTTCGCAACTATAAATAGTTGTTTACTTGAACAAAATGATTCATTACAACAACTATACGACGCCATCCCGATGTTACCAAGCCCGAAACATGAAGTCTAGACATTTACAGTGTTACACTGATGATATTTTGAATTTCTGACGGTTAATGTTGGCGAATACCTAATTATTATTTTAAATAATGATATTTTCAAATGCACTTATCTAATAAGAATAAATTTCAAGTATATTCAAAATAAAAAACGTTTTGATACATAAAAACTACTATCTTGGTATTAAAGGTATATTTTTCAAGATTTTAGATGATTATTATTTTACACGTTAACTATTTATGGTACCAATACTATGGTGCCAACTCTTAGGCAGCGTAATACACGACAAAACAAATTATACTGCAGTAGCTCAATAGCTCTAGAGGGAAAGGACTGTGGATCGAATACTGGCGCGCTCGGATACTTGAAGAGGACATCGAAAAGAAAGGACGTTTTAACAAGGTAAGACCATGGAGTTGTAATAAAAATGAATATCGTCGAGAAAGCCGTACAGAGAAGAAAGCATGCAGATGAGTCGAAGTCGACTCACGTCGAATCAATATTAAAAGCTTACTGGTTGGAAACATCCTGTACTATAGGTTCCCTTTTCTTATCTTGTAGATTAGCTACTTAAGCTGTGAGAGCTAATGCTGTACGCTGTGGTACAGAAAGACGAAAAATCACGTCATAGCAGACGGATGTTGGCTCTGCGAGCTCATGTACTGTCTGTCCGGCTGACAGCCAATACATTAGCTACCCCAGCTTAGGAATTTTTTCCGTGTGCTTTGCTGGTATTGATGTGTATCTTCAATCACTTATTTTCACTTTCATAATTAAGAAAATTGCTTTTTAACACTATAACTTTACATATGATATAGGATTTTTCTGTCATTTTTACATGTCACCCCCTTCCCACCCCTCCTCAAGGGATGCTAGGGATGTCGTATTCACACAGTGCTTGTTGTCATATACCAGTCATCTGTCGCGTACATAAGGAACATATCTGCTAAATTTCAATACTACAATTTATCGAAGGGGAATTTTTAGTATATTTTCAGACAAAAAACACCTGGTTGTGACTAATATATATAATTTTCGTGACAGATGAATGTTGGAAGCCGAAACTTTTTCGTCCAGACTGAATTAGTCATGAAGATATTATATATACTAGTCGCAATCAGATATGTTTTTGTGTGAAAATATATTAAAATTTCTTCTTCGAGAAATTATGATATTGCTGTCATAAACCATGTATTCAATCCGTTTACATTACACTAATTTGCAATGGACATGTGTCTAACTCTTTTATCTTTGTCTAAGAGATATTCCGAGAGCCCAGAATGGATCTGTGACAAAAATCCACAGCGACATAACCCGAAACGACAAAATGTGTGACAAAACCCCACATGCATAGAGAAAGTCGCTCTAATAGGTAGTTCTACATTTCCTTATCTGGTGTGGTCATTTTTTCCCTTTATTCCCAAGTTCAAAGTTATAGTTCATATTGCTATTAAATTAAATGATAATCTTACATTATTAAGTGTAATAGATGTGACTACAAGAGTAATGTAGAAATTCGTCAGTACGTAAGGATGTGTGCAGTCCTAGCGTTTCTCAAGAAAGATATTTCCTATGGCTGGGTGTAAATATTCTCTCAAGCTCCAGAAAATTCAAAACTGATAGATTTTTTTGATTACTTCGTAGAGAGGTGATTAGAAAACGAAGAAATCCCCAACAAACTGCTACAATAGACGGCATAAACCCACTTACACTGTTGGAATCATAGAAACGTTTGTTAGGCAGACCACACCCCAGAATTAAAGATATGATTCTATGCTTGAAAAATTAAGCAGAAAACTCGGCTTATATGTTAATGAGGATTCAATTGAATCTAGAAGGAAGAAGAAGAAGATCCGCGAACAAGAAGCTTGATGACAGAATAGAAAAATCTGTTCAGAAATACCTGGAAACCGGTGATATTAGGATTTGCTTAACGATTTCGTATCTCTAAAAGCTAGAGTAACTTAAAATGTAATATACGATTCATTATACACGTATGAAAATAAACACAAAAAAATATTTTAAAAAAACAAATTGACGAAGCATCTAGCTGAAAAACATTGAGGAAGCTAGGTGTTCTAGGTGATTTTAAAGACGCCTACATTATCGAAGTTTGCTTTTATAATTTAACAATTTCAAGGTGTGATGGGAATCAGTATTCTTGTAAAAATTAATATTCAATAATAATAATAATAATAATAATAATATATTTAATGATTTCTTATAAGCGAATAAAACGCGTGAAACACGAATAAAGAGTTAACATTGTCGGGAGTACACAAGATAGTCGATTATCTCAGTAACGAGGCATCGTATAAATGTGATTCGAGTTTCATTTTACTCGTGTATCTTAGACGAGAAAAATGATACGTCACTCATATATGAGAGATTAATGGTTATTTTTTACAAACTTGTACTGGGAGTTCTGAATAGGAAATTAATATAACATCAAGGCCAGAATAATTACTTCACTCCCTCCCCTCCTCACCGGAGATAAGCCGGAAGGGTTTTCTACCTGACTTGTGGGGTTTTGTAACTGGGGGATTTTGGGCCTGTGTGATTTTGTCGCAACGCCCCCAGGATATAGAATATATAGAATCAAAGACTATTCTAATAAAAATAAATGATTTTTATTTTATAATAAAATTGGTACATTACGTAATTACTTATTAATTTAAAAGAGCAGTGGTAGTCGCTGGTGAAGTTCTTCAGAGTACTTATCACGTCATCATTTCCGAATTAGTCAGTCCCCTCACCATCTGAAAAAAAAGTCAAATTAATTAATACAGCATGGAAGTATTTTAGACTATTTTTATGTTGATGACCACAAAATAATTTTAAAAATTTTCACAATTCAGGAAAATGACTCTTCGTTTCTTCTGTTTCGTTTTTGTAGGCGTTGATCGACAAGGAATTTTAACTAATTTTTACCAAAGGAAGCAGGACTTACTTTGCCTGATAAGAAACAAAACAAATATTGTTGTGAAAATATTTTGAGAAACTTAAACATCTAACAAATCATTTCTGGGGAGTAGTTCAGGCATTGAGATATTACCCAGGGGCAGACTCGAATTGAAAAACTATTATAACCGCGACAAAAGGTTAGAAAAGGGTCTCCTAAACCCTAGGCACGAATTGAAAAGCTTCCTTGTTTTCCTGACGGCCGACTCCGGAAATTCCAAATGCACATTACTCATACCCTGCCACCCTCTCGAGAGTTGTTCGAAATGGGGCGCCAGTTGTCTTCTTGTGGTTACTTGTGTGTCTCATTGTGCAGCTAAAATATTCGTCGTATAGTACAAAGAAAACTCAATATTGATAGTTTTTAGTTGTGATAATTTAATGCGAGTGTTGAACATGGGTGAAAAGTTATTTATACGATGTTCATTCAAAAGGGAAATTTAAATTTAATGTACAAAAACTTTCAGTATAAATTCTATCATCGCGTCGTTTCTTCCGAGGAACGTGGCTGGATATGTATTAGAAACTCATGTAAAGCGAATATTTTTACCATTGGTAAGGTAAACAATTTTTCTCGTTCGGAACGGGCTCACAACCATGAACCAATATCTAAGAGAGTTATAAAGCGCAAGTATGTGTCAAACGCTATCGAGATCAAAGCAACAGAAGAAATAAAAGACAGACCATCGATCCACGGAGAGCAAGAAAACCAACCAAATGCGGATAACACCATGACAATCAAGGATTTTAAATACATCAGAAACAATTTTATTCATACTAGACTGAATGTCTTAACTAAACTTCCAAAATATTTTCCCTGTATTTCGTGCATTATTTATATTACTCACAAAGACTGATTCGTATTTGAGAATTATCATACATACTTTCTAAAATTCAATATATTAGACACATACCTATTGAATAAACACATATAATTAAATAACATTAGTTTTCAATCATATATTTATACTAATTTCATTAATTAGCATTCATTTATTTATTGGAGTGAGAAGAACAATCACGGCATCGATCATCATGTCAAACGCGTCAAGAAGAAACATATTGGAACAAATGTTCAAAAGAAAAAAACAATAAGAACAAGTGCTTCATCTTATGTTAAAAACGTGCAATGTTGTTAATTGTTTAAAAGAGGAAAAAATTCGTATTAATAAATTGGTACTTGATTGAAAATTTTCTTTTCGATTATCTGGCAGTCTAGAATCAACCTCTTATTAAAATGTAAATAATAATAAAAAAGTAGTCAAATTCATTAACTGGCGGCGAAAGTCAAGCACTTTATAAAGAAGCTGAAAATCTTCAGGTATTTAATAGGATGAATGTTTTATACATTATTCGTTGGCTCTTTACAAAGCGCCTGGGCTCCATATAGAGAGATTGATTTTACATATACAACATAAATCACATGTGCATCAAAATACCAAGTGTTGAAAAAATGACAACAGGAAGCTCTCAAGAAATGTTTTTGATTTTCAAGTAAGGACTGAAAAAAATTACTACCTGCGCGGTCAAGACGGTTTCCCATTGATTCATATGGATAGGTAAAAGAGTTTCTCAAATCGGACCTTGCTCGAATGGTAAAATTTAATAAGTTTCTCAATTTGTGCTTTTCGACAACCAGAGGCAGGTAAAAGTTTTTCAAATCGTGCCAACCCATTGACTAGCACTGTAAAGCACTTGTCTCTATGGACAAGTCTTTCCGGCACAAACCGCGTCTTAGTAGATACAACTACCAACGTTTGTCATAATGCTGTGACCTTCTTCAGGGCAATGTCTGAGTCGTACAGACCTAAGTCGCTGTCGTACTCTGTCGAACGAGTCACTCGTCGGTAATACAGGTTTGGTTGGGGGGTACCATCCTGATTGGCCGAGCGCGGCGACCAATCAGCACGAACCGGAGCGACCGGGTGAGGCGGGTGTGGGGTCACTCTACGCTTGGCGCCCGAGCGCGGTGGAACGCTTGGGGAGAGTTAGTGCCCCAACATCAGGTGCTGTTCAGGATCAAGCCATGATCAACATTAAGATTGTTTGGTGTTCTGTCAATCTCTACGGTTTAGTCTAATGCTAAACTCTATAGCTGAGCTCTATCTCTACGACTCTTGCATTGCCCTGAAGAAGGCCCCAGCATGATTGCCGAAACGTTGGAAGTTGTATATACTAAGACGCGGTTTGTCCCGGACAGACAAGTTCATACTGACTCCGGTCGCGGAGCCTACGTTTACACTTGTCTCTAGTTTTTATTATTATTTTTTTTGTATAGAATAAGGAAGCTCGCAATGGAACCCTCGCTTACATGCACTCCTCAGTAAATAATCCATAGATATAGGATATAACTCTCAAAAATTCTGATTAAAGTAACTTGTTTGTAGACGACAAAACATGAACCTGCGCTAAGCCCATTTAAACAATAATCTTACGGAGAATTAGTTCTATCCACAGGGGGAAAATATTACTATCGTGCGTTATTGACTGTTACGTTATATAACCAAACGATAAATTCCTTGGCATTCATGGTCATATGAGTATATGCAAATATAGCAGGTATTCGATACGTCAAACAATTATTTTTTATAACAGAGTACTGTAAATTTTAGAGCACAGGTAGCAGAAATCTTTTGAATCTCCATTTCACCACTATGTGTTTTCATGTCATTAGGTTAGCCAACTGGAAAACGACTGACGTCTCTTATCACGGAGTCCCTATTGTTCACCGTCTTTTAAAGTGAGAGACATAAAAAGATCATTCGGATTGGTGACTGAAAAACCTTAAAACGTGCTTCATAACGCTAGTACTATCCTTGAACGTCATTGCAATTCACTAATTGATACATCGTGGAAAAGATATATTTTTAATGAACATGCGATTTAGAATTCGATAGTCTTCACAATCACTTACATCATAAATAAGTTCTATTACATTTTCTGAAATAGTATACTCGTATATAAATACTAATTCAGGATAAATATGAATACATACTAAATTTACTTGTATGCTTAAATTTACTTGTATGCAATGTCATATTCATTTTTACTTAATTAGCTGAGAAATTTTTTGTGAGATTTTAAATTTTCACCAATTTTTTCAAATATGAAATTACAATAACCCACTGTTATTTAAAATTACTTGTTATGTGAAATGTCCCACACTACCTTTTCAGATCTTTTAAAGCTCGGAGAAACAAAGTTGCTGAATATGTTCAAATTTATTATATTTTATCTACAGAATTGCAGTTGGTCAAATTCCAAAAATGTTTCATAAATTGGGAAAGGGAGGCAACTTGGACATTATAAATTAAATCCCAGCTTTTTTGAGCAGATTTTTACGAAGAATAAATAAAGAAGTTACTACTGTTAGAATTTTTTTTTGCTTTATTGCAGACTGCGCATAGATCAACTGCTTGCAAAATTCATATTGTTGTATTGAATTCATTTAAGAAATGTTGTTTGAAATATTTATTATTGTGTGCTTATTAAATTTTATAATTTTTTTGTTACTTAATATTTCATGGGTATTATATATACTGATGAAATGACATCGTAGACAAGGAACGGTTAACCAGTTTCTTGCGTTCTTCGTATCTTACGTTCTACCCAATAGTAATAGAATTTTTCAGAATATTGCCACTTTTTTTTCATTTAAACGTTATGTGTAAGAAAATATGATAGAATTTTGAATTTTAAATTTGCTCGTATGGGAAGTTTTTAAGCAAATATCGTTTAAGTATAAAATATAAAAAATAAATAAATGACTCATAAGTGGCGATACTCAGACCTAACCAAATATTTGTGGTACCACAATATTCCACAATTAAATAAAGATTTTAACTGGACAAAAATCCCCTAGACACGAAACTTGGCAGAAAGTTAGGATTCGGGATATCTTTAATGGGGAAAGAAAATTGAAAACTCCAGCGGACCGGTGCTCCACCCCCTGGCCGCAAAACGGTTTTTTGTAAATATCTCAAAAACTACGCAAGATATAAAAAAGTTAAAAGTAAACGTTGTAGCTGATAAAATTTGCAATAAATATGGTCATGGGTAATTTTTTCGTCAGACGCACAGAAAACAAAATATGAGGAAAGTTGAGAACTTTTTTCGCAATTCTTCCTTTAAGGTATTTTTGCAAAAGTACGAGAAAATAGCATTGTTTATGTAGACCAATTTTATAGCAGTAAAAAGCGCTAAAAATGGGTATGTAATTGTTTTTACATATACTACCATATATTTGCATGTAAATTTTTGCATGTATGTATTCATGCCTGTCGGGGGAACCTTAACCCTAGAGAGCGCGTCTCCAGGTGGTGGTTAGGGGAATGACCGTCTGCAGTCGTTGAAGGCTAGGAGGAAAATGAAATACCTCCCGCGGTCCAAAAAGGCCGGAGAGTTAACTCCGTTATAAAACCTAATCGGGGAGTTTCTTTTACATAATCAGAACAGAAGTCCTTGGTTATGGTGGGCTCTTAGGTCTGAGGGTCCATTAGAGATGGCGGCGAAAGAACCAACATTGCACAACGGCGGCTCTCAGGTCTTCCAAGAAGATCAAGACCTTGATACCAAGTGGCAACCGACCGTAAAAAATAAACAGCCAATCTTAAATACTAATCGTGAGGTACAGCAGTAAAGGAAAGAGTTTTAAAGCTAGGGCGTCCCCCTCAAGCGACGGCAAGGATGGATGTGCGACAAATACTAGGGCTTCCCCCGGAAGCGACGAAACATCAAAGCGGAGAAATATTGTACAGACACCTGAATACGCATTGGTACTTGGAATATTGGTACAATGACTGGACGAAGTGCTGAGCTAAGCAAAGTTCTAGACCGACGTCGCATAAACATACGTTGTGTGCAAGAAACGAAATGGAAGGGTGCCAAATCACGGCAAATCTGGAAAGGTTTTAAGCTCATCTACAACGGAAAGGAGAATACCGGAATAGCGTTGGATAAATTCGGACCATCATCTAAGTAATAACGTTGACGAAATAAGTAGAATCAATGGTGACGTCATGTCGGTGAAACTCGCCTAGGATAAGCAGCCGTGTCTCAATGTTATTTTGGTCTACGCGCCACAAATGAGCTGCCTGTAAGTAGAGAAACCAGAATCTTGGGAGGACCTACAAACACACCTACCATATATACCCCTTGCGGAACAAGAAGTCATGTGTGAAGACCTAAATGGTCATTTGGAAGTGGAATGATTACTATGACGGCTACTATGGTGGTTTTGGACTCTGAGAGCAAAACAAAGAAGGTGAAACGATTCTGGAGTTTGCAGCCTCCCATAACCTTGAGGTAGTGAACATTTTATTTCAAAACAAAGATAAACTCTAATAACGTACAAGAGTAGTAACGCGAAGACAAAGACGGACTATTTCCTGATAGATAAAAGAGAGCTGAGACAAATTAAAGATTGTTAGGATATTCTGGGAGAACCACTTACGTCCTAGCATAGGCTTTTACTAACAGCCCTGAAACAGAAAACGCCCATTTAGGTGAATAGACCAAAAGATGAGAAGATCAAATTGGCACGCATCGAATGGTGAAAAGGGAGGCACAATGAGGAATCGAATAGTGGAATACTTACTCAACCCCATCCCCTCAAGATAATAGTTCCGCAGTAGTAAGGACAAACTTTGAAACTTCTTGTGTGTCTACAGCAAAGCGTTTGTTAAGAATCAGGAAAGGAGTCTTACGCTGAGCAAAGGATATCAAATTGTGGAACAACAACACCAAGGAATACGTGGCAGAAAATCTTGTTCAAAATTTGGCAGGATACTGACTCCGATGAAGATAAAGACAACTACAGACGAAAAAGGCTGAAAGAAGAACAGTTGCAATTGAAAAGGAAATGGCAGACTCGTATTTCTACAAGCGTCTAGAACTAGGTATAAAGTCATATATAAACAACGACATATATAAAGTAGTCAAACGTAGACATTATGATTGCAAAGACTTTATTTTTAATGTATTTTGTTGTTTTAAAGAAGGCATCGTACTTGCAAACGACAAGGACATTTGTGGAAGATGGTATGAATATTACCAAAAATTATTAAACGAATTTTCTAGGCCACAGAAGAACTACCTATGAATGAAATTACCTGTAAATGAAATTACAAAAGCAGAAGTGAGGAAATCCATCTCTAAAATGAAAAACCACAAAGAAGCGGGCCCAGATGACATACCATTGATCTCTGGAACTCTCCAAACTGATGGAAATGTGTGGATTTCAAGGATATTTAATAATGTTTTAGTGAAAGAACAATGCCAGATTCTTGGAGGAAGAATATATTGGTTCCGTTCTACAAGAACAAAGGTGATGTTCGAGTTTGTGGACACTTTCGAGATTAAAAAACTCACACTCCCTCAAGATCTGGGAACGATTTCTAAGTGAGCGCCTTCAAAACTTGATTAAGCTAACAGAAAATCAGTTTGGCTTAACTGCTGGTAAGGGAACCACAGACGCTATCCACGCGATAAGGTTGGTAAATGAATGACTGGTAATTAGTGATTGACTCGCGAAACCAACCAAAAGCAATGGATAGCTATTGAAAGCTTTTGACTGTGTGTCAAGCTTAAAAGGTCGCAAAACTTTCCTGAGTTATAAATAAAACTAATAAGGGACATGTATAACACTGTAAAAACATGCGTCAGAAATCCAGCTGGCTTGTCCAAAAATTTTGACTATAAATTGGCAGTTCATCGAGGGAGTGCCGTGAGTCCCTGCTGTTCAACATCGTCATGGACTACCTAACGGAGAAAATCCAGAAATCCTTACCGTGCAACCTTTTGTGTGCGGACGACGTGGATCTAATATCAGGCAGTATTCACGAATTACAGGAAAATTTAGAACAATAGAGAAAAGCTCTTGAACCTAGCGGACTGCGCATTAGTAGAACCAAGACCGAGTATATGGTATGCAACTTCAACTCCGACTATTCTACAAAGGTAATTAAATAGGTCAAAATAGATGGTGTAACCCTACTGAGAGTAACCAAATTTAACTATCTTGTTTCTGTTATTGCAGAAGACTGCACAATAACCGCCGACATAACACATAAAACGATGTCCGGGTGGAATAAATGGCGCAAACTAACAGGAGTTCTATGCGACCCAAAAATGCGTGTAAGAACCAAAGGCAAGGTTTATAAGGTGCCGTAAGACCAGTTCTACTGTATGGCAGTGAAACGTGGGCTATGAAGAAGAGTTACGAGCAAAAGTTACATATCACTGAAATGTTACGTTGGGCGGGTTGAGTTACCCTCAAGGATAAGGTCCGCAATGAACACATACGGAGCAATTTCGGAGTAGCACCTATTTCTGAGAAACTTTCCGAGTCCAGGTTAGGGTGGTATGGACATGTTATGCGAAGACCCGATGATTACTTAGTGAAGAAGTACCTTCCCATAGCTACGCAAAAGAGAGGGAGAGGCGGACCGCAAGCGACGTGGATGACGAGTGTCGACAGAGACACGAACACTTCGGGTCTGTCTGTTATTGCCACTTATCTTCGAAGCACGTTGCGCCTCAAGATTATGAAAACCCTTCCCGCGTGACGGGAAGAGATGAGAACGGAGAAGAAGAAATCATACACATCGCTAAGGAAAACAAAAACGTGAATTTTTGAAGTGTTTTTAGGTGTGTACATGAATATACATATATATATATATATATATATATATATATATATATATATATATATATATATATATATATATATATGTGTGCAATTATTTGTAGGAATATATTCATACAAGTAAATTATACTTGCGTAAATCCGAAAATGCACATTCATACGTATCGAGAAGTCAGTATAGAAATGTAATGTTTTTATATAATACAAACAAGGCTATATTTTCAATTTCGATAGTTTATACCAGTAGTTTATATAGTTCATACAGTTGGAGCCATCTGTAATGAAAAGATGTGTTTTATGTAAAATATACTTCTTTTTCTATACCAAATGAAAATTTGCAATAAAATGTAGTGTTATTATTTAAATTCTGGTGGTACCCGTGTCCCCTCTCTACACTATTATTATCACTGCCATTTCATAGAGACAATAAGAAAAATGAATATCAAATTTCTGTACTTTCATTAAGATTTTATCTGAGTTTTAAATAGCCTGGATGGGTGGTCTGGGAAATAAAGTATTTTTCGTCTAATTTAAAAAGATAAAAGGCAGAAGAAGTCGATAAAATAATTTGTGAATTTAAATAATTAAATTGATAAAATAATTTGTGAGTGAATTTTGTTCTGTTGTGTATTGGCCGAAATAGCTAGGAAGAGTGGTCAATGCGTCTCAAGTTTTCCGCTATTTTTAAATATATTTCAAGAAATTTGAATTGGAAAACTTTTTCATGCATTTTCTAATCGAACTTCAATTAACTGGTTAGATTTTATTCGAGTTTTCATTTACGTGTTTACATAAAATATCAATTTGATGGAAAAGTGGCGGCTGTCGTGATTCACCACATTCGAACACTCACTACGAAACAGCATACTTGAACGCTCCCTATCAGCAGTCCGAGGTTTCTTGTGGAAACATGCATTGGAGTCTCTGGTGACTCGAGCGCTACCTGTGCGCGACCAGTCGATTCGTCTGTCGGAGCACACGCTGCGCTCGCGTCGTGGTGGTGCTTGTAGTGCTCGCAGCGGTAGGTGTTGGAAGCTCAAGCTTCTTTCCCTGACGACCGGCGCGATTGCCTCCTTTGCCGACCACGCGGAGAGAGCTCTCCACTACGACTTCAGCGAACGCTTGACCGAAGGCCGCTGAAACAAGAGAAATTAGAATACTCATAACGCAAATTCTCTATTTAAAGTTATTTAATTTAATCTGTAAAAAAATATCAGAAACACGTAACTTTTGGAATTATATTTAATCTAGTTTAAATATTTTAATTCTTCTTGACGCCAGTCTGCACGCGTCAATAAAATAAGTGGGGAAAACTGTTATACCACTTTTTTCTAGGTGATTAAAGAATCGAAAAAATCCTTCCAGAATTTCAACCAGTTTGCCAAATAAACATTACTGTTTAGGAATCCCCTCATGTTATACAGGAAAAGCATATAGAAGGGGTAAAAAAGTGATTTTACCTAATCTCGTGGAGACCGCGTATTCACTTACTCCCAAACTTCGATAACTGACGTGTCAATCAATTTATATTTACCGCAGAGTTGTCATTCAGAGCACATAAGACTAAATTATGAAGGTTCCATTACGTACACACACACTGAATATAAAAAAGGTTTTATAACTCAATAAATACTTATATTTTTGTTGTGTGCCTAATAGAGAGTGCAGAATAAAAATTGGTCTATTAACAAAAATTCAGTTTGCAATACTATTGCGATAGAAATTTTTATTATTTTTTATTCAAATACGAATAATTATTTAATTAATGCGCTTATTTTAATCTAAAGAGAGTTGTGAACATATTGATTGCTGATCATTACGAGACATGTCCGACAATTGGTTAGTTAAATCATGTCGAGCTTCACTTTCACTTGATCACTAGAGTGCATTTTTTTGGATCTTGAAGGAAGAGGGGAAGACCTTTTCATAACCGGTTGTTCCAGAGATCACATGCTTGCTTTTTCATGAAACTAGTTTCAAAACAAACGGTCAAGCGATTAACACAGAAACTAAGTGATGCAGAAAATTGGGCTCCTGTATTTCCTTTTATATTGTTCATTTTAGCTTCCTCGATACATTCAGAAAGGGATTTGTTTTAAAGGTAGGTCTACTACTTTCTAGTTTATTCAAAATACCACGACTGATACAAGACAAGAAAAATTTCGTTCAGAAATATTCATTCCACAATTTAAAAATCATACTAATCCGTTGATATCCGCAAAACGAGAAAACTGTACATTTGTCATAGTCTTCGTGTAGATAATTTGTTGGGATAAACATTTTGCAACAATGTGTTTGTTTTTATGACATATATTGCTCCTATAAAATATGCATGATTTTAGTTTGAGTATTCAGCGTTAAGATGATAATTCTTTTNATATATATATATATATATATATATATATATATATATATATATATATATATATATATATATACACATACACTTTATTTTACGATATTAGTTAAAATGGTCTCTGAAAAAAGAACCGTTCACTTCGAGATCAGTCACTTTCTAATGACGCATTCATGAAAGTAAGCGGAAAGGGTTTGCAAAACATTGAGTTAGATCGCTTGGGTCACTGGGGTATAGTGTTTTATTTCGTAGTAACGTACATTTACACTGTGAGGTAACATACTTTTGTATTAATCCCCATCTTGATTTCGACCACCATAATTCTATGGTTGGGTATATAGGATTTTGCAAAAGGAAATATTTTATTGATACTTCGTCAATTTTTCTATATGTATTTTATCTACATTCGAATGTACCATATGTCCTGCATAAGTTTTATAGAATATACGTCAGTATTATACAATGAAAATGATGGTAATTAATTTCCTCTACCTGAAATAATATTACTTCGTCAAAGTATTGGAGAAACGGTGCCAAATACATATAAATTTGTTGTGAATTACTTTGAGAAAGTGAGAGTGTGCAGGTAATTAAATATTTGTTGGATATTTATTTCTAATAAAAAATTACAACTAAGAAAAAATTAAACTAAACATCAGAAATTTTTGAAAAATGAACAATTTAATATTCATTTTCCTTTGAAATAATGGTCAAAACGTTTTGCAAACAGACTTTACAACACTCATGGTTGCAGTGTTAGCTTTGCGTGTCGTGAGAAGTCCCGCTGCTAACGCTAAATAATAAGTGCAAAATATTACCATATGCTGTCTCATATACGTTTTAGGCCTTCACTGTGTTACGAAAAAAAAGAAATGTAATTTGAATTATAATGTACGATCATTGCATAATCACGACCATTTCAACAATATTATTCTTTTGGACGCCTATAGCGAATTAAATGAAAAATATATGTAATCAATGAGCTAATGTAACATGGTTGTCTGTCAGATGTATTACATTATTACCATCAAGTTCACGATGCACCCCTGTGTATCTTTCGAAATGGTTACTACTGCCTCATGAAAAAAAGGAATCTCTATATGTGAAGAATTCTGAGGGTGACATACTAATACAGATAATTTTTTCTCCAACCATCACGAAAATTTGGACATTTACAATATAAAAACTTGTATACATCCTATTTCGAAAAGTACTATCACTCTCGCTCGTAACGATCCCTTTCTTAATTAAGCAAAATTGATGTGCGTTTCTGATATCTTTCCGTCACTGCTATAATGTCGTGTATAAAGGAATATTTTAGACAAAAACAAAATTAGACAAAGGGATAACATAAATAAATGCCCATTCACTATGGACATATAAACACGACACCTCAGAGTCCGTCACTTATTGAAGAAAATTTGTTTGGAGTTCATTTTGAGGCATTGTGTTATTTCGTTTCATCATAAATGTCATAAAATTGTTTCGTATTTGCTGTCAGTTTCCGGTTTCCCTACTTGTTTTATCGTTCTCTCATCACTGGATTTGATTTCAAAACATGTAATAACATTAAGACATCAGAATGTGGTGGAGCCGAGAGACATTAGATCACACCGTCCATGCTATACTTTCAAGGAAATATCAATTGGTAACAGTAAATTTTAATTACACTTTTTGTTTACAAATTAAAAGAAAAATGTAGCAGTTTCCTGGAAAAAATTAAAACGTTCTTATTTTTCACTTGACTTTTGTCTTTATGAGAAGTATTCTTCAGATTTAAGTTATAAGACAAGTCGTTTCATCGATTGCAATCAGACATTAGTGTAAATATGACACATATCGCGTAAGTCAGAATCGCGAGGCACAGAAATATAGGACGGGTGAACGGACGGGACGAAATCGTAAAAAACATATTTCCGGGATCAGGAAATCGCAAAACGGATATTTGCCTTTGTGTACGGAAATCTTGCAATCGAACTTTTTTAAGAATACAATACTTTCCATGTACTACTGATGAGACAGTTAAATGAGAGCATGTACGTGATACCCGTGCTCCTTATGTTAATGTTTAGAGAAAAGGTCTTGGAAAATAAAAATCATTAAAATTTCATATTAAAAAGATGACTCAAATGAAGAATATATACAGAATCTATAAGAACACAGGTATGACTGTGTAAACTTTGTACTTAAACATTGTAAACTTTGTACTTAAACATTCTACAGAAGAAAATCAATTGAATGTATAGAGTTAAAAATCTGGAGAGATCTCCTTTAAAAAGAAATGTAAACAATTCTTCCGACATGAGTGAATATATTCATAAAATATCCCAAACACGCGGAATCAATTTTTTACTCCTTTTGAAATCCGCAATGATATTTTGAACCGTCCAGAAGACGTACAAGTGTCGTATTTTCTGTACAGAATAGTAGGGGGAGAATCCACGTTCGTTTTGTATGGAGTTTGTGTTAAAACGAGTAAGTCAAAGGACTCTTCTAGTTCAATACATTGGCTCCAGGAATTTTTAAACATTTAAAATTTAGAGTACAGAGGACTACCTTTCTATCGGTAACTTCGACTTCTATTTTGATGAAATAACTCTATTTTGATGAAATAAAAGTATTAATTTTAGAACGCAAACATTTACACAGACTCTCAAACTCAAGACGCAATTCAAACTACGATATCATCAAATCTACAGTTTTTGAAAAAACTAAGCTATAATTGTTTACATTCAGTAATCGCAAGATAGATAATCAAGTGACAAACTATCGCTGGAAGATTGAGCTGTGGAATTCATGTTATTCAGGCCAGCAGAACATATCGAGGTCGGATCATAATAATTCTAAAGTTCACTGCTAGATTTGAATAAACCACTAATGAGATTAGGACAATAGAATTAATGTAACTATTGGAATATATAAAAAAAAGTCTCGTAATTCATATTGTGGAAATATATATATTTTGTTTTAGTTTTTAAAAAGATATATTTCTCTCACACTCCTTCCACAATGTAAATACAATTTTGTGATCATAATTTATTGGGGAGAATCTGCAGAAAATTGCGAAGGGCTTTGTGAAGAACCGCCGAGAACAAGAGGGAAACCCGTCAATAATGGGTTATGGATACAATGTACACATCCGAGAAAAGACTTAATATAAATATAAATAAAATTATGAGTAACAATACAAATTATTTATAAGTCTCAAAATTAAAAACATGTTTCTCAATGTGTCTTACAATTTTATTTTAGAGAAAAATGATTGAAAACGACACAACAAGATAATACCCAATAGTACTTTGAATATGTGTGTAATGGGTACTGGAAACTAATATTTTGTGCACAATTTCTGTTAAAACGCTATATTCCTACATTAAAAGAAGTCACAGAGTTGAAAAATTTATCAAGAGGTTTTTAGGTGAAGAGTAATAGAAATATTATCTCAATTTCCATTATTGTGGTGATGAACGAAAAGTTTGAGCTAAAAGATCGTAACACATCTATGGAAATATACATTCATATCTACCACATCTTTATTGCTTCTGTTCATGCGTTCATATGGTTTTAAGTTTTGAAGAAATATATCATGTTTTTGATATTTCAAAACTAGTTCTTCAAATAGAATTAGCATAGACACAATAATGATTATGATAATGAAGAATATAAATGCAATAAAAAGAGAGGACTGTTTCTAGTGATCCCGTTCTAATAAAGTTACGAGTGCTGTAACGGTCAACCAACTTGCTTCCCTTGAAGAAACCTTCAGCTACCTTCAACGATATAGTCCGTAATGCGGAAGAACATTTATAGTCTTAAGTAAAGTCCATCAAATTCAGAAAAAAACAAGTCAACCGCTTAGTACCTTAGCTTCGTGTTCGTTCAAAAAAGTATTTGATGTGCTAAATGCTAAGAATAAAGTGCTTTAGCATTACCATTCGGAAACAAAGCCACTTATTTGCGAAGTTCTTCAAGGCTCAATTGTCGGCACTACACTCGTCTTGTTGTTTGTTAACGGCATGTCATCCTAATCAGATTGCAAAATGGTTCTTTTTGCTGATTACACTAATTTACACGTCACTGCTCAAAACGTTTTGTCTAACCTTACATCTTGGTTTCGTGCAAATCGCCTCATTGTAAACACTAACGAAACAGTATATCTCATTTCATAAGAGTATTAGAAAATCTCTACCCCAAGTATATCTTTCTTTAAACGGAATACAATGAAAAATTGTTACGAAAACAAAATTTTTAGATACACATATTCAAGACGACCTAAAAAAGAATTGTCACATTGATAATCTGACTTCCAAAGGTACATAAACTTAGATATTTTTAAGATACATAATGTACATTTTAAAAGCTTAAGTCGTCAAGCGCCATAAGTTCTAATACTCTTTCAAAATTTATGAAAAGAAGTCTCTTAATATTTACATATCATATTTTTAAAATATTTCCATTTATAGTCCTTCTAAGAGGACCTCACCTACGGTATTCACCTAAGGTGAATGACCAAGGAAAGGACATTTTTATATTGTCTTTAATTTTACTGAATATTATACGAGTATTTTACTTCTTTTGTACAGTACTTTCTAAGTAAAAGGTTGTTTTAAAAAAAAATCTTTACTTTATTTTATTACTATAATAAACCTGAATAGCACAGGGTTGTCGGAACAAATAATTTTGTCACATGAAAAGTACCTTATGATGGAATTAAAGTAATGTTTTACGTATTTGAATAACTTAATTTATCATATATAGTTCAAGTACAAGCAAGACCGTCGCTAGAAATTTCTTTTTTGGGGGTGAGACCTTTCGCCTAAATATTATTGATTTTACTTTCAACAGTAGTTGTTTGTTCTTAAAATATTAAATTAATTAATTTTTTATTTCACGTTGTTAATTCGTTATGAATGGAGAATTATAAAATATTTTGGACAATTAATTTACTCCCATTTCTTGTTCGCAACTTCCATTGTCCTAAAGGTTTTTAATTATTTCCGTCGGTTTACATCAGGATTGAAACAAGTATTTAAGGAAGGAGGTAGTATTTGTTAACGAGTTCGCTTTTTAACACGATAGTTAATATAATTGCGGTCTCCAAAAGAACGGAAACCTTTTTTCTCAGACTTACATTAACGGAAACGTATTTTCTCAGATTTACTTTGAGATGAAAATTTGAGCTGGCTTGGAGGTTTTTCTCGTAGTTTTGTTGGATTTTTAAAACACTACGAGGCGTTTTCAATATAGTTAAGACGTATATCAGCTCAAGTCACTATATTAGATATGTAGGATAAGACAAGGACTTGAACATGAGTGTTCGTGTAAGGGACCTGTGACCCACGTACAATGAAAATGAGCAAACAGTTTGCTTCAGACCCCAAACAATTGGACCCTTATGAATACTTCTTTAACATTTTAATACCAAATTAATAAAAAAATTCAAAGTTGAGACCGGGAAAATATTATTAATGCCTCATGTTGTTATTGTCTTAGAAGGGCCCCACAAGGATAAATTATTTTTCACGGTTAACTGTCGATAAAAAAGTATTGAAAGAATTATAGTAATTGAAGGGAATTTAGATTTGTTTGTGTAATGTAAAATACTGTACATAATTTAAATATCTTATTTATTTATTATTTAAAGATCTTAACTTTTTTTGCGAGCAACTAAATAGGATGGATCAACTAAATATGCACATTCGTGCGTTCGTTTATTATATAGACCTATTGGTTTCAAGTGGAGGTGGAAGAAGGATTAGGAAACCCCGAATACAATATCTGATCCTGCTCACCTAATTCCTCCACATGGCTTTACTTGTGTGTACAACCGAATTCAAAATCTGTGCGTGGATTCTCTCGGCGTGTTGAGAGAAACTAGTGAGCAATGACGGGTTTCGCAACGACTTCCGGGGTAAAGAACACTGTACTGTGGCACAAGGCAAACGGGAAGGCGATGAACGGGTACTGGAATATACTCCTTTCTATTCCTCGCTGATGTAGCGTCTCCGCCCAAGAAATAGCGCGCTTCACGGCGTACGCTTCGGGGCCATCCATAAATCAAGTAACGCCATCCAAAATTACCAATTTTTACACAGTGCTTTATTACATTAAAATGTAGTGTAATATGTAACAATGTTTAATAGGTTACCACAAACACTTAATAAGAGTACAAAAGTTGGGTGTTCTTACAATGTGGGTGTTTTTTTAAAATATAGGTGATATCTTCATCTGTTTTCCGAGCGGACTTAATTGAGTATAAACACTTGAGATTAGTTCTCCCTAACATGTGTGTATTTTCTGCTCTTTACCCGCGAAATTTTATTTCCTCACCCAGTAAGGATCATCTAAAGGGGGCAGAAATGCAACCTCCCATTTTGGGAGTTTTAAGTGAACATATGACAAAAAATTCTTGACAAAAAAATTTCACATGATACATTTCAAAACATAGTTGTAGCGAGACGAAACAAGTGCGCCACTGATTTGGTCTTGCAGTGTATTTATGACGTTTGAATGACTTAACCGTACAATTCAGTGCTCGGGAAATCCTGAATAGATAATTCTCGTTTTTATTCTGTTGTAATGGTACATTAATTAAAATTGAAATAAATTATTTTATTTTTATTTTTAAAATTTGATGTAAACAGAAGTATAATTTTGTATCGTGTAAATACAAATAACTTATGTAATACTTACCCTGGATATTTCTCTGCTCTCTTATAGACTGAAAGAACGTAGCATTCAAGCACGGCAGAGCAGTTGGCAAATCTCGTTGGGAAACTAGCCAAGTCGTGTCAACCCACGCGTGTACACGTGTTGGCACGCATAGCTCAAGAGAGTTTGGCGGAAATGAACGAATGCTCTATTCTACTTTGGAAGTGAATTTAATGGTTTTCTATTATGATAATATTTCGAGAAATTCACCATTCATCCTACAAAATGGGTGTATAAAAAAGCAAATTTCTTTTACAAGTACAAGTTTTAATACTTACCCAAATTAGTTTGATTTTTATAATCATGAAGACATATTAAACGCAAGATTTGAGGTAAAAAGTTTTGAAGTAAATTCTACTAAATATGTCCATGACATAATCAAGTGCATTACGTTATCAATTTATCTTGTTATGAGATAAAATGTATATTTTCTTAGTCCAAAAAATACTGGAATGTTCGTTCGAAGAAACGAATTAGAACTTTTTCTAATTGTACATTAAATGTATATTACTTGTTAAGTTCTAAGTACTTTGGTAATTAGGAAAAAAATTAATTATTAAGAATACATCCAAAAACCTTAAGAAATTTAATCTAAATATGAATTAAATAACGACCAGAATCACTTCTCTTCACAGTCTTTCATAGACAAGATCATTAAAAGTCCATTTTTAAGAATTATATTTAGGCAAACAGAATTCGTGTATTTATTACATTAAAACTATTTAGGAATACAACACAGGTTTTTATTTGAGGGCTGATTTTGAAGTTACTAGAACAGGCACTTGAACAGCTCAAGAAGTCTTTCTAAGATTCGATTTGTACGTTTCTTAATCAAGAACAAATTCAATTTCCATCGATTTTCTCAAATAAGTGTCAAAGAAGGCAATCCGACTTCTGACCAGAACTCATCGATTTCGAAAGACAAAGATTGTTCACCGAGAATAACAGTCCCCGGATACAATTAAAAATGAATCAAACAGAATGAATATAAACTGTGAATCAAACAGAAGATTTGCATAGACTTCGATCCTTAAAAGGTTTATACCTTGCTTCCCCTCCACCCCGCACGATCTGCTTTAAAATGTGGTTACGCCTGTGGCTCTAATAGGTGACCTAAAACGCTTTGGAACCACGTTGGTGTTAAAGTGCTTCTCTCCCATCATTTGTCGTAAAACCTAGGCATCCTACTAATGTTTTTCTTTTTAAGAGGCGATTCAGATATTTCTACTTTATGTTCACATGGTTTATCAAGCACATGTCTCTAATGTACTAACCAATTTTTGCCTATCTTCGGGATGGAATATTACCTACTCGACACAAATTAGTAAGAAACAGATTAATCCAAGATTAGGCAAGTAATGAAAATGGTACCAACACTCATATTTCGCAACCGTTTGAGTATTGCAATAACAGTGTTTCTTATATTTATATGAAAAAATTCTATATTTGCCTATGTATAATTCTAAAACTAGGTATTATCACGACACAGATCATTAGAACATGCAACATCTTTGACTAATACCCTGGAATACTAAACGTTCGGACGCCCACATGTTTACACACTGATGTTTCAAGGCCATCATTTGTTCGAGAACTTTGTGTGTGTAGAAAACAAAACCCAATCAAATATTGACCTTGAAGTATGGCGTGTTTGATTGTTTTGTTTACTTACAGGATTACTTCACGTGTTGATATTGTGACACTTGGTTGAATATATTTGTACTTTATACAAAATAACATTAAGTTTCAAAACAATTATCCTTCCTAAAACACATTTATTCCTAATAATATGGTTAGTTGGTTAATATAGACTAGAGACGTAAAACGCACCTTCCAACACGCATAATATCTAACTTTTGATGTTTTTCCATATCATGTAACATAGACTTTTCCGTTGAAACTTTCTCGATTTAAGTCATATACCGCGAACATTTGTAAAGCAAGCTCATTTCAGGAAGTTACAGCATACGTTCAGCAGTTCAGAATCACTGTCATTTATGAACCATCTACATACGCCAAAATTACACATATCCGTGTGAACAATCGAATTCTCGCTTCGTGGTATAGTGTATGTGTAGTGTTTCTAAATTTACATTTCCTCTCAAAGCACTGGCGGATCCAAGGATGGCGGAATTTGACGTGACTTTGTAAAATACGTAAAAGAGAGATTTCAACTCGTTGAATATTTTTTCGTTTAATGTATAATATCTAGAACCCTGTTCCTAGTTAACATCACCGGGATTTACATTACTTCTTGTCACTACTTATCCTTTCTATTGCATTTCGTCCCATTAGGTAAAGAATTTTTATATGCAGCGCAATGTTATGTATACAGAAGTGCATTTATAAGGAACAAGCAAATGCAAGTACAAGACTGAAAACAAAATAAATACTTCTACTGCCATAAATGTATTATAATTCCACTATTAACAAAACGGAAGATTCCTCGGAAGACGAAACTAGCGGGGGGGGGCGTATTAATTTCGATACGTGTGAAGACTACGTGTAAAAGAAAACTTCCATTGCTGGGAAGAGTATGTTTACGGAATGCGTATATAAGTTTCTTATCTTTTCCGTCAAAAATTCTCGTGTACGATCAGTTGGGACGGCGAATATCAAGCATCATTCAAAAAACTTGAATTTAATCATATTTAATATTCCTCATCGCTCTTTATAATGTTTGAATAACCTTAGTTTAATGATAACTATGTCTGAACCATTATTTTCAGAAATAATTTTCTACAAACAATTTTTGAAGTATTTACTTCGAAATTATATTTTTATAATTAAATAGCGCGAAAATTTAAAAAAAATATTAAGAAAAAATGAAGGTGAGAAAAATATGAAATAGAAACATAAGAAACTATTAAGTAAGCAAAAAACTAGCGATTAAAATGATAAATTATATTATAAACATACATATTTATTTTCGAAAAATAAATGTTATTTTTATTTTATGATTAGTAGTCAATTTTTAGTTCAGCATATGCTTCTCACCCAGTATTAGAAAACAAAATGATAAATTGTATTTTCTATAATTTGTATATGCCCAAAAGAAAAATTTTAAGCCATTTCTAGAAAATATAACCGCATGATTGTATCATGATATTCTAAGAAGTAATCTAGCTTCTCAACAAATCATGTTGTCTGGAAAGGAAGAGTCAAGTGACTCATCAGTCCGGTGAATCATCGTGAACATCGCCAGTCGTGGGAGAGGTATCCCTTTCGTAGATTTTTTCAGTACAGATTATCACATTTATTATTATAATTATATTATTATTATATTATTATTATATTATTATTATTATATTATTATTATAATATTATTATTATAATATTATTATATTATTATAATATTATTATTATTATTTATTTCATTAATACATCTCAGCTTCTGCTGGTATAAATAAGGTACGGATACAAATCAAGCACTCTTATTTACTCTTGGCTAAAGAATTTACGCACTATTCGTGTCGTATTCAAAAAAGCTGCCTTCTGGAGAAAAATATACACTTCTCTCCTTATACCGAGGATCTTGAGACTCTCATGTAGGGCTTTAGAGATCACACCACTTGTCGACAACACAATTGGTACAACATATACCTTACTAAGCTTCCACATCTTTTGTATTTCACCACTTAAACCAGCATATTTCCGTTTCTTCTCAGCTATGGTGTTTTGGATGTTGTGCGTTAGGTACCGCTATGTCAATGAGATATGCAATTTTCAATTCCTTATCGCGCAGAACAATATCAGGTCTGTTATTATTATTATTATTATTATTATTATTAATTATTCGCGTTATAAGTCCAAATAACTGCTGTTTCTTAAACTAGTGACGTGTATCCCTGTAGTGTAGAACTAATTTATGTAAAGGTGTAACTGAAGTATAAGTGGAAATAATGAATGAGCAAACATTGCGTCTAAATTCGGTATACATATCAATTCATGTTTGTAAATATGTTATGCTGACATGTCTCAATGAGTTTCCATTCCCCGCATTATTTGTTTTTCTTTGGGTCCACGCACGAATGATGACACATAATACTTGCAGTTCTTGTTTTAAAAGTACCAGTAAATTCGATGTATGACGAAGAGAGCTCCGTTAACTTCAAGACCGAAGGTTGAATTGACAGCCAAGAAGTGCTGAGACATGGATATTCCGCTATTCCGCCTGAAGTTTATGTCTCTACACAAATAATACAACATTTTGGAGAGAGACTAAATGCCAAGGGCGTTCAGTGAACCCTTCCATTTCTGAAGCGCTCCGTTCTCTGGACAATAACAGCTGATATATTTACACATTCAGCGTCCCCTAATCAAAACACTCGTCCAGACAACAAAGGAATTGCTCACGTACTGGAATCTCGCTTCAGGTTTTCTTTTCCAGTCCCTGTTTCTTCAAGCATATGTAGGCGAACTCGGATATGAAAGTTTATTTTATTTATTCAGTTCAAATTCGAATTTTTTGGGGATCGAGTCAATTCGTATGTTCGCGGAAATTCGAATGATTGGATCTGAATCTCAGGAAACAAGGAAAGAAGACGTGAGACATAAATCGTGTAACATTTTTTTAATAATGATAAATGGAATGTACTAATGCATGTAGGACTATTGTAGGTCAAATATAGGTTTTGTCTGCAAGGTACTTAACAAAACAATAGAGTTCAACAAACGCTATATACACATACAGTATGGAACAGAAGTGAGAAATAAACCTGATTCGATTGATGGGATTTCTCGATGCAATTTTATTCGTTTTTTATTTTCTCTGTTTAATTCTTTTGTTGTACGTACACACGTATTTCTTCTCCAAAATTGATTCGGATGGTTGGGAGTTCGGATAATTGTCCTTCGGATAATGTGATTTCGTAGTTCAATGTAATGAACACAATTTATCGTATTTTACAAATTATAAATAATTGTGTTGTATGTATTGCAACTGTTAAGGAGTGACATTTCAATAAATTCGATTTGTGAAAATGTCATTTATATCTTTTGACTTAAATTATGTTCGAGACAAGTTATTTATTTCAAAGTGTTTTGTAATTACTAAAAATATAATTTATGCATCAATATTTTTATTGTTTTAACTTTGAATCATTTACAATCATTCATACCTTTTTTAATATCATCTTGAGGTGTTATTATTCTTCGAAGAAAAGAACTGAAAACAGTCTTCTTGCCGAATATGTTTATCAATCTTCTTGCCGACCTGCATAGGGCCGAACGACAAGTAAACTCACCTCCATCGTCATACATCAATAGCGTTAAAGCGATAAACCGAGATCTAAATTTCTAAGGACAGTGGTTTCGTAATTCCGAGAACAAGCTTGAGACGTATCTTGTCGGAAAAGAAATTACGTCACCCATTTCATTTACATCATAAGAGACGCATCATTTTAAAATTCTAAATTCTGTGTACTACGAAGTACTTCGGTGATCAGATGTTCCTAAAATAATGTTACTACCAGAGACAAGTTAATTGAGAAAATATATTTCCAATCGAATTCAACTTTCAATGTATGTCACACTGATTCACTTAAATTAATCAAGTTAAGGAAAGAATTCAATTTTCAAGAATCGTCTTCGTATCTCATTATTACTATGTAAAAAAATAGATTCAACAAATATATCATGATGTTAATTAATGAAATTAAGGCACGTAATTCATTAACTTGATCAAACATATTTAAGCAATAGTCTGAAAAAATAAACCTGCAATAAATGTTTTAAAATAAATGATACATCGTACTCTAAAGGTAAGAAATTATTATTATTATTAGCATAATATTTTGCTCGGTCTTTTAAGAAGACTTTTTTAAACACATCGACAGCAACTTAGGTCAATATCAGGAATCCACACGAATAAAATATAAAAACCTAAAACGTTGAGAGAGAAAATTTTAAAAATCTTCTTTAAAGGTCGTACAAAATATAATAATAATTCTATGAGAGTAGACGACAATGTCAATATTGATTATTTGTTTTTGCTTCGTCCATTACGCTAGAAGAAAATTAATTAATTATTTCAAGAACGGTGACGTTCAGATCTTGTGGCCTGCTCTTCCTAGTGACTAGGTTAAGGGCATTTGGAAGCAGAGATTGTTGGGGACAGGGAACTAATGGTACTGAACCGACACTTGTCTGGAGTAGGTGAGGCAAACCCCAGCTGAAAACGTCACCTAGTTCGGCCGAGCAGGACTTTGAACCACCGCTCTACGGCTCAGCGTTACCACTAGATGACCACATCCAGAAAATGGATTCGTAAAAATGTTAATAATCTCCACTTACATTTGGGCACTTCCTGCGGCTGTGGTGCAGCAAGCGCCGTGGCGGCGGCGTTGGCCGTGGGGGCGGCTTCTGCGATGTGAAGCGTCAATGCGAGCAGCATCGACGCCGATACGACAGCGACAGCGAGACGGCAGCGCGTGCGGACCATGACGGAGGCAGCTGGGAGAGTGTGCGCTCGCCCCGGTGGAGAGACAGCTCGTTGCCCGTCGTCGCCGCCACGCCCTCGCCCACGTCGCTGGGCACACCGCGTGGGAGCCGCGCTCTTTCCTTCGCTCTTCACGAAGGAAGATGCTGACTGGCTTCGGCTGCTGCGGTAACTCAGTCACTGAAAGCTTTCGTCCGATTGGGGTTGATGACAGTAATAAGTTCGTACACACCAATAAGTTCGTAAACACAAGATAATTAAATTAGCCTTAATTTTATTTTATGACATTGTATTGGCCCGGGGTCTTCTCCTTCAGGCAGAGGCTGATTTTATACACAGACATTCTAGGATCTGACCTGAAGATGGCAGTCTCAGTAATACTTGTAATAATAAATCTCGAATTTAAAGTTATGACATATAAACAATATTTTCCGAATAATTCTAAAATTTTATAATAGTACCTATTTGTTAAATAACATTTCTTTGTATACTGTTAAACATAAATTTATTTGTAATAGGTTGATGCTATAACATGTAGCAATCTATTTTTATTCTTATCTTAGGATGGCGTAGAGAAGATAAATCCGCCTCAACTTTAGGACCCTTGATCGGAATTAATGGGATGGTCTGTTGCTTACTTCCAGAGTAAATTAGTTTGTTCTCCTTCGCATGGTCATAACAGTTTGTAACTGCATTTTCGGCAGTAAATTTATTTATTATACCAAGTTACATCCATATATCCTAGTTATTATATCTTCATGCTTAACTGCGAAAATCACAATCTGAAACGAATTACACATATGGCAATGCAAAAAAAAATTACATACATTAATACATTGTTTAATGCTGAGAAATGGAAAGTCTATAAATTACTTGAAATAGTACCAGCGTCAGATGGCGTGCAATACTATTTCTGTGACAGTACAGGAGACCTTATTAAAGTTCAAACCAGTATAAGGATGTGGAAAGCTATGCGTTTACAAAGAATATAAACAAGGAAATCTGATCCGACGCAGCCAATTCGAGACAATCAAAATTGTCGTTATAACGCGCTCATTTTTTTTTGAATATCTGGGTAATAGTTCATTTAAGTCCGCCACTGACTTCATTTACCCTCGAAGCTATTTCTAAAAGATAGTCGTGTATTATTCCTCATGTTCTAACCTGTTATCCCAATATCATCGAGAGTTTATGAACATGCTTCCTGATCCATTTAATTTTGATCTTTGTCCTTGGTTTCACATTTTCCTTTGCTTGATACGTTTAAAAACATTCTTTTCCCAAGAACTGTTGAATTTTTCTTCTACTACCAAGTATCCTGCGTCGATAGAAAGTTATTACTATTATTATTAAAATAGTGATTTGTAAAATTTCGATATTTTTCGATTCCATAGGTTTTACCTCCATTCTCCATTCCTTAATTAATTGCAATATTTTATCACTTTACGTACCGTTCGAAGAAACATTGTATCAATCACACTTTCTTTACACTATCAGTAGATAAGCATTTCTCTTTTTTATTGATGACTATAACTCGTCATGTCGAATTCATAGTTTGCTCATGACTGTCAAACTCATTTTTAATTCAACAAGTTATAAAATCAATAAAGCTCAAGAGAAATTGAATTATTGCTTCCTTTTACCCTTACTACCTTTCTCACTTTTGTTTACCAGGTGGTATTCATCTTAATAATCCTTCCTGTTTCAAAAATAAAATAGAACAAATGGCACAACAGTAGTGATGTGCTTACTTATTATTGCTCGAAACAAAAATGAAAATTGTAATATTGAACTATTAAAAGACGAACATCATTTATTTGTTTCTTTAATTTGGAATTAAAATGAGTTTCATTACCGAAAAATGCGGACTATCGTGATTATCCTGGACAGTAATATCGAGAATTGAAATCGCCAGATCTCTTATTTAAAGTGAAAATAGAAAGTGTAAAAGAGCAAGAAGTGCAAATAATTGCTCTGTTCTCCATGTTTTAAGGCTTGACGCATTTGCTCACTTTCTCCTAGCATCTGTTAACTCCGTTGTGGAACGAATCTAGGCTGCGAACTCAATGAAGTTGTTCCTGTATCGCCAAGTAAGGAAAATGTCACCACCATGAATATCATTAACATATTGATTGACTACCTTTCAGAGACAGCTTACTGTTCGTGAAACATGTTTTGTATACCTCAATCTGATAATTTTATACCCGTAACATATAATGCATTTTATTGAAATTCTTTCATGATCAGAAGAAAATATTTTGATTGAAATTGATAGTTATATTCTATCGGTTAGATAATATCTTATTGTGACCCCAATACCTTATCACCGAATTCCGTAAAGACCAAAGCACTTTCGTATTAAAAATAATTAAATTGGATTCCCATTTTAGTATCACTTGTTCATTAAATTTTACTTACTTATTTTTTAAAACATATGTACAACATACTAATTTTACAAGATCATAATAATACAAATTTAGATTATATACACCATTTTGAGTTTCACCTCCAGCAGGAACAATACAAAAATCCTTGGATGAAATCACCCTTAAGCAAGCGAAGTTGTTCGCGAGAGATATAAGTCAATCGAAATGACACCAAATTATCCTAGCACACCATTTCACTATTAGGAGAGTTAGTAATATTTAACCCCCACATGTCATTTTATCTGAAAGGTCCCGAAATATGTGGATTAAACCCGTCTCTTTCGATCAAACATTTTTACATAACACTCCCTTTCCACTCCCTGTGTGTTCTAGGTCTGTTTATCCTCCTAGCTCCATGAGTGTTCAAAGGTTGTTTACCCCCCCCCCGCCCCAATGGCAGTGAATCTCTGGCATAACACCGGAAATGTCTCTATTCATCTCAGCGTCTCTGGTAGAACGAAACCACTCGCCGGGGGCGGGGCTGCCGGTCGAATTTTCGCTTCTGACACAACGGCGGCAGTGGGGGTGCACTCTTTCATTAACACGCTCGTAATATAAAAACTATTTGTCCAAATTTTACGATTTAATATCTTTTATCTTTGTTAAATGCAAAAAAAAACAAAGAACCCATTGAATATATGGATGGGGTTTTTTCTTCTTAAATTACTCTTATATTGCCACTCATTGTTGCCACCTATTTACAAGAGTTGATGAAGAGTAAGCGAATATAGAGATTTTAGATCCCGACTTCGTCGGCATTTATCGTCAATAATAATTTTCTACTTTTTCACACATTTAAAAAATAAAAGTTACTCTATCACCTAAGCTATCTCCTTGACATATTATATCACAATCGGTTCGTGGGGGAAATAAATATTTCCAAGATTTCTTCTAGCGAGGATTCAGGGATACTAATGATACATAGAGTTACGATATAAATAAAGGAAGTACATAAGACGAAATGGATAATGGTATCAGGATGTTCTTGTAGCCATCATAGTATTCATCTTTATTCCCAAACCTAGCCCTTTACAATAATAAATTAATAAATAGTATAGTGTATTTAAATATCAGGGTTTGAAAATATTCATCTTAATTTTCAAGAATATCATGAATTTTTTCATTTATTTTCTCGTTTTCGCCCTTGGCTCGAAAAGTCACAAGACAGAATGCATTTCTATCGATATTTTTCCCATTTTATTTTTATCTTCATTCGTCCTCAGGAACGTATCCTTTCGTAAAATTGTCAAGTAGTATGTGTCTTCCACAGGAAACTGGTTGAAATGTAGCTAGTGTTCTTGTATCACTTTCCTCACATACATTAATTTCCAGCAGACTAAATTCAAAATTTCACGTTTTCCCGTTACATATATTAATTTTTCTAAATTACGTGTAACTAGAAACCCTCTTCTTGCTCATTCCAACAAATGACATTCCCATAATGTCCTAGAAAATGCATCTATTTACAGCCTCTGCATTTATATTGAATATTTATCCCACCCCCTTAGTATTCTAGTCGTCAAACTCTATAGCTTAAGGAAAGCTAAATCATCTACTAATGTTGAAAGGAATAGCCAGGGTACACACACACAGTATGTTCATGTAACATATTTTAATCTTCAACAAACTGAGTCCATACAATCTTTTTATGGCTCCTATCCAAGCAGAATTATGTTTGTGTTTGATAAACAGTACACTTTTAAGAATTTGTTTTTGCAAATGGGTGCGCCAAAGGGTGATGTCCTTATAGTCTTAACTTTGTTGTAAAATTGAATAAAAAGATTAGTGCACTGTGCTACACTTCACCTCATGTCGTACTAATCTGGCGTCGTCTCTTTGACGGGCGTCTTGTGTTTTATCCTCTGAGGAGCAGCGGTGAAGTGAGGACGATGATCCCTGAACCACACGCTTTTATAATGTTCTGTCAGTCCAAGACTGAGTCACTATTGGTTGTGTTTACTGAGCATTTCGTATCGCTTTCTTCTCCTTGCCACAGAGTCTACATATACCACTGCCGTTATGAATTAATACCATGAAGTAATATTGTTATTTTAATTCATGGTAATACATGATGTTATATTCATGCTGGCGGTTTATTCTTCGATCACTTAGGTCGTCCATGACCACGCTTCACTTGTACATTACTAGATGTCTCTAACACCTTACAAACTTTGTGGCACATAGAGATTTCTGTATTAAGTAAGCAAACTACAATATAGTCCTTTCTGTTTCAGAATCGAGACTAATCTAATCATGACTACAACATCGCGTATTCAATAGGCGCGTATAAATATGAACTGAGTTCTTGAATCAAAATTACGTTGAACTTTTACTTACATTTTTTTATTTATTTGAGTTTTACAAAATCTCTTTCACACATTTATTATAGAGATTTCTGCGCAGTATCATTATCTCCTGCATTTTTTTTTTCATTTCATGCCAATCGTGTTCGACATTGTAAGTTTCATTCATATGCATTACAATTTACCTGTCCGACTATGTCTTCGAGGTTTATTAATTACGACAGTTATAAATGACTAATAGATATTTCATTTATACAAGTGAATCTTTCATTCACTACAAGCGTGCATAATGTAAAAATATATCTGATGACAGTATTGAGAATTATATAAAATAAATCGTTCGGCAATAAAAATTACCTTACCAGTTAAAGGAATTTTCTTTTAAAGATTTCTTTGTTTCGCTTCTCGTAACAGAAATAAATGTATCACGTATTCATTTTAATGAACATGATACATTTACAGATAAAATGAAACTAAATTATTTACTTTAAGTTATTGTGAGTTAAAATGATTTATACGCAACAAACGTATTATCACAATATATGGTTCTTAGTACGAAAATCCTCACTTTTTATTAATTCTGAATATTAATTTTGAAAATAACAATGAAAAGTGAAAAATATAAACAATAAATATAATAATATGACATTATTTTAGTTCCTTCCTTACCTTACTGCGTTTTAGATACCCTCTCATGGGGTAAGAGTCCGGAAGATCATGTTTAAAAATTCGGACAGAAAGGTAAAGGGAGTTATTTTTAATTTTTTATAAGCATGGTAAAAGGGAATATACTGTAAATTTGCTTAAAACTGGAGCTCTAGAGTCATTTATAAGCATGGAAGTAAAAAACTGAAAAGTTTGGATCTTTGCCCCATTCTTCCCTATTGCTATATACTGCAATACATTTTAACTGACACATTGAATACACTCAACGTCTGAATATTGTTCTGTTGAATTTGATTTATTGTACTTCGTACAAGTAATACTTATTCTGTAATACTTCCCGTGACACTTCTCACGATTCCACAGAAGGAAAATTACGAAATCAACTTGCTTTTTAATCGTTGGGATTACGGCCTTGACACGAATGTTCATCTATCTTAAATGTGACAACTGCAATGTAATGCGCATAGTATTCATAATAGTGCTACCACTACATCATTTTAAATATCTTATGGTAATCCTTTTCTTGGATAACATAAAATATATACTCCGAAATAAGTAAATTAAAACAACAATAAATTACAGTAAACAAAGGCATAAAGCAGTTAAATTAATATTGGACTGTAGAAGTCAACTGTGCTTAAACAAAATCAGTTACTGGTTATACCACCGGGTATGTATCGTTGGCAATTATTATTTTGCAATACATTTGAAGTTTCTTTGCAATTCCTCATCTTGGATGAAATTTAATTCGAAAAATTGCCTTCTCAGGGATTCGAACACAAATCAATGTCAGTTATCACTACGGATAAGGAATATGTCGCAATATCGAACATCTTGAAGGAAGTCTTGAAGTTTGATTTTATGAACTGGATCGCGTTATCGGTACATGCATCTATTTTATTATAACTAATGGAACACCCGCGTTATAGCTCGTGCGTTAATATTGTATATTCTTTGTTACAAGAAAGCAAGTTTTTCATTATTGTTGATGGTATAGTAGTGTCTAATATTAAATTTCATTAGTATACCTTGAATCCTTCTTTTCTCTTATTGTATACTGAAGATGAAAGTATTTGTCTTGTGACCATTAACTCATTGATATGAAATTTATCATTGCTGGATGTTGCCTATATTCGTAAGTTAAACACGTTGCTCATAGATCAATATTCCTAATTAGTTCAAAATTTTTCAATTTGTAATTCTTTCCCTTTCTGATGTCCGTGGCGAAGAACAGGTTTCAAACATAATATAATATGTTCCAAAGTGTCAAAAGATAATTTGCCTCACTATAACAATATCGGTTCATAAAGTGCAGATTACTTATAGACATAGCTATATAACACAAAATTCATTGAACAAATTATAGATAGATTTCAGTTTTCTCTTTGTCGGTACTTTGTGATTACGACCCCTGAGTTTGGCACATAATTCATCTAAAGCTATTTTTTTATGAAAATGAATGAAATATTAGTACTAATATTATCCATGACATGTTTCTTGTTATAATTGGTGGTCTTCTCTGTTGGAATTTCCCCTGATGGCGCTGTAAAAGCGCGGGGTTCGCACAAAACACTTGAAAAGTCCTTCGCGAGTGACGGAATAAAAATTGAAAAAAAGTGTTATAGAAAATAATGTTTTACACATTTTCAGCATTCTGATACATCGAAGGAAATACGACATCGCAGTAAGTCGTCGTGGGCGCCAGGAAACGACGACGAAAAAAGGTACGCGAGGGAAAAAATTGATCACCAGTAAAAGACAGATAACCTCTACGTCATATTAGATTTGTTAACCAATTAATAGGAAGTGTTTCCTTCTGAAATAGTTTGTGCAATTTACATAATCTCCCCACTACTTCACTATAACTTGGGGAGCAAAGGGACGCTTGACGTGACCCCACAACCTACTTGAGCAGACTGTTCTTTTTGGTCTACGTGCAAATGTTCCCGTTCAATTTCCTCTCATATCGAATTTTTCCTCATAATATGCCATCTATGTATACAAGATAGCGATTTGTATAGTAGGCCATTGCAAATGCCCTTTAGCTACGGCGCGGTGGAGCTCTCTTTGTCACATAACAGTCGACCGACTTATATCAATTTCCGACGCGGGACGACAAAGTTTGTATGTCTGGCTCGAATTGAGAAATTTTAACCTGGCTCTGGTTGTCAAGAGGCACGAATTGAGACACTCCTTAAATTTTATCCTTGCAACAAAACAAGATTTGAGAATCTCCTTTACCTGGTCATTGCGACATTAGGAAACATTCATAACCGCGCGGGTAGTCATTTTACCCAGTACTTACTTGAATATAAAGAACATTAATGGTGCATGCAGTTGTCTCTGCTTCAATACTCGGTATTTTGAAGTATAAAGGGACTTAAATTATATTGTTAGTGTTCTTTCACTGAAATAATTTGTGAGTACCTGCTGAAGGACAAAAAATATTTCCGTTCCCCAATGTAAAAATCCCCAGAACATAACAAGACGTGTTTCTCGGAAGATATGGCAGGGCGGTAGGATTTGTATTGAACGTTTTTATGAACTATTGTCACTTCGGCTTCACATTGTATGTATAAATTATCACTCATGTTGAACACTCGAATTAAAATTTCAGTCTCTGAAATCAATAAAAGTTGAAACTACATACGAATGTTTTAGTCGCAAAATGGGTACTTGACCTTACCAGTTGCAATGGGTGGAAGGTTATGAGTGATGCGGAATTTCTGTAGTCAGTCCTCAGGTCAACAACGGGGTGCACCAGAGACGCGGAAGTTTCTCAATTCGTGCCTAGGGATTAGTCGACCCTTTTTCAAACCTTTCTTGCGGTCAAAGCAGTTTCTCAATTCCAGTCTGCCCGTTTACATTCGCACGACATCAAATTTGCTTTTTTCAATTTTGTCGAAACGAGATCACGGCAAAGTACGTGTATTGGCCAGAATGGATATTTTACCGGGAAGGCATTCCTATGATACCGGTTACGTGAAAACAATGGATGAATTCACGAATAAAAATGACCAGATTAACGGCTTGGCAACAGTATGTCCAACATAGAGAGACAAGTGGCAAAGCACAGTAAAAGAGCAACTTTTTGAACTTGCGTATTCCGCAGAAAGTAGGAACAGTCCCAAGTAAATTTTATTCTTTTAAATTCTCGTATAACCTTGTTTGTTTTACAAAAAATTCAAATTTCAAATTGTGTAAATAAATTAAATTTTTAGTATCAAAGTAAATTTTTTTATTGATTGAATTTGTTTTTATAATAAGAAATGATTATTCATGGCAACCTTTATCAAATACTATTTAATCATGTGAAATTGTACTATAATTCCTCACCTTCCGTATTTTTTTTCTCACGAGAGGGGAGGGGAAAGTGATCGTGAAAAACCTTCAAAAGACTCCAACCGACCGATTCGTGGGGATTGCGGAATTCTTATCCACTACAATACCATACACCTTTGTTGATAACTGTGTGAAATCATAACCAAAGATGACTTATTCATTGATCTAAGTAGACATTTTTCAGTATAAGCTACTGCCGTGAATGGTATTCGATGGTTTACTTATGACATATCATGTTTATTTTTATATTATAAAATGTAAACCCATTGTATATTTAATTTGACAGAAGATTTCCATCAATGTTATTAAAATCAATTTTTCCTCTTACGAATCATTATATTTCAGTGAAATATAAGAATGTTTGGAATTTAAGACCGAAAACCTCAAAAATTTAATACAGTATCACTTAATAACATTTTTGAAATAGTACCATAATATATTTTCATAGTTATCTTAAATTTTTATTTTACTTAGTAATTTCCTATATTTTCTTCACTTCTTTTTCGTTCTAAAAGAAAAGGGGCAGGAACAATATTTTAGAAAATTAAATTCATATAGAAAATTATAGAAAAAAATAATAATTTATTGGTCAAGAAAACAGACGATTGAGTAGTAATTTAGATAATTAAGATAATACTTCTAACAAAAGCGATGTCATGATGGTGAGCTAGAAAAATCTGAAAAATGAAAAACAGATTATATTAGAGCACTTCTACATTCACAGGGGAATAATTTTCATTACACTTTAAAGAAAGCATTAAAAACCCTGAGCAAAAACATAAAACTACTTAGTTTATAACAAATAAAACTAAGTACCTGTACTTCCCTCAAAAAGTATTTCACGCATTACTTCCAAATTATTTTTTTTAATCCATGGGAATATAAACATATAAATATTTCCAAAATGAAGAGACATCTACATAAACTTATATCGTCTTAGAGTCACTACATTTCTTGCATTTAATAGAAGATATAAAGAACCGTGTTTTGTCTTAAATATCCGTCATAATATATAGCATTTATCTCCAAGTTGCACGACTAATAAATAACAGGCACTAGATAAATACGAGGCACTAATGCCATCTACTGGAGGAGAATTAACTCAGTCGGAACGCAAGTGCTGCACTCAGTCGAGGGGTATGGCATCAAGACATTCTCTCAGAGAAATGTTGCACATGAATTGAAGGAGGAAGTGGGATAAAGAAGAAAATTAGTAAAGGCGCACAACCAGTTCCAAAAACATAAATTCATAATAGTGTTTGTCTTTTATTATCCGATAATCAAGATAATTGATGATGCTTTTTTTAAATAATGTTTAATTGGATCTCTTGAGAAGAGATTCTTAATATAAGTGAAATTACTATGAGTATTTTATTCTCGTTCATTGAAATCCTGTCAGTTGAAAACCACTTTGAAAAGATATTTACATACATTCACGTGTCAATCACTAGTCATAGGATTTTACATTCTGATTATTTTCTCTGTGCAATAGAACCCCAGGTACACCATCCGATCGCTGGATGAACCATATTGGCGGATAATACCAACTAATTGAAGATCAATTAGCAAAATTTGTTTTGTATAAAGTTGTATGAAAAATCAAAGTTAAAATGTAGTTTAAAAAGAGAAGCGTAATTTTGAAAAGAACCTCCTTTACTTCTACGTGCTACTTAACCACTCTGCGTTTGGAGACTCACACAACAATTCCATCATCTGGTAGAACAATTATTTCAGAAGTTTTAAATGGATAATTGTAAGTTCCATTAGGTATGAAGACCATATATTTTTGTCAGAGTTGGGAATATCGCATAAAATACAAATATTTACATTCATTTTTTCAAAATTTTGAATTTTTAGAAACTAGAAGTAGAAGGTGGCATGATAATGAAGTCAGAATGAACTATCCATTAATAGGCTTCTATTACAAATATAATCAATGTCAATTGTCAAATTTGGTATCGGTGCACCGATTTTGTCGTGAGTTATCGGGGGAACAAAATTCTTAACGTATATACAAATACATACGTACGACATTGGACATCGTCACATAAATTTCAGACTGTCCTGAAGCCAATTCTTAAAGATCTGAAGAGATCTCGAATTTATTATCGACCGATTACAGTTTCTTTCCTTATACATTCTGTATAAATGGAAAGTAAAAATTAACGAATGAAATTACTAAATTTTAACTCATCGATCATACTCGTGGAAGCTAACCAAGTTTTCGATAACATTTAAACAAACGATTAAAGATATTATTCGTTATGAAATAAAGAGTACAACTCCTTATTTTTCCTGGAAAATGAAATAATATTTAGCAGTTCCGCTTAGCCAAAGAGACAGCCTAAGGAAGACTTTGCTGGGGAAGTTTATAAAAGAAACATCATAAATGAGAACACAAATTTACTAGTCGCCAATACACTTGTCAAAACCAGTGAACAGACTTTATCGCTTCTATTTCAGCGATAACCTTGTCAATGATTGCTAGCTGATTAAGTTCTGTTCTAAGGCTTCAAGCACAACACACTGAAATTGACAGGGATAGTGATGAATAAGCATGTAAAACATAGCTCAGCAATGCAGTCATTAGATAATGGCAAGAGATCTTTTAGAGCTGAAGGACAGAATTGATTGAAATTCGAAAATGACAGGAAATTTGAAAACCATTTTCCCCAAAAACCATAATCCCCAAAGAGTGCTCAACGCGTACATTATTACGGTTTCCCGAGGAAAAGTGCCTATAAACATGTCATTATGTGCGTCAGGGCGACTAGCTTAAGTACTCCCAAAACTATTTTAAATGTTAGTTTTAACCGTTCTCTATCCAGAGCCGATGAACTTTTACACATTTACGGCGCAAAACTTTGAATCATTTGACTTTAAATTACTATGGGCTTATATGGAGAAACTTCCGCGGGCTTTCTTTTCGTTTTATTTAGTCTTGGCAAATCAGACCGCAGGTTTATGTTTTTTGTATATTATGGCAAAAATAACAGCTTAATATAGCAAAAATAACTTACTAAAACATAGCAAAAAGAAATAGGAACGCAATGACGTGAAGACTTTCATGCCATCCCGGGTATTTACTAGAATAATTCACCAACAACTGTGGAATATAGTATTCTAACGGAAATGGCAGCCGCATCACGTGACTGCAGACAATGCGACCCTTGTCAAAGAAGGAGTCAAACGACAGTCTAAATTAATAATCGTTTAAAACCACAAAATAATTGTCCTTATCCAATATAAAAATCATTAGAATGAATTATTAATTCATAAGAATTAATTTGGAGATTATTTCCAAGTTTCGTGAATAATTGACAAATTGACTTCAGTCAACGCACATTTAATATCTTAAGCCTCTGGCACAAAGGACGTGGTCTGACGCGGAGGGCAGCGATCGCGCGGTCTGTCGCGGCGGTCGGCGATATGGCTACGTCACATACAGCGCGATATCTGTTTGAGCGATCCAGTGTTGAGATAGCTTTCCGCAGAGCAGGTTCGCAGTAGTGTTTTGCACAGGTTACAGTGTTTTGCAGGTTTTTCTTTGACGAGGAGCAACTCCTACTTTAGCACTAGTGTACCAGAAGAAAAAAAGAGACGATATTGGGTGCACTCAATTAATAATCAAAGCGGAGCCTATGCAAGCGCTGTTACAAACAGATGCCACCAATCAAAGATCAACCAACATTACAATTCAAGTCCGCGAAAATTTTGCTGATTATTTTGTCATAACTTCAATAGGGTATTGGTTATAATACTTTTTAAGGTACCTTATAATAAATATTAACCTAATAAAATCATTTTGTGAAATAAAATAGTGAAACCTGAAATAATACTGTGAAATAAAAGCATATTCGTTATTACTAGTAATGTTCAGCTCTTCTGCAATCACGATCCATGTTTCTGCCATTTTTATCACCTTTTCTGTACAACTGGTGAGAAGGGTCGTACAAATACGCGTACTTCCTCACTTTTTCTATTTTTTCTATCGCTGCCCATCGCGTCAGACCGCGTCCTGTGTGGCATAGGCTTTAATCGACTACCTGAGCAAGAGCCAAAACGCTCGCATATTCTGTGAATCTCACCCTCCAAATCCTCCACCGCCACCAGACGCCGAAGAGCTAGCATGGCTCTGAGAGAATGAGGCACTGAAGGGTCCCACGCCGAAGGTAGCTGAAGCGGAGGACGCTTGGCTTCCTCCAAAGGAACCTGGTGGCTTCCCATATCCACCACCGAGACCTCCAGCTACGCTTCCAGCGCTCGCCGAGCTGCCAGCGAAACCTCCATTGAATCCACCACCATGACCACCGTAGCCACCATGACCACCGTAGCCACCATAACCACCGTGTCCATACCCTCCGTGATGGAAAGGTTTCTTGTGGAAATGGCGCGTTGGCGAACGACGGACCCGCTCATCTGGAACATTAAAGATTTATATTATTTATTTACCTGTATGAAAGGTTTCCAAATTCCCCAGTCGACACTGCCTTACCAAAAGTTAATATGTGAAGTTAAATAGAAGCTTTTAAAAAAGGATTACCTACCATACCAGGTACTCCTTTTTCACAAGCTTCTATTTAACTTCACATATTAATTTTTTGTATGTTTGTTCAGTTGAAATATTGCAAGTAACTTTTGAACGAGTTCCCATCCTCGGAATTCACTGAATAATGTACATATCTATAAACCCGATGACAATGCAATTATACCTAACTGCAAATAAAAACTTGTTTCAAAATAGTTTTGTTTTACGTACTAGTATTTCATCCCATGTTTTTCCAAGACATTTGTTTCATTGTATACGGTAATTATTAATTTTTCACAACTTTTTTTATTTTATATTACGAGTCAACACTTGATTAACAAATATATCTCAAGTTTTTATGTGGTATAGGTTAGAACTCCTTATCCAGCTACTAAGTCATTCAACTTACACTGCTCCATTTCGTAAAATTTAAATCATGAAATCAAGTGCACTCATTCGATTTATACATTTAATATAACAGGTTATTTTGGGTATTTTTGTTTATTACTTTAAATTAAAATGTCATAAAATGGTATATAACTTGGATCATATTCATAGCAATAAGGAATACGAATATGAACGTTTCGTTTCAAGTGTAAATTCATACGTATTTTTTGTAAACATCCCTCGGTAAAAATATAACTAGACGGCCAATAATGACAAGAAGAATATAAAAATTGTCTCACGAACATTACAAACACGTTTATTAACGAATACGTAAAAAGGGATATGTAATGCGATAAATCTAGAGAACATGGTATTGATCAAAAACAGTATTACAATTAATATGAAAATTTAACAGTTAGATCACCAAATAAATATGGATAGGTGTCAAGTATTTTCGTGGGATCATAATAAATTATGATAGGTTTCTTTTACTTAGTTTCCTTTCTCTCAAGTGTTGTATATCTACATAAAAAGGCGCACCCACAAAAAACATATCTCAAAACATAGGCACACGTTGGGTCGTGACATGCTGTATATTTTGGAGATAAGTGCATGACTAATTGAATTTTCACACAGGTCATCCCGGGTTAAATTCCAGATGGTAATTCATGAAGACTCAGTTACGGAGCTTAAGAAATAAGCGTGTCCAATTCAGCATTCAATAATTAAGAATACATACGTTAATTTTATTTATTGTACGTCTCGTGTGAGAAAATAATGAACAAACCTTATCAACCCTTTGTTCTTTGAATTTTCCCGAGCACGTTTGAGGTATTACAGTTAAATCCATGGAGAATGAAGTGATTGATTATGCGTCACCTATGTCCTTGGATTTTTTTTCTTTTGCTATACATTCAAGGTATATTAAGAATTTTTACATCAACACGTTTGAAAATTAAATGATACCAGCAATTCATTTTAAATTTTCAAAACGCCATAAATTATTTTGTCGTCTTCACAATTTTATAGGATTTGATTATTTACCAGTACTTTTTATTTAATTATGATTAAAACTATTAAACATAATTACCAATTTTCACTTTAGAATAATATATAATAATCTATTTTTATATAATGGATTGTACATAAAACAGGAAATGAACAAGCTAAATGAACGATGAACGTCTTCAAGCACGTCCATTTACTTTCGTCTCATTGATTCATGTGAAGATTTGGAGAGTTTCAACTGAATACATTCTAGACAACCGATAAGATAAAGAATACAAACCATGATTACTCTAGCTTCTATTGAAATCTATTGAATATTGTGAAAGACTGAATATTCAAAACTGCCTAAGGGGCAAATAAAGGAGTTTAAACGAAAAACAAAGTTCATGTCGTTTTGCGACATATTTTTTAAATCCTCATGTCTCATTGACAAAAAACGACAAAAAGTTCGATAGAAACAGTTTTATTATTTGGAGAACTACATTGTTCATTGATTTAATGTTAATGTTTGACGTCTGCTCTTATTAATATGAGTAATATAGACAAACAACCTGAGTTTCTTGCCGAAAATTTAATTTTATGGTGAATTTATCTTAATTTTAATTCAAAATGACTTTGTTTGCAAAAAAACAGGTTAGTTACATGATTACGGGTACATTATACAAATGAAGCAAGAAATCATTCTATTCTGTGAATGCCTAAATAATTTAGAATTGAAAAAAAACCATCTCGATTTACACAGGATTTTCAATACGAATTTGTGAATAATGTTATATGAAAGTATATTTTCAGTTCACATAGCGTAAAATTAGAAAGAATTTAATTGCTACTTGTTTCATAAAAATACATCTGTTTCGCTACGAATTTATTAATTCATATTTTATTTGTGGAATAGATTAACTTTCGTGGTAAGAAGTCAACTTACGCAAAAACTTTCCACTTCTGTAGACTTTCACGCAGTGGTGCTTTTTATATTTTTTTACACACACCTATTGTTTTTGTAGAATAATTATTGATAAACTTTGACGTTCTTCTGAATATAAATAATACAGTAAAATAACTGATTTTTTAAAGTTTCGTCTCTAACGCTAGATATCATCAGGTGATCGATGCCTTACATAGCAAATAAAACATGTTCTCGTGTTTTCTTTCTTTCTATATGGTTAATATATAAATTACTTTTTCTGAATTGTAACATGTGAATTTTCTTAATTTGATTCAAAATTAAGCCGTCTGCAAAATAACTCAAACCGTTTCTCTATATTATTTATATTACTAAGTAATGTCGAAATTAATTATTAATAGGTTGACTACTGCGTGAGGAGCGCAAGGTTTTTGGTTTACTACTCGACGACCCAAGTAACAAGTCCAAGTTTATTCCTCTCATTCTCCTCCCTGTTGGTTATATTTTAATGAAAAATGATTCAATCCTTTACTCTACAAATGTCTATATCTTTTATTTATAAATATATCGCAGATATTATGGAATTTTAGAAATCCTAATAAAAAATAATGAAAAATGCTGGCAAATACGGAGTGAAATAATATAAGTGAATAAACACATATTTTAACGTTAATTTATTTTCGATTCTTTGATATAGTTACATCGGGTTTAATATCATTTTTCATTATTCTTTTACTTGTCAAGTCTAAAATATTCAACATGTTATGTTTTATAGGTGTTGAATGCAAAAACAGAAAACTAATTACTTTGATAAGTATTTTTATTCTCCTACTTAATTACTCACTTTATGTGTCTTACTTAACTACTTTAATGGTCGTGTCTTAAGTAATTTGGGTTAACTTTTTCAGATAATTGTGAACTTTCCTGTGGAGCTATTTGAGGAGAACAATTTTGTCGTGCGTTGTTTCCTCGTATGTCGAGAAGTGTTCTCGTAAACAAACAACACCGTTTTAATTTTTTTTAAATTTATCTCTTCACTCTCTTTTAATTACTCTACTTTTTGTGAATAAATTAAGTGAGTAATGATATTAAGTGTTTGAGTCATTAGCAAAAGAATTTCTAATTACAAGGAATTGAAGGATACACTATGTCACTCAATGTAGAATATTATGTTCTGTACTTCTTCGCTACACTAGTTGTGCAAAATTAAACGTGTATAAAATTTAGTTTTTCGGGATTCTTAATTCTGTTCAATTTGTAATTGATGATTTATATTCAATGATGTCGTAGATATATTGCAGTTGCATCAAGTTAATTTCTTTATCAAGGATCACATAACTTATGCATGAAGCCAAGAGTACAATTTATTACATTCGTTTTCTATTCATTTATCCCATGCAATATTTGATAAACATTGAAAATCATGAACCTATCGGTTTTCCCTTTTATAGATCCAACAAGAAATATATTTCATTGTAACTATGCAATTCGTAATTTGTATTGTATTTTCTTTGGTTAATGGACGTGTACAGTAGAACAACTTTCATTCGGCATGTTCGGGGCCCAAGATGTGCTGTATCTGGGAAGAAGTTTTTTCTTAAAACTGCATTTAACCTTGATTAGTTGTGTTTTTTAACACAACAATAGTTACACATATTTATAACTATATATAAAATTTGAATTAGAAACAAAAAGCAATTACATAAACACAAATTTTCAAAAAAGGAGTCTGGTATAAATCGCGACAAACTTCAAGGATGTGGCATGAAAAATAATTAAGAACAACGTTTTTAAAATAATGGTTAATGCCAAAGATGTCGTATCATGAAACATTCCGAATTATAGAATGTCGGACAGAAGAAATTTTAATGTAATGTAGTACTCGCGTAGGTAGAATTGAATCCCTAAAATATCTTAAATCCGCATAAATGAACAGGGTAACACGTATTTATTGTGATTTCAACTTGAAAAACATACCTCACCACCGACCATTTAAATGAAATAACTGAAATTACAATCGATGATGTAAAACGTTGCGTCTTATGGAAGAAACAATTATTTTTTAAAAAGATCAACTTTTATGTCACGAAAGTGAGGGAAGTTTACTTTAATTTGTTGTAAAATTTTCGTAGTATTTATTTAAATCACTTTTATCCACATGAGGTGTCAAACCGTTGTTCTCGGTCGCCGAATTTTTTCATTTTCTTGTGCATTTTAAGTGGGTCAAGCGAGCTCGTGAGTACTGTTTGTACTACACTGTTGACTTATAGATACAAATTAAAACGTTTTTTTTTAATTATTGTAATTCATAGTGTCATGTTATAAAACAATTGCAATAAAAACAAAGAAAACAGTCAAATCACTGAAAAGTATGATTATCTTGGAGTGCTAGTCCCACCTTAAATAAATGAGACATGTACCTGAAATACGCACGGTCAAAACATCCTGAATAGTTGCAAAAATGTGTTGCGTCATTGTGTCTCCGGAAAAAGAGATTTGGATAGTGTCACACACTCACATGCAATACTTGAGAAACGAAAGCAAACGAACGAACGCTGGGCTTCCTCGAACGATCCTTGAACGAGCGAGGCCAACTCCACAGAGGTCTTTACTTTGGAAAGGGAGTTCATCTTACTTTCTCAACCAGTCTTGAATTTTTTTTCAGTATTATTTCATACGTTCATTTGTAATGGTTGTCTGTTGGATCTTAATTGTCTAGATTGATGCTGTAAGCTTTCAATATTTAACCGGAAATTAACGAAGAAAGTCATTCTTAGATACAAACGTGAAATGAGGATAATATCATTAAAATGATATTAAGACGTATTCTAAATATAATTCGGAAAAAATGGATGAAATGAGACGCTTACTTTCCGTATTCTTTTCCATTGCATTTCTAGAGCAAGGAGATATTTTTAATATCACATTTCTATTTTACGTATATGAAGTAGTATTTGAATACGGATCCATTTCTGCCGTGTAGTATGGAGAGAATTGTGTTAGAAACATCGCCCGTTTATTTTAACACATGTATGGGGGTTCAAAAGAAATTTTATGTACGTGCTAAGTTATTAAATTCGTTAACGTAATGAACAGAGTATTTTGAAATATTAATTGCAATTCAAGGACATTTACCAACTGTGTGTGAAACAGTAATCAAATAGAACACGAAAATAAATGAATGATCTTTCATACAAAGGTGACTTCTCAATTTATTCCTTATTTATTTGCAAAAAAATATTCATAACTATAAAACAAGTATTGGATTAGTTGGGTTTCTCCGATAAAACGAAATTACAAATGCGAATAATTTTAGTTCATATGAATTGAACGTATTATATAATTTAATAAATATTTAGTTTGCCCATGCCCATAGTTGATTATTGCATACTCAGTTGAGAATCAAAACTCCAACAACATACATAGTGACTAAGACCATAGGGTCTCGTCTATCGTCTTGATCACGCAATAAAAGATATACATTCTATTCAATAAGTAAAAGATTAGGGAGAGGTAAAGTTTGTATTGAATATTATATTGAATAAGGTATTGGTGAGATGTTATTGGAGGGTTCAAAAATCAAATTAATATTGTTTTTCTGTCCCGTCTTGCACATATTAACAGAATTAATTTTCAATTTCATTGCCAATGTTCAGTATCTACTGAGACATATAAATAATAATTGAACATAATATTATTATGTTATAATTAATTACAAAAAGAGAGAAAGGGGGTGAATTTGAAGATACTGAAGAAGCCGAAAGTTAACAGAATCGATAATACGACCAACAACTTCATGAAATATACACATGAAACTTATTAGAAAAGTAAGAAGTAAAAAAGTGGAAATTATAATAAATAAAAAAATTCCCACGGTTTCGTCCAGTTTGATACATCAAACGATATACGTTAGTATACTAGGTATATGAAATAATAATTAATACATTAATATTACTTTTTTGACGTTAAAATTGTTTATAACCTTTCAAAGTTCTTGAAGAAGATCTTTGATCATAACGTAACGACAGGTTCACTTTATTAGCAACCATGTTACGTATCAAGTGAGATTACTTATGCTAACATTGAGCTACATATACTCGCAAAACTCCTTGACATATGATGACTATTAAATAGATCTAGTCAATTAGTTATTCGGAGATATATTAATAAAGGGTTGAAGACTGGAGAGTTTGACACGAAAATATTAAAGAAATATTTTGATTTACCATTCGAAACATAATACTTTTTTTCTGTACACGAATTTCTGATTGTGACTCGGATACTCCTTTGTCAATGCCTATTTTAAGTCATTGTAGTAACGGAAGTTATCGCCCTGACAAGAAAAATCTCTTTAACACAATGTTTTTTCTAACTTTCTTTTTACACAATGATAGTATGTATCATGATAGAAATTTGGTTGAGAAATAAGAAAACAGAACCATTTGTGGTCAGGATGTCGCACGAAGGGAAAACTCACGTGAATCATCAGGACTAGTTTTGGTCCTTTACGTCCCGTCTCGTGTAATTTCCACACCGATCACTGTAAATAAAATGAGTTCATGACTCACCTGCAGGAGTGGGCGCCGCACCGCAACCAGCCACTAGCAACATCAAAACCGCTGCTAGAGCGAACGTCGCCGGGTGGTGGGCCACAGCGAAGAGTTCCATGTTGTCCGAGGGTCTCCTCCTCTGAGAACGAGTTAGCTAGACCCCCTGTGACGCAGCCGAGGTTTAGTGCGTAACGCGAGGTGTTGCGGCGCCTTTATACGCGGACCATAAGCCACACGACCTTCAGGAGGACCTCCGAGTCCACGGACACGGCCTCCTCCGTCGCCTGTGATTCACTGGTCGACGACGATGCAGGACGCACCCTCTCGCTCCACAGCAACGGTTGGGTTTCCTTGTCTCGTCTCTTTCCCCCACTTTGTTGGATTCTTATTCGAGATTTGGTAACAGAAATTTCGGTTACGTTTATTACCTACGTCTACGGTACCATCTCCTTTGTCAAGCGATGAATCATGACTTATCCGCGTTCATTTCTGTTTGCTTTGGGTGAAAGACATTTGAATAACTATTTATGACTAACATATATCAAAGTAAAGGCAAGGAACTACACTGTAGAGTTCTTCCCACAGTTATTTATTATTACACGGTGCATATCTATCGAGTGTATTAACGTATTTCACGATTTGTGAAACTAATTTAAAACGATTGATTTTATTTTTTTATATTATTTATTTTAAGTTCATGTTTTTATGTTACAAGTCCTACGAATAGGTAGATGCGTTTAAATCTAAGATAATTTACTATGTATTTTACTGTGGATTTTTTTCTGGATTAATAAATTCTCTGGTGACTGATCCATTTGTTTAAATTTCTCTCTCTTCAGAAATGATATATTTTGGACAATCTGTCCGTGTTCGTGTATCATGTGGGCGGAAACAGGTTAATATGTTGAATTATACTATTTGCGAAAGAAAAAAATGTGCATTTTAAGTCTGTGGTTGCATTGTCGAAATCATCATTACCTAGAAGCACATATTTTTGTTACAGTAAGACAGAAATAATACGTTATTTTAAACGGGATGTAATATAGAATTGCCTTCGTTTTTGCTTTAGTTTTGTGGTATTACTGGAAGATTTTTAAATCCATGGATCCCGGATAAGTCAAAAAAGTAAGACATGAATATGGAAGTATTACAAGTAAAAAGGAATATATTATCAGAGAACACGTTCATGGGTGAAAATATAACACGTCAGTTATTATCATATCTTCTCATCCGCTGCTTCCTCTCGAAATGAAACCTTTTAATACTCGACATATAAGAATTATCAAAGAACCATTTTATTGTTGCATTTATTCCATTTTGCACATAAAATATGAAAAAAACGCTATTAGAACTTTTGCGTGTTAATAGAAACCCCAGCGTTTACGCCTTTACATCAACGACTTGTTTCTTCATGATGATAGAATGATAAATTAAAAGAAGTTTGTATGTTGCTCATTGTTTTATTGTTAGAAAGAAGTGTAAATGTTTTGTTGAAATAAAGAAAAGAACAATGAAAAATGAATAAAAGAATACAAATACAGAATGAGCAAACCGACAAAATTACATACCTGATTATTGAGGAAATTTTTTTTG
>NNCF01126580.1:1337622-1514815 GCA_002313205.1 Laupala kohalensis | reverse complement strand
ATATACATATATACTACCAGCTGTGTCCCTGCGGCAATGCCCACGTCAATTTTGTAACATGTCTTTTACAACTTCATTCTTTTTCACATTCCATTGATATCCGGTAAGAATGTAAATCATTAGTGTTGCTGGTTTGACAGTAGTGGTATGTATCCTCAATCCCTTATTTTCACTGATGTAATGAAGAAAAAGTTTTTGGAATGCTCCATTTCCCCATTTCACTATCTTAGGGGTAAATGTTCGAAAAATCCTTTCTTCGCGGTCATTTTCGATAATTTTTCGTGCACACGCTTCCCGTCCTAGGGGTTTCGTGCACCTCATGTGGTCTAAAGAATATATGATGTTATTGGAAATGCAATTATTCATCTCAGACTACACAAATCATGGACTCGGCACTAATATCGGTCTCTCTACGTTATTTTTACGTCTCTCTCATCCCACCCGCAGCTCTGAGGATACCGTGCTCGTATTTGATCTCAACTTAAACTTAACAGCAGAGGTGGTTTACACAACTCTTCAACCCTAAAACTATGTATTCGATACATTTTTATTCTTTTTATATTTCGAAATTAGTTTTCAATTATTTTTATCCATAAACCCATTTGCACCCTGTGATGTAGTGCTACTTCGTCAACAGCGCCCTTTGGTTCGGTTGACCTAATTTTAAAAGTGAAAGGGAGTGCTACTAAGTCACCAGTGCCCTTTGTTTGGCTTGACCTAATTTCAAGAGTGAAAGGTGTCCGGAGGTGCCACATAACCAACTGTGTCGTCTGCTCTAAGCACGCCGGTAGGCATCGTCACATGATCAGCTTCCTATATATAGCTGGGCGAAGGTAGACTCAGGAGCACACATGTCGAGGGGTGTAGCTCAGGGCGTATGCCAAATTGTAAGGTCCAGGGCGACCTGAGAGAAACTTTGATGTTTCTATCACATCAGTCAATTTGATGTGAACTATAAGTTGCTGCGGTAACTTGCAGGATGCTGGTTTGTATATCAGTATCGTATCGAGAAAAACTTTGATGTTTCTATTACATCTGTTAAGTTGATGTGAATTCTAAGTTGCTGCAGTAACTTGCAGGATATTGGTTTGTATATCAGTATCATTTGGTTTCATTTAATAAGTCCGTATTAGACTTGAGTTTGTTATAATTTTTTATCTATTTAGATGGATTTAATACTCAGCTGAATTACAATTGAATTTCAATTAGGATATATTCTGATATATTACTGAGTAACTTTGAAATGTTTCATTCAGTTTGAATTTTAGAGTTCTTGATTCTATTCAAAAATAACTTTCATAGCTTGCTCACTGTTTAAGAAATTACCAAGTATATGATTGGCGACTGTAATGATCTTTTAATTTGTTTTATGTAAATGTACAACAGCACATCTTTCTTTTCATGATTAAATGTTCTTTTTGTGATTTTTATTGAAAGCTGTTTCGGGTGTGATTTCCACGTGGACACGGGGTGTTGGCAGCGAAAACCTTTACCTGCAACTTCGCGACTATACGTCGCTGCATTGCGTTACTGGGGTACTTAGTTGAGTACATCTCCTTGATAAACTGCCGTTCAAGCTGTCAGAAATAACTTGAGGATTGCCGGTGGTTACACACCCCAAGGGGTGCTAGTGGTGTGTTTGTTTCATAAGGGCTGAATTCAGACTTATACGATATCGGGATTTCACTGTCAACTAAGCTACGACGAAAATTATGGACTCGTATCTGTTATGCTTCATAATTTTTCATGGCATCTCCTCCCCTAAGGGTACTGTAGTTTATACGGTCTTATTGTGGACTTAGGCATATTTGGGAATGTCACTACTAATTTCAGCGACCCCGAAAACTATGATCTCGGCACTAGTATCAGTTATTTTCGTTTATTTTTACATTTCATCCCCTTCCCAAAGGGAGTATATTCCCTTATGGGGGGGGGGGTGATCGTGAACGTGTGCGACATTGAGACAGTGACTGTGTTCTTCTGCGTCTTCAGAATTAATGTATTAAACACCTATGTTCATCGTTTTTTATCATATTTACATGTTCCCCGATCCCAACTCTATCCCAGGGATGCTAGGAGTAAATTATCTCCATTGTGAACTTAGAAAGTATCGGGGACGTCCTTATCGATCCCAACGGCACCGAAAACTGTGGTTTTGAATATAATGTTAGATTTACCCATTATATATACATGTCACCCTCTTCCCACCTCTTCCTTATGGGTGCCAGGGATATCTTATCTCCACAGTACTTGTTGCCAAGTAGTCAGTCATCTTTGTATGAAGAGTGGTAGCAATTCCTCCGGGTACTCCAGAGTTATGGAGGAATACATAAAACATTACAACGCCCATTTCATCCCCTTATGGGTGGATTTTCGTAAAATTCTTTCTTAGTTGATGTCTATGCCCTGAAAGGAACCTACCAGCAGAATTTCAAGTTTGAAGAATTTTTTTTAGTTTCTGAGATTTCGTGATTAGACAGTCAGTCAGCCTTCCTCAGCCACGTAAAGAATGATCCTAGTATTCTCTCTTTGGATTACGTTGACCGACCTTTAGATAAAGGAAGAAAAGTAGGAGGAAAATTTGAAATTAAAATTGAATTTTGAAGAAATTACTGTGGTCTATTTAAACCGTAGAGGCTCCTAGGGACCAGATGAAACCTAATTCACGTGTTTATACATCTATGGATTGGGAATGTTTGGGGAGAGTTTCCATAACTTTAAAACATTCGTTAATTTTTTTATAATGGAATTTCGCGTGGGAGGGGACAGACGAAGATGAAATAGATGTATCACAAGAAGCTCAGTGATTATTCATCCTAATGTTGAGAGGAGTAGTTGTTTTCTCACCTATAAACTTTTACTGGAAATAATGGTAAATGCAATTTGAAGAGGTGTATTCACAGGATTGTCGACTCTTGTATGTGAAGTGGGTCACTTTCCCCAAACATTCCCAATCTCTAGATGTAAAAACATGAGAATTAGGTTTTATCGGGTCTTTCAGAGCCTCTCACCCTCTCGCTTTAAATAAAACAAATTCAAAATACTAATATATAATTTACATATATACATTATGTCGCCTTCCTTGAAATCCCACACATCACGCCGCCCACCCACGCGGAACGAAGGCTACGCACCTTCGGCATCTACTGAGTTGCACAAGGTCATTTCGCGGTTACAGCCTTACTCGTGAAGGAAATCCCCACATTCGAATGCCGAATGCTGCTCCTTTGAGAGCAGTTGTTTGTTTGGCGTCTGATTCTCTGCAAGGATACTTTACTGATTTACATCTAAGTCTTAATGTAAGCTATTTCATAACAAGAACTGATTGGAAGAATGTTTAAATACCCAACACGACCAACAGTATAATATACTTGGGCACTACGGTCAGCAAACATGTTATTCTTACTTACGGAAAGAGAGATCTTCATTTTCGGGGACATGAATAAACGTATAATCTGGAGTGAGATAAATGTTGAGTACGATATATACAAAATATACAAATACATAAGAATGTTTGTTTTGTTGTTCGTTACATGATTACAAACTCTGAATTTAAAAACAATTTTTCTAGGTGGAAAGAAAATATTTCAGGGAAGAGTTGTATTTTAAAAAACCGAATAAATACGAGTAAATAGAGTGTTTTTATAGAGTTCAGAACTTTAGCATAATCCGAAAAATTATTAGGGGAATACTGTAACACCCATTGTCAGCTCTGGAGTGTATAAAACTGATAAAAGGGGCAATATCTCGGGTATTCGTAATGTCGCTATTGTTCCCTGCTAAGTATCAGCACTGTGTGTGTAATACTAGTGCCTCTGATAACTAACAACAAATAAGACTGTTTTGTGAAAGAGTTGTTTCAATTAATTTATCGCAAGACACTGATGTTTAAATGTTTTGTCTGGCGATTTAACATTACAACTCCTTAGTACAATTGGCGAACTGAAAGGTTCTGAGAAAAATTTCACGGGAAAAAATGGGAATAAGTATCACTGTTATACTTAGAGGAAAAAAATAAAAAATCTAAAATTAGGTCATCAGAAGATGAAAACAGTACAATACATTCTGAAAAACTATGACTCTGGCTTGAAAACTATGACTCTGGCGTGAAAACATTTTCAACTTATGTAATGTTCTAACTTTTTTTCAATGAAGCATAGGTTACAGGTCACATTTCATCCTGAATAGGAAGCTTGCATTGTCTCAATCTAACCTTTTTTAGTTCCTGGGTGATTGAGAAATTCTTTGTAGTTTTATTAGTTTTTTTTCTGTACAATTTGCATATTTGGGAAGGACAATGAATGATTTTGCCCTACAATCGCAAGTAGCGTGCTCAATAGAGACTTCACACAGGGGTGCTCTAGCAAAATATGTCCTTCGTCCTGACGTACTCTGCTCTGAGGTGTTAGTTGACTCCTTTCACATGATTCAATTTTGACATGAGGTTCATATATTGTGTATTTATTTTCAGGCTTTGAGACACATCAGATGTTCAAAAGATATCATGATGAAAGAACAATAATTTTTAAAATAACTTTTCTTATGTTTGTTTTCTTGTTAGTGTAGTATTACTTTGTTCCACATCCAATATAAAAAAATTTCCCAATTGTTTAATTATTTTATTCCTACTTCTCTCCACTCTAGCTGTGTCAGTTCTTAACAAAGTGATTTTTATGAAGCCTTAAAAATATGAGCTGTCTCAAAATTTTCTAATTATAATCAATAATCACAAAAAAATATTCGGCGCCAGTATTCTTTATCAATGTCGTTAGAACTCGATGATAAAAATATTCTTGATGACATTTTGTTGATACACGGCCAAATTTACGGCATCGATAACGGCGGAGAGGTGACCTCTTTCGAATCGCGAAACCTTTTCTTTCCGTAATACGCTCTTTCTTTTCGGAGAACAGCCTTGAATTTGGCAAGTCAAGATTGAAAAGCTCAAAAATTTTCCCATCAAAACTTGTATTTGCTATCGTAATATTTTTCCCCTTAATAACTCTTCTTAATTTAAATCTTTCCAAAATATAGGTATGTGAGCGGTCTTCGGTATTGCGGCAAAATCCCACAGGTCCATAATCCCTCAGCGACAAAAGACCACAAGTCAGATAGAAGTCCGTCTTATCTCCGGTGAGGAGGGGGAGGGGTGAAGTAATTAGTCTGATCCCACTATTATATTCATTTCCCATTCAGAACTCCCTGTACAACTTCCTAAAAAATAACCATTAATCTCACATATCTAAGTGACGTATCATTTTTCTCGTCTAAGATAAACGAGTAAAATAAAACTCGAATCACATTTCTACGATGCCTAGTTACTGAGATGATCGACAGGTTAATGGGACTGTCTTGTGTACTCCCGACAATGTTAACTCTTCATTAGTGTTTCACACGTTTTATTTGCTTATAATAAATAGATATTATTATTATTATTATTATTATTATTATTATTGAATATTAATTTTTTCAAAAATACCAATTCCCATCACACATGATTCCTAATTTTTTTAAAAAAATTTATTTCTTCTTAGCTTTTCAACTTCCTTGAATAGCTTTTCGTGGCTATAGATTTTCTTATTTTTCACACTACTTGGCTCTCACCGTGAACTTCGTGGGGAGAACAGATATGATGCACATATTGGTCATAACTTTGGTACTGCATTTTTTATTACATTGACAATTCAAGATCAGTTCACTGTAATTTTCTCTTAAACCTTTCCATAAAAGGTTCTAGTTTCTTTTCCAATATATGAATCTAATCATAAAATTCAGTTCACTTACCTAAAATTACATCAAATTATGTATTGTTTTGTAAATAATATGAAAAAATAGTGTAAGCATAATATTTACCATAACATGGATAAACACGCATGTATATAAATCGTTAGGCATGATAGTACACTCTTTAAAATTAAAATAATTCATTCAATCTCGAATTAAAAGAGATTACGTAGCATTTCGTGTGTAATTAAAAAGAAGGAAATAATAAATATAAATAAGCTTACTTATTTACTAACACATCAAACTTTTCAATTACTTCTAGGTCATTTCTACCTCCTCTCTTCATCAGTGGCGAAACTACTAACTTCTACACTCGGTTCACCATCGTTATTTTCCGCGGCTACTTGGAACTATGCTACGCGCTGACATAGTTTTACTAACGTAAAGTATTTAACAACTGATGTATATTACGTTAATTTCAGAACACTGGAACAAAATATTGTGAAAATAAAATATTATATCGATTATACTTGCAGTATAATGGAGACAAAGGCTTAGGAATGAACTTCAGTAACTGTTTTTGTGCTACGAAAACTGACGAAGCGAAATGCAGTATGCTGTGGCAGTGGGCAACGAGAGATAGGTTCATAGCAATGACGACACACACACATGCTCTTTTCGAGTGCAGACTTTGTCATCCCGAGGGTGCCTACTGAGCACATCGTTGAAAGCAGCTCTTGCTCTCAACACAAGTACTGAATTCATAGAAATGAAGTTAGCCAATCAACCTGCCAAACCGACTCTGTCAAATAAGTGAGCTGAGATCTACATCCCCCAGGGGACTTACATCGAGTAAGTACGTGTTTGGCGAACACGGGGCCCCGAGCTGAGTCTGGCATTACTTCCACTTACTTGTGCCATGCTCCTTCCTTTCTCTTTTCTGACCTTCCTTGGTCACCTCTTGTTCTTTTCGATCCCGACGCTATTAGGGTTAGGGTATCTTTCATTTTCCTCTTTCCTCCTCTTTTTTTAAAAATGTTTTTAGTAAAGTGAGATATGTTGGGATTTGAGTTTTGAGTTGTAATTCAGGAGGGTTTTTAGTGGGTATGGCTGAGTCATTCGGCGAGTCCCACACGCGGGGAGAGTCATGTTGGCTCTCCCTAGTGCGTAACTGCATTTTCCCTACCTGTACAAGTTTTAAGGGCTCTAATGACCTTTGATGTTGACGAGCCCTAAAGCCCCACAACAAAAAAAGAGATCTACAAAATTTATCTAATACGTATGGAATCAACTTCTGACAATACAATAATGTGGTTGTTTGAACTTTGAAGTGAAAGATGGTTTTAATATGGAATTCACCTCAGAGGAATTTTACAGGAGTAATTTTCTGTAACAGATATTTCTCTAATTTTCACAATATATCACACAAATGAAGACTTACAAAATATTATAATGGTGTAGATTTCGCAGAGGAATGAACAATTAGCTAAATAGTACAAAACCAGTCCGCCTTCCCCCCCTCCCGTGCCAGTAGAACTATGCCTCCTTAACGTTCGTTATCGTGGTCCATTGTTGGCCGACACGAGAATACGTATAACCGACTCATAGAATTGTTTAGGCCATGATTTGTAACATGAGATTTCTTTGACGTCTGTATAATTTATAGCTATCATTCTTTGACACTAATAAGTTAAATGGAATGAATATGACACCAATAAGTTAACAGAAATCTGTGCTATTCTTGTATTTCACGCTGATGATATGAATGGTTGAGTACCTTATCACGCAGAGTTGAGGATTCCAAAGAATAATATGCGATAAGTATTTTCTTGAATACAGAATTGGCCTATCTTGTGGCGATGCTTATAATACTCCTATTACTATCCCATGATGAATTTAATTTTATCGTCCTTTACTAATTGATTATCTACCTGAAATGCTAATTAGTTATGCAAGTGAACAAAAAGATATTTTCATAGAAAAACAGAAGGAAAAGATTAACTGTAACTAAATGTATTTACAACTTATAATGCGTTTTAAGTCTTGCGGTCTGCTTGAGGACGGCCTCTAGGAAAGAAAGAGGACTTTTATAAAATTATGAAAATAATTAAAAAATGCTTAATCATGTGTAATCACATCGTCATATTCAGAAGTCCATATTGCACAATATGCGACAACAAAACTTAATTGGAACAGTTTCACTAACCATACTCCAAAAAAAATTAACTTAAAAATAAAAATACAACTCGAATTTCGAACCTAGAATACAATAAAATAAATACTAGCACTACTGTCGTATTTTTTATTATAGACCCCTGACTTCCAATAGCTGTGGAGAATACAACGAAATTCGAAAAAAAATACAATTATCACAATTGGATTTGTCATTTCGTTTTGCACATACACAAGTGAAAAATTTGGTTTTATGTAAATAAATACATTTTCATTAAATAAATTTATTGTCAAAGAAGCAGTACAAACTGTGTATGACCACGTGGATGACAAGAAACTAATTTACTAAGAATGAATATTCAATTTTTAAAACCTGAAATGTTAGCGTTATATTTTTACGGCTTTTGCTGGTACGTCTACTTCACTATTTTTATAAAATGAAATAAGAGTGACAAAAATAATTCTTATTCAGCAAATGATCACTGCTGTTTTTGTGATATCATTTATTAATTTCAAGATTCTACATGCAAAATATAATGAGTTATTATTATTTTTCGAAAATGCTGCTAAAAACGACCAGACACATTATCAAGGAATAAGATTTATACTGTCGCACTGTGAAGAATGGCAAGATCTCATTACAATTAAGTGCAAACGTTTAAAACTATTTATGTAAACTCCAGCAAGTGATAAATAAAATCATGTTTTGAATTAGCGACCTGCGATGGATTTCAGACATGCGCGTTGTTGCCACGCGTATCACTCCACTGACTGGTACAGCTTTAACAGATTGAAGTTCACAGCCGATGAATGAATACGGCATTGGCAACAACGTGTGTGACTATAATGCATCGCTAGCTGATTATTCAAAACATGGTTTTATTTATCACTTGATGGAGGCGTAGTTTTATACGTTTTAATTCAATTGTAATGTGATCATGGTACTCTTCCGAATACGACACTGTGGAGCTAATCATTTATTAAGTAAGATTTTTTTCTACGAAAATCTGGAGGTTCTATGTGGGCGAACACTGGCAGCCATTCGGTGGGTGTAGATTTTATACAACTTGAAATCACTCTCATGCTCTGATTCATGACACTATCGACTTTACGGACTTTGCAGCTGTTAAGCCACGTTGTTGAACAGTATTCCGCAGTTGAGAAAACCAAGCTGAGATGCGTAAATTAGTGAGGTCGGCCCCCTAGGTTGAGCCCGCCAATTTGTGGAGTATGTTATTGCGTGCCCTTCATAGCTGACTAGTAAGACAGATGTTTATTATAGGAGAGTGTGCGGTCCAAAATCACGCCTAGATACTTTGGATGGTGATTATGTGGTAGGGGTATGCTATCACACATTACACTTAGTCATATGAGCCGTTCTATTATTTAGGTGGAATAGGCATTGACAAAGCCAATAACGCTTGAAAACGATCCTGCAGGTAGCGGATTAACGAACACCTGGCATGAGCAGTCAACTCTTGCAAACAGGTGAGTCTTGCGCCTGCGCAGTTCTGCAAAATCGATATTCCCGCTTTGAAGATAGTATAAAATTCAGTAACGCACTGGACACCGCTGCTGTTGTAGCTTCTCGCTCGTCGAAAAAAGGGGTGGTTTAACTTACGCCATCAGTGACCAGACCAGGACCAGACTAAGGACGCGATAAGCAGACGAAAATATTTCAAAATTACATTAACAGAGCGCGCAGCTACTGGCCTTCGCCGACAGTCGAAGGACGATGAAATTCATTTGTTTCGAGGCTGAAAATACGTATTGCATCTTATCAGATTAGTTTTTTGGTCATTTTTTTATATTGAAACATTTTATCAATATTCACATTATAAATAGTGTGAATTTGTTTCCTAATGTCAACTCATTATTGGCATAGCAATAATGAAATCTATGAAATCACGACTATGAAATCTTATTTTTTTAGAAGCTCCAATGAGGTTAATTCTGCTTCAACAATAAGTAGCGTTCTTTACTGATTCTCTTTTTGTTCACACTTGTGAAAAAACTGTCTTAGGAGGCTGCTGGTCGCCGCTGCAAATTGGTGTCTTCTGGCAGATTCTTTTGTGTTTTGTGTTCACAGGCATGATTCGGTTTTAGTAGTACTGAGGGTCAGCCACCATTGTCTAAAGTATTCTGTGAGATTGTTAAGGTCAGTGGATAGTCCATCTTCAATATAATTTGTGTCATTTTGTTGGACTGCGAGGGACAGGTCATCTGCGTACCCAAGCTTGCGTGTACATGTGCTCAGGATGTCAGAGATGTAGAGATTAAAGAGGAGTGGTGCCATTACTGAGCCTTCGGGAAGACCATTATTCAATAGTATTGGTTTGCTTACCTTATTATCCATTACTACTTGGAACTGTCTACCTGATATCTTTTTTTTTTTTTTCAAGCGTTGTTATCTTCCTGCTCTTAGTGACCTTCAAACGTTTGTGCAATATACCGTATCATATGCCGCAGTGAGGTCTATAAATACCACACCTGTTTTTTTCCTCTCTTCCCCTTGAATGGACAAGGGGTAGTAGCAACAAACAAAAAAAGAAGCATGCAGCAACTAGGACATTGGTATAAAAGAAAACTGCCTCCACGAAGTGTCCCCTGGGTAACCACTATAGGCAATCCAGACAGTCTTTTCGACCTCCAGGATACGTACATCATGAATGTTAAAATGTGAACAAGATGATACACATTGAAATTTGAACTTATCGGATAATTATTTATCAATATTTTAATAACTTTGTGTACGTTTTCAGATGTTTCGTTATTTGGTTTTTATTTATTTTTCCTGTTGTTACATATTATGTTACTTCATTTATGACATGTTACTAGGATACTGCAGTATTTATGTATCAACTGACGAAAGCAATACCCTGCAGTAACATACATTTGTATTAAAGTTTATAGTTTAATTATAATGATGATAAATGCAAACAGCACTATCTTTACAGTAGGATGGAACTTTTATTTGTCTGATTTATTACGTTTATTAAAGAAGGAGATCGTCCCTTGAATTGCAGTTTTGTCGTAGAAAACTTCGTATAGGTCATGTATCGATTGTATCAACTCTCCTGATACGTGAGTAAAAATGCCATTATTCGTTCAAAACACTCTTTGAGCTAAATCACTAAACGTTTCCGAAATAGACACATGTACCGCCTCGAGGATTGCTTCTTCTTTTTCTAAAATTTTGACGACATTAAAATCTAAATAGTAGTTTCGAATATAAGAGTAATTGGTGGTGTTTATAGAAAATCAATTAGTGAGAGGGAACTGTGCTATATAATGAAAAATGATTACATGAGATTGTCCAGGGATGGCATTGTTGGTTTTTTCATTGGTCATTAGAGGAATGGAGTTGAAACCGGTTCTCTCTTATTCAAGAACTTCAAAGAAGAATTGTTATCCTATTTCTCACCATATGAACATCATACGGTTGTACTACGTGGATTCTCGGTCACGCTGAACCTACACCATTCAAGTATACTGGGTTATCTTGATTTCTTATGTTAATATGTTCTTGACAAATGGCAACAAAAAGCGTAAGTTTTCAAATTTTTGTTCCTTGTGGTAGGAAGCGTCCACACAGTGCTTCTGCTTAATGTTCATTTTTATGCACGAAGGATTTTGATTGTGTAAAATTTAACGACGACCCACCCACATGCTCACGATGATTCGCAATGCTAATACATTTTCAGACATTTTCCTTCCATGTAAATGGATGCAATTGATTGGCTGAGGCTGTATGTTGAAGGAATATGTGAAATGAAGTAAGCAGGTAAAAGATTAAGTTAAATAATAGGTATATTGATCTGATAACCATTTAGTTTGAAGAAATAAAAAGTCCCTTCCGTCTATGTCTATCAAAATTAAATGAAAGTAAAATGGTTTACATCTTGCCTTTTTTATAGACAAAACGAGGTCATGAAATTTCTACCCTTTTGTATGTTATGTTGTGAATTATGAACTAGCATACTTCGGTCCTAAACCCCCATTCTAATTGAGAATTTTCATGATAATGTTTTTTCCTCTTTATTAAGATGCTAAGTTATACAGAGGTAGTCATTTGATTCGCATTCCATGACTTAATTGAAAATAATTTTCCACTTGTAGTTAACTTTTGCTAACATTTTTCCTTTCTTCGTTGTACGATAGAGCAAACCCTGTAGTCTGAGTTTCACAATTCATTTCATTCATTTACATTAAATAAAATGCATTTGATTTATTTGTATTAAATAAAATTCATTTTATTATTATGATTTTTTATTATTATTCCTGCTATTATTCCATTTATTCTTGTTACTTCTACAAGAATGAGAACATTACGTAAATGAGATTTTTTTTTAAATCCCTCTTTCAAACGCGGAAAGTAGAATTTTGGAACTTCTTAGTAAAAATTTGAACATTCAACCTTCAATAATTTTTCCTTCAACCTTCAATGAACATTCAACCTATTTTATTGCATGATTGTGTTGTCTTATGACTCATATTAATTTAGTTTTAAGTGTACTCAACTNATTAATTTAGTTTTATGTGTACTCAACTTTGGCACGGTTGTGTACATTAATTCTGTAGCCCCATCCTGGCCCGGGTTTTTCTCCGTTTTTCCTTCGGGTAGAGGCGGATTTCTCATACAGGTTCTCTAGGCTTTGTCTAGGGGCGTGTTTATTGTAACAATAAATCGTGAATTTAGTGTTATTTCAATTCTTATGATTTTTTAAACACTATATTCAGAATAATCTATGGTTCCATATTTTGTACATGGTTTCATATTTTGTATAGTTTTTGCGTTAAATTACAAACATATTGACATTGTATTAGTATTATAACTCGCAGCTATCTTTTCATCTTATCTAGGAATTTTTACTGAAATTTTTGAATCCGCCTCTGCCTTAGGGCCCTTGATGGAATTGATGGGATGGTCCCTTGCTTACTTCCGGAGAGTAAATTAGTTTATTGTCCTCCACGTGGTCATACGCAGTTTGTACTGTTTTTTGACAATAATTTTATTATTATTATTATCAATGCAAGAGGAAATTCACTGTGTACATGAGATACCGAAACAACGTATACATCACCCCTTCGCACACCTTAACGCAAAATGTTTATTCCTCGCAATGAAATTCTACATATTTGATGTTGATAAAATTTCAAGATTATTAGATTAAACTAGTGATGCAAAACCACTGCAAATACTTTCTCATATACGTTTCTCCATCTGCAGCATAGAGTGAGAAACATATCGTAAAAGTATTATGTAAATGTAATTTCGTTGTAGACAGAAATTTCTGTATTTTCGTATCAGCAGTGTGTTTGCTGTCCTCCTACGTAATTTATCATATCTTATAATAATAATAATAAATTTATTGTCAAAAAACAGTACAAACTGCGTATGACCACGTGGAGGGAAAAAAAACTAATTTACTCTCCGGAAGCAAGCAAGGGACCATCCCATCAATTCCGATCAAGGGCCCTAAGGCAGAGGCGGATTCAAAAAATTCAGCAAAAATTCCTAGATAAGATAAAAAGTTAGCTGCGAGTTATAATACTAATAGAATGTCAATATGTTTGTAATTTTAAGCAAAAAATTACATGTAAGTTATTATCGAACTATAGATTATTCTGAGTATAGTGCTTAAAAATTGAAATAACACTAAATTCACGATTTATTGTTACAATAGACCCGCCCCTAGACAAAGCCTAGAGAACCTGTATGATAAATCCGCCTCTACCCGAAGGAAAACCGGAGAAAAACCCGGGCCAGGATGGGGCTACAGAATTTATGTACACAAACGTGCCAATGTTGAGTACACATAAAACTAAATTAATATGAGCCATAAGACAACACAATCATGCAAGAAAATAGTTTTTGAAATTGTTATAAGTTGTTTAAAAAGTACTACAGCAATGGCGTGATAAAGCACAAGACGAATTTAACTTTTGTTAAAATCAATAAATTCTTTTACAGTGTAGAAGCACTGGTGCAGGAGGTAGTTTTTAACCGCGGATTTGAAGATATTCAATTTCATAATATCTTTTATATTCTTGGGCAGGGAATTATATAGAACGATTCCCGAATGGTATGGTCCCTTTTGGCAAAGAGTGGTTGACACTCTAGGGCGATGAATATTACTACAATTGCGTGTATAGTGTTCGTGAACGAGACTGTTTCGTATAAAGAAAGGTGGGCACTTCAGTAATTCGGACTTAACAAACACGACCGTTTCATAAATATAAATGCAGGGAAGTGTTAATATATTTAATTCCTTGAATAAAGGTTTACAAGAGTTTCGGGGATGAGATTTACAAATTATCCGAACTTTCATATCAGTACAAATTATCCGAACTTTCATATCAGTTTACGAGATGTGTATTCTACGTCTGATTGGATCATTTACACTGCTAAATATTATTCAAGTTTCTTGAAACAGTAAACTAATGTGTAAGTGAAGCACACAGAAATTATTTTACTGTGTCTATACCAAACTTTCAAGCGATACACCGCTAATGCGGATGTAATGCATACTAATTGTACTTTACGTAAAGAAAATTTAAGCAAAATCGTTGGAACTGTTTTTGAAAAATATTCGGAATAGTACATTCACCTTCATGTGAAGTACCCTTTATTTTAAAGTAAAAAAATCAGAGCACGTGCATCGATAACAAGTAAATTCTACCGTAAATACGAAATATGAAGAAAATTGATTCACTCAATTACTCAGAATCATTGTGCACGGACGGACGTTATGCCGAAAACCACTTTTTCTGAATCAGGGAGATCCAAAACTAATATTTCCGTCGAAATCTCGCTTTTGAAGTTTTTCACGATTACAAAACTTTCTATATACTACGTATATGAGAAAGTGAAAACATCTCCATCACTCTTTCCTACCCCATAACTCATAATATTCTTACATGTTGAAAAGTCAAGTTGTGTACACTTGACCTATGAAGATATATGAGATTTTGAAAAACAATCTCATCACTCTTTTCAACTTCTTAGAACAGAATATTGGAACACTTTGATGAAAATTTTGTACATTTGACTTCTAGAATAATTTTAAGTTTACTGGCTAATATTTAAAAAAACCTCTCGTACTACCATTTTCCACCCCTTAGAGAAGAATTCTGGTACACCCTAATGTAACTTTGAACACTTGATGTGTAAAAATATAGCAGGATCACTGTCTGCTTAAGATTAAAGAACAAAACATCCCCATCACTCTTTCCCAGCCCTCGCGGCAGAATATTGGAATGTATAAGAAATTTTACACACCCATTAAAAAAGGAGAAAGATCACTGCATGGCTTTACAAAGAACCACCCTTATATCTCTCTTTCATGCAAAATATCGTCTACATTTGCTCTATTAAATTAAATAGTTAAGCATAATTAATTTAAAGCATGTTGTATCGTGTATTCTCCGAAAAAGGAGAGTTCATGTAATATACGTGTNACTTCCATAACCTGTCTCTTATACACATCTAGATGTGTATAAGAGACAGTATATATATATATATATACACACTTGAAAGGGACACATCTCCGAAACTTATTCTTGATTTACTTTTTTTTATATATTTTGTAATTTTTTGAGCCTGCATCGCTGATTATTAAAATAATGTAACATTTTATATTTCATTATGAAAATATTATTATTGTTGTATAGAAAACGTTAACATTAATTTATCATAACTTGTTATTGATTTTCAGACCTCAATTTCAGTATCATTTATTGTAACAATTTTTGTTTATGCATTATTCATTTGTTTTCAATTAGAGCGTAATCGTTACATGTTAATTGTACTTTTATATTTCATTCATTCAGGTCAGTAGATTTGCTTTTAACTTTATCACGAACTGAACGATCAAAGCCACTTGCAACTCTTGTACGTCATTTTATTACACCTTATCTCCCATATATAAATAGAATGTAAAGAATTTTTCAAGTTCTTAAGTTGAGTGTGTAACCTCAGAACTTGGACTCGTATTCAAACGAATTCATCAGCATTCTTGGATAAAAAGGAGAAGTAACTACGCCATAAGCGCGCTATCAAGACGAGTAGTGGAATTGTTCCTTCATGCGTGGTGAATTCTCATTTCGTTACTCTCGTAAAATCGCGAACGATCGGGCGCGCATGCAGTAGTTGCCGGCGCGGCGGCGGATTGAAGATTTTGCCGAGAGCACACGAATGGCGTAGAGCTAAAGCGGAGGATGGGAAGCCAGTGGAGTGATGGAGGTTGCATTTGGTGATGGAAGAGGCAAGGAAAGTAGTGGTTGTGATGAAGACCATGGAAGAGATCGAAGTTGTGTGGAAACAAGAGCCGCAGGATGCTGTGGAATGGAAGTGAATCTCCATCTTTGCTTATTTACTGATCTCACACAAAGAAGAGGAACGAATGAAACAGAAAATTGGTCAAGGCAGATAAGTTAATTGATTATTAAAGATGGAGATAAATGAAATATTATAAAGAATTTAAAAGCATTTGTAGAGATACGTTTTTATCATAAAACTGTTTTTGTCCTTCCGTGCGAAAGTAAAAAAAATACACAAGTTATTATTCGACGTCATCAATTGACGATACATACTCACTGAAGATGTGGGTCCAAATGAAGTCATCGCGAAGAAACACAGCGTCGACGTGCAGTACGTGTTTAAGGGAGAGGGGAGATAACGTCAAGTATTGATGTGAGAGGGAGGGGGCACCCGCTCGCCTGCTCCCCCCATCCGCCAGCCATTTCCACAATTCCATATTGTCTCCGGAGAGAGAGGCATTTGGCGATCACAAGACATCACTCCGGTGAAGCACTGTGGCTTCCAGCGACCCGCCGGCGCAGACTGGCCATTCGCTCCGTTCAGTGGTCCAAGGACTGAGAGCGCGGGCGACTGCAACATGGGTCGGACGCTCAGGACGCTGCTTCTGACGGGCTGCTTGGCGGCATTGGCGCTCGCCGCAGGTGAGGGTCAAGCAGAAGGACCATGCCAACTAACATAACAATCCGCTATTGTGCAAGTTCAAAAAAGTGAACGGAGATAACACTCGTTATTGTCGTTAGATTAAATCTACTCACATGCACCAAACATCAGGCACGTGACCAGAATTTTTTTCGGGTGGGGCCAAGACTTCCCGTCAAAAAACTATTTATGTTAACTTGAAAGACATCCTACCTAAAAAATATTGATCTTAATTTATATATTTAATTAATGATCCAATGTTTACTTGAGAATATTTTATACGTATGAAAACTTTCATTACAAAGTCGGTGAGGGCCAAGGTTTCCCGAGCACCCCCTTGCTTGCCAGTCAAACATCTAAACATTTCTTGTTTATTGCGGAAAATATTGTTTTACACATTTACGTGTAGTGGATTTACTTTTTTTTCTGTAAAATATTTATAAGAGTACGATCAAAATTATAAGTATTCAGAGTGGAATTAACTGAAGCAAAAAGTGACCAATGATGTTTCACTTTTCTTTTCTTTTTTTTTTTTTTTCGCAAATCAATGACAAATTTATAGGGAAATATAAGATTGATATTGAGTTTTTGAAACCTTAATTTTTGCTTAGAGTTGGCTTACCTTGAAACACCAAAGTACGGTTTTACTTGGTGAATATAATTCGTGGATTTTTTTTTTTTCATTTATCCTTGCTCACTCGACTGTTATGAGCCATTTTCAATCTCCTATTATCGCGCATTTCATAAAGAAACTACCACCTGTTACCTTTCTCGAAAAATTAATATTCTCATAATCACGAAATTTGTACAATGTATTTAAAATCCCCAGATATCGAGCAGAATTTTTCTGTCATTTAGAAATACGGAGACATACTATGATACTATTCAGCAAAGATAGTCTTTAATGCAATTATATTCTTTTCTGAAGTTTCAAGAATTTACTTTTGTGTTTAGGCAAAATAATTCAAATATTTCTATCAAAAATTAAAGAAAAACTTTGAATAGAGATTTCATTTAAGAAGTAGGAAAAACTTGATCCTTATTCCGATATAAATAAGAGAAGTTTAATTTTTTAAAGCCATGAAAAACTATTTAACGATATTGATTTAATCAAAATGAATTATTATAGTGCAATATCAATATTTTCTCGGTATACAATAAAAAATTGTGATAATTTAATTTCTTCATTTAGTTTCGGTTTCATGAATCACCACGTAAAATGAAAGCACATAGTACCTATTACAAATTAATTATTAGTAATAATTTGTTAATTTTCTGGTTCCTGATTATTTTTAAAGCAACATTATCGATTTAAGTTAAAATAAATTATTAATATAAAATAAGTTCCATTAATCACGTGGTGCAACTACATCAACTTGGAAAAAGATAAATCAAAATTGTTGAGGCGTTATTTTTGATGATAGTTAGTTTTGCGGCGAAGTGATTTCACATCCGGACTATTTTAACGTCGATGTTAATAAAATTGTATATTCTATATTCATATGTGTGTTACCCATATTCCAATAATTTGGTTTTTAATTATAACCGACGAGAAGTTATTAAATACATGATTGATTTACTAATAAATTTCCCTCTAAATTTTGTATTTATTAATTTACTATATTTCTCGATTAGAAAGATACTTTAGGGGATTGGGGGAATCATTGTCTCTCGTTTTCTAATCATTCCGATTGTTTAGTTTTTCGGAGGATGAAGTATCCAAAATTTTGAATATTATTTATGTCTTCACTAAAACTTTATTTTTTAATCGATCTGGATATAAAATACACACACATTCCGTGAAAAACCCTGTGTTCGAAATGAATATTACGAACACGATCTGAGACGTGAATGGAACATTTAATGAGATGTTAGTAACAGGTCACCCGCCCTGTATGAACAAACATCATTAAATCCATTCTGCGAAGCGTGGAATCTATTGTTTAGTTATCAATGTCCGTGCATCTATTGTTTAGTAATCAATGACCTTTTCTAATTGCCAATTCTACTCTAAAACAAGATGCGCGTGGAATAAAGACCCTTGCATTTTCTTATCATAAAAAGAGGTTTGAAGCGAAAGTCATAGTTTCAGATCAGCTTTTCAATGTATTCAAGTGATAAAGTTGCAAACGAAGTTTATATGTTTTTCAATTACGATAATCACGTGTGGGATCAAGATAGATATTTACATACATCTGCGGTTCGTTAAGATGAGTGTTGATCAAAATCTTTCAATTGAGCCCAAATTTTAATTTCGGGTACTCGCATAGTTTATAGTCGATTAATACTACTAGTTGAAGACCTCGCGATATATCAAATAAATATTAAAATACCCATTTATATCCGCATACTGCGTACATCGCTACGTACCACTGCTGTAAAAACAAATATATCACAAACGTAACGTAAACCAAAATTAATTTTTATGATAAAATTAATCGATAGACATTACATCGTATAAAAATGTATTATTCATTTCACTTGTTGTGGTCTTGACTATTTCATACACGCAATGTAAAAAATCAAGCTATAAATTCTACGGAATACATAAAATACGTTGATACTAATATTAAAAAATGTACAAATACTAAGCTAGTTGTAAATAAGACAATATTAAATCACTTTCTTAATTGTAGAACGAGCTGGATGACATGGTCAGTAAGATATCGTACGACTATCATGCTGGGATATAGGAGTGACTGGAACTGTGGCGTACACGACAAAAACATCTTTAACCCTTTTCACCCTTTAAAAGAAGAACATATGAAACAAAGAAAAGAGAAATTGATTTTTAAATACTTAAATTAAGAAAGTTAAGATTCAAAAACCAAGAAATTTCTCAATTAATTGAGATATAATGAAAATTCGGTAAATAACTGATAACCCCAACTCACCTACTTAAAATCAAATTTAAAAAATCTTAGCGAGTCCTTACAATGCAAAAGAAACATACTCTTGAAATTCCAATGTTTTCGATCCATCTTAAAAAATTTCTCTACATTACAAATGAAAATGGAATCGTAAGTTCAGGTGAAATTTGATCTTTCTGTGCCAAAATTTGTCCAATATAAGTACCCTGAATTTAGAAAAATATTTCATTAAAAATTACAAATAAATCATAAAAAGTGGGATAAAAAATTACTCCTTTCTACACTTTAGGTAACATTATTTCCATGAATTCTCTTAACTTTATTTTCATTACTGTCAGTAGCATGACAAAAATTACTCAGAAAATCAAAATTTTAAAATAAGATAAACCTATTTCCACGTTTTTCATGTGATGTAAAAATCAATTGAATATATTCTGAAACTTGTATTTTTGACAAGAATCTCAAATGAAGTAACTAGCTTCACTTTTTGCATTAGCGTAAATACTTGTAATCCGGTCATAGGTTTTTTTATCCGGAACATTTCGGAGAATTGGTGATTTTTTCTTCATGAATTTGGTTACTAATTTCAACTTTGGTAACTAAATTCAACAATAACTTAAACTTTGTTCAACTAATTTCAGATTTGAAAGTTAGCGAAATATGAAAGAAAAACAAGAAAAATTCGCGCCTGTTTTTTGCTTTTTTTGTTTTATGGCATGAAAATTGTGCACTTTCCAAAGAAAATATCGGTTTGTAAAATAAACTAGACAACATTTACTACAACTTACATCTTTTTTTTCTCAAATGAATTACTAGCCCTCTAGAGGGCGTTAAATTTATACTCCAGCATTTGGGAAATTTTTGTCTCAAAGCTGAGGAGAAACTAAAACTGCTCCTGTATGTTTTTCAAGGTCAAAACACTACAGAAATAATAATAACGTTTTTTAGTTTTTTGCTTATGACAAGAAGCATGTACGTTTCAATGGAAATTTCTGTTTACAGCAAGAAATATATTTCCTGTACATGTTTATTGCCACACGAATAATTGACCCGTTAGAACGTGATGAATTTATACTCCAGCACATTCCTTAAATGTTCCGGAAATTTTCTAAATTGTTGAGTCTGTATTGTTTTTTGGATGCTGATAACGAATCTTAACATTGTCACCTCAACAATATTCAGGAAACATGAAAAATTTCAAAAAACCTTCTAAAAATACATATTGTTACTTTTAACGCGATAACAACCACTATAAAAAGAGAATGTTTCATTAGGAAATAGCAAAAATTTCCAAAAACTTACTTCCTTGCTTTAGTTTCTGACAGACAAATATTTTTCCCGTTACAGCGCGTCGAATTTATACTGTTACAATTTTCTAAATGTGCTGTAAAAGTTCCGTTTTTGCTCCATAGTGTTTTTGGAGTGCTGATTTCGAATTTCAACTTTTTCACTAGGGAAAAGTTCGACAAGCATGGAAAAACTCCAGGAAAATATTGGTTCTTGTTTATAACATGTGCACTATGCACTTTTCGATGAAAATATTTCATTATTGTTGTATATCAAACGTATATACGTCATATATCAAACGCAACAAAATTTACTTCAATCCTTCGTACTTTATCGGACTTGTCGTGGATAGTATGATGTTGATGATAATAATAATAATAATATAATTTTTGCATTTCTTCATTTCCATTATTGGATGGCCCTGCACTCGTCAGAATACGAGTACGTACATATCTTTACTCATTGATTCACATTGGAATCCCAAATCCGCCATTGTGTGAAGTTCAGATTAAATTCTCATGCACTACACGTTTCTATTAAATTAATTCCCCCCCCCTCTGGAGCCTATTATGTCAAATAAACCGCTCTCTTCTAATTTTTGAATAATCTTCTGTAGAATTTTGACAGATATTTGACCAGAACATCTTTGTAGAATAACAGAAAGCTTGCATTGCGTTTTTAAAACATATGTGTGGCGCGCATGGCACATCTATTTTATTCAGTAGTGGTAAAGCTGTACACCTATTGATAAGCGATCGAACTATTTGTTATTCTTAAAAGGCGACTTCTCCACTCTTTACGAATATTCAGGTAACATTACATGTCATTTTAGTTAGGTTTTTTTTGGACGCGTTTGAAAGCGGGATTTTTATTGTAATTACCGTGCACTAATAAATTCTTTAAGGAGGGATGGCCACTGCTGCCATCGCGGGAATTTTGCCCGTGAGGGCATTTCGCAAGCAAGCGAAGGGCAGTTTCTGACGGACAACGCGCTGAGAAGGGGATTACCGATGCGCAGAGGATGGAGACAGCTGGTGGTACATATTGCTGTAGCGACCATGTAGATTGTTTCGTGGATATTTAGAGAAGCGTCCATGTATCTATAACCCCTACCTCTTTCTACGTTGCCCGCACTTGCACGATGTAGCCCGTAGCATTCGTCGAAGGGCGAATCGCTCGACATCTACTTTAAAGATTCAAAATAATATTATGATAAACTTCGAAAGAAAAATACTTCTATTGAGATTATACATTTTGACCCATAATTTTTAATAAAAAAGAAAACAAAAAATACAATTTTCTCAATTTTACACATAGATCCGAGTTGCTTGTATTCGTAGGAGAATTTTACATGTGGATAGCGTATACGCTAGATCGCAGGTACACTATGCAAAAACTCCCTATTATCGTAAATAGTAATTAAAGTAGTTGGTGGAACGCGCATTTCGATAATCATGATTAATTGCACAGAAAATCCCGTTTAACACATGAACAAACTTGGATCTAATCCAGGAAAGACCCAGCGGTGTACTCATTAGTGCAGGGATCGGCCAAGATCGGGGAAGTATCCTATGCTGTAACCCACCAGTTTCGTTTTCAAATAGTATAGAAGTATTGCATAAGTAATTCTTGAGCCATCGGTAGAAACTTCGGGAGGGAAAGAATCCTGAATGTCTGGTAGCCCCAGTCGTTTTGGCAATTGGGGCATGGAAATAACTTGGAAAACTTTCTAAGTGCCAAAAGCATGTTTTTAAGGGAGACACAGAAAAACCGATCAAACTCCATGATTCTTAATGAAAAATTATCCTAGATAACTAGTTTGATGTTGCAATTAATATTGATTAAAAATTAAATTTTATGCAAGTTTAAGGCGTTCTGTTGAAACCATTGTTAAGTGCAAAGTAATAAAAATATGAAGTTAATGATAAATGCCACATGTGATTTCCAAAAAAAAACCCTCCAAGTACAACGATACCCATAAAAGTACATAAAAATGTGTGTCTCGCATGATAACCATTGTTTTGTTTGGCGTTACAACAAATTTGTGAAAGAATAGTAAAAAATAGATTATATTATTGATTTGTCTGACTGATATTGCATAATACATTCTAGTCTTCCAACGATGTAAACGCCCGCGCTATCTTTTAACCGTCACAGCAATTAAACTATCAATACAAGTTAACCAATTACCTCAGAACTGGCGTTGCCAAGGAGAACTTTTTTTGCGAAAAATCTTTTTGGTACTTTGAACCTTTGCCATTTACATTCATCGATTGAACCATTTGATAAGCAATTTAACATGTCAATACTTGTGTGATGGTACCTATGGAAAAACTTTCTGACAACGACTGTAGTACAGAAACACTTTGCGAAACATGCGTATTTTTTTGCGATTTGAAAATAATTAGCTATCGAATTTAGTACGTCTGCTCCAATTTAAGTAAAATTAAAGTAAATTTTGTTATTAAAGGAGTAAATTTTTATAAATTTTATTGTCCCGTTGGGTATAGCGGAAAAGCTTTTTTACTTGTTTAAAAATGTCTAAATATACATTAGAAATTCAAATCTTCCATTTTTTTTTGTAAATTTGACGCAACAATTAAGTACAATATTGATACTGTTCAAGATGCACACAATAAATAAATAAAAATATTTTTCTAAAGATCTCTTAGAAATAATTTATTGTTGCGTAAATAATTATTTACTTGCTATATCAAGAAATAATACTAATTACTAATATTACATGTGTAATATTACTAATTCGTAAAATAAACACCAAATATAATAACACATAAATAATAAATGAACAAACAAAGTAATTTTAGTATGTGATTTTAATACCATTAATTTATCTGAGAGAACGTAGGCATACTCAGGAGGTAGAAAGAGAAAAATTAAAATAAATACAAACTCTCACTGATCGTCCGAAATAAGTTAGAAATTGCGACTGTGAATCTATTATTCGAGGTGAAACATTTGAAAGGAGGATAGAATGAAATGAGTGGAAATAATGGAAACAGGAAGCTCAGGATCAAAGACTCATCAAACCGGACCTTGAAACCAAATTAGAGCAAAAGTCAGTCAAATAATTATTTCGTCCAATACAATTCGTTAAATATCGTCCTAGTTGTCGAGAGTATAACTGACTTTTGCGACAGTGCCAGTCCAAAGACACGGTTTCTTAATTATATTTAGGGTGATATTAATAATCGCCCCTTGAGGTAAGATTACTATTCACATTACCACTAACATTTTCTTCCGGTCTTCACTTGGCTGCAATTTCAAGTGTGAGATTATTGTACTTGTGAGACTCCTTTGTTTGTTTCGACACGATAAAAGATGAAGGGTTGCATGGGGCAAAGAGTCTCACTTGCAAGTTTTTCACATGTATGAAGCTTGAACATGGTTAGAGATCTTAATTGATAGAGAAATACGCATGTTTCGCAAAGTGTTTCTGTACTACAGTCGTTGTCAGAAAGTTTTTCCAATAAGACTAAATTGTTAGAGCATGTTCCCGTGTATCATGTCTGCTCAAAATAAAATAAGATAAAATAAAAGACACATTTACCTTGCACTTCATATTTTCAAATTTTCCAAAACAAGATATGGGTCAAAGTTTCGTACTATAAATAAATAATAAATAAATTTATTGTCAAAAAACAGTACAAACTGCGTATGACCACGTGGAGGGAAAAAAAACTAATTTACTCTCCGGAAGCAAGCAAGGGACCATCCCATCAATTCCGATCAAGGGCCCTAAGGCAGAGGCGGATTCAAAAAATTCAGCAAAAATTCCTAGATAAGATAAAAAGTTAGCTGCGAGTTATAATACTAATAGAATGTCAATATGTTTGTAATTTTAAGCAAAAAATTACATGTAAGTTATTATCGAACTATAGATTATTCTGAGTATAGTGCTTAAAAATTGAAATAACACTAAATTCACGATTTATTGTTACAATAGACCCGCCCCTAGACAAAGCCTAGAGAACCTGTATGATAAATCCGCCTCTACCCGAAGGAAAACCGGAGAAAAACCCGGGCCAGGATGGGGCTACAGAATTTATGTACACAAACGTGCCAATGTTGAGTACACATAAAACTAAATTAATATGAGCCATAAGACAACACAATCATGCAAGAAAATAGTTTTTGAAATTGTTATAAGTTGTTTAAAAAGTACTACAGCAATGGCGTGATAAAGCACAAGACGAATTTAACTTTTGTTAAAATCAATAAATTCTTTTACAGTGTAGAAGCACTGGTGCAGGAGGTAGTTTTTAACCGCGGATTTGAAGATATTCAATTTCATAATATCTTTTATATTCTTGGGCAGGGAATTATATAGAACGATTCCCGAATGGTATGGTCCCTTTTGGCAAAGAGTGGTTGACACTCTAGGGCGATGAATATTACTACTATTGCGTGTATAGTGTTCGTGAACGAGACTGTTTCGTATAAAGCAAGGGTGGTGCTTCAGTAATTCGGTCTTAACAAACACGACCGTTTCATAAATATAAATGCAGGGAAGTGTTAAGATATTTAATTCCTTGAATAAAGGTTTACAAGAGTTTCGGGGGTGAGATTTACAAATTATCCGAACTATCCTCTTCTGAATTCTGAAAGTTTGAATACTCTGACCGGAATTACCCCAGAAGGTAATGCCGTAACGTAAATGGGAGTAAACGTTTGCAAAATATACGCAACGGGAAATACGTGGACTAACTGCGTTAACTAAGATTCGGAATGCGTAACACAATTTGCTTAATTGGGAATTAAGATTGTCAATGTGACAATTCCATTTGAGGTTGTCTTGAATATGGAGACCTAAGAATTTTGTATTTGTAACAGTTTTTAATTGTGTTCCGTTTAAAGAAAGAGAAACCTGGGGTAAAGATTTTGTGATACTATTGTGAAATGACATAGACACTGTTTTGTCAGTGTTTACAATGAGACGATTTGCATGGAACCAAGTCGAAAGGTTAGACAAAACTTTTTGAGCATTGGCGTGTTTACATAGTAAATTAGTGTCATCAGCAAAAAGAACCATTTTGCAATCTGATGTGGATGATGACATGTCGTTCACATACAATAAAAAGAGTATAGGGCCGAGAATTGATCCTTGGGGTACTCCGCAAGTAAGTGGCTTTGTTTCTGAAAGACAACGCTCAAGTATTTTATTTTTAGTATAGGATATTTCTACTTGTTGATATCTATCTTTTAAATAAGAAGTTAGCCATTGATGTGGAAGTCCACGAATGCCTAAAGAATGCAATTTGGTAAGGAGAATTCCGTGATCGATGACATCGAATGCTTTGGATAAGTCAAGAAAAACACCCTGAGGATTTTCTCCACTGTCTAGAGATGTGGTAACATCGTTTAAGAAGGAAAATATGGCGCTTGTAGTGGAAAAGGATTTCCTAAAACCGTGTTGATCGTCAGAGAGAATGTTATATTTTGATAAAAAATCTAGAAGACGCTTATAGAACAATTTTTCTAGGATTTTTGAGAAAGTGGGTAGTAGAGATATTGGTCGGTAATTTCCAATATTAAGTTTGTTTCCTTTCTTGTGTAAAGGTTTCACTTTAGCTCTCTTTCACTTTAGTTCTCTTACTATAGATGTTAACTCTCATACTGCGGATCTTTCCCCCACTTTCGGTAAAAACAACAACAAATTTTCACAACAATGAAAAAATCATATAACATTAAAATACTTATTTCTCCATTTAATACATAACGCAAAACTGCTATATCATAAAATTACATTATGTTATTGAATCATCGTTATTAATGCAAAAGTAAATAATGGGAACCGAACTTCAAGAATCAGGAGATTTCAGGTACTTCTTTCATGAGGATTTGTATTTGCGACATTTTATTGGAAACGACCTCCTCTGAGCTTTTTTTCTTAACTCTTGGTTTCTTCCACTTTCTCACATTCACATAAACACATAGTATATAGAAAGTATTGTAACGTGAAAAAATTCGCTTACGAGATTTTTATGGAAATATACGTTTTGAAGGACACTGATTCCGAAAAAGTGGGTTTTGGCGTAACGTCCGTCTGTGCGCAGCAGATCTGATCAAATGGGAAAATAAATTTAATTCACTTTTCGTATTTCCGGTAGAGTTTTCTTGTGGTTGATGCACGTACTCTTAATTTTATTTTACTTTAATAAAAAGGGTATTTTACATGAAGGTCAAAGTACAGTTGTGAATATTTATCAGTGACAGCTTCAACGATTTTGCTTAAATATTCTGTATACAAAGTGTAATTAGTGTGTATTAGAACCACATTAGTGGTATTCCGCTTGAAAGTTTGCTGTAGACGCAGTAAATTTTCTCTCTTTCGTACTTAGTTATTTGTTTACTGTTTCAAGAAGCGTGAATATTATTTAGTTGTGTAAATGGATTAAGCAGAGTTAGAGTACACTTTTGGTAAACTGAAATGAAAGATGTAGTAATGAAAATGATAATGAAATACATAGAAGGACCGAAAACGTACTCGATACGAAAATACACCAACTTCTTCCTTCAGCGAAATTACATTTACGTAATTTTTTTAAAATATGAATAAACCTGAAAAATCGTGAAATATCTTAAAATAATATTCTGAATATTTATTTTACTTTCAAATCTCAAATAAGAGACAGTAATAAGTTCATCTATTGTCTTTGAGCCCGATTAAAAAGTTAAAGCTTATTTCTTTCTAGTTTGTATGTGTGCTTTTTTTAAACTAATTTTTCGTATGGTCACACATGCAAAGAGATTATTATATATTATGTTTTGGCGCGTAGTTTTAACCTGCGGAATAGTGATTTTCCAAAGAATATTGTTTTGTAGGTGAGTCATTTTTTTTACATGTTACTTTTAGAAGTAGATCTGAATAATCCGTTCTTGGTTACTCTTAGTAATACGAACCACACACCCACTCGAACTCAACGCACTACTCTTAATTTCACATTGGATTATGCTAGGAATGCAGTCTTTTGTATTTGCTTCCACTGCTTTTTTTCTTATTGTTGTTGTTATCGCCGGGAAGGTTGTGTGTCTTACTTATATTGTGGTGCATATTATTTGATACGTTAGTCAATGGCTTAGCATGAATACTTCAAAATTTTGCCGAAGAAATATCTCGGCAACAAGATTCTTTGTCTCGTAGGATAGGTATAATGAAAAAAAATTGTTTAATTTTCCTGAATTTGATGGAATACAATGTTATATTACATTTTAAAAATTTATAATAAAATTTTAATTTAAATAAAATATTCTGTACACTCATATGTCGTAAACATGATAGCGTTACGAAATATGGAGAAAGTAACTGAAAGCAGTCAGTATCATCTCTTTAACAGAAATTGATCATATATCCGATTAATTTTTGTTTGATTGAAATTGCAAAGAAATTTATGTTTGAATATTTTATATTTAATGAGAATACTAATGGTCTGCTTGTTTGGATCTCGTGTAAATAAATCGTAATGAAATATATTTCTTTTGAAATAGAATATTTATCTTACTTAGCTAACCACCTGCCAAATCCGAAGGACGGAATTTGCAAATTAAAGAAGCATTTATATCAATGTTGGTGAAATGATTTCTATAACAAACGTTTCGAATAGGGTAACAGGAAGACAATAAAAATAGAGAGAACCATGTCCAAAATAACTTCCCTCTCTCGAGAATTCTTTAATATCAGTATTAAGTAGAGACTGAGAACTGTAAATGAAAAAGTAAGAGCAACGGTGATACGAATGGTGGTTTTTTTTGTGCCTGCAATTAAAAATTAACCCGAAATATTTTCATGGATTAGTTTTTAATTTTCTTATTATTTCGAATAGTAGTAAGGTATTAATTCAGTTAAGAATTGAAAGCTTTGGAGATTAGGAAGATTTGTCGCATATGTGCCACAGTCCGCCAGTAATACATAATGTTTATTTGTAAAAAATAATTATAATCGTTTTATCCATTACCGAATTGAAGTGATGGATGAAAACAAGCAAGAAAACTACAGCAATGATTGTTTCGTAAGATTGCGCATTAGAACATTTGCTCCAATGCTGGGTAGATTTTTGCCCGGTTCATTAAACGGCCTTTCCCAATCTCCCTGTGATGCAATAGCAGAACTTAATAAAACTAAATCTACGTACTCCAGAACTGTGTGATTCTACAACAATGGATGATGGGAAATTGCAAAAAGATGAGCGTGGAGTGAAAGATCGATTAACACGGTTTAATACACGCATGACAAATCAGATGGTTCAAAGAAAGGTAGAAACCTACACCGCTTCATAACCAATGTGAGCTACAAGTGAACAATAAATCATGGTTTGAACCATCTAGATATGTGATTGCTATTCTCACAGGGTAGAGGAACTTTGAAAGCTACCTACTTACAATAAGTAAAACTAACACAGCAGACTGTCTATGTGGCAAAGGAACGGAAGACGTCGGCCATCTGCTCTGGGAGTGTACTGTGTGTGTCGAGGAAAGAAGACATTACATAATATACTCGTACGTAATGAAACATAGGATACGAAGAACCAGCAACCAGGAAATAATTTTCAGTCGACCGATATATGATTTATAGTATTCACGATGCGTTGAAACTATACGAGCAGTACAATACGAATACCTCGAGACGATAAAGCACTACACATACCTCCCGTGGAGCAGTAGGGCGAGCAACAAGAGGGGTAGTTCTTAGGCGAACGTGAAGAAAGGACTGAAGTTGGCCCGTATAAATTACACTGTATGAACGGAACTCCGTTTAAATTACAGCCAAAAATAAACACTATTTCTGAATTATGTATTTTTATTTCAATATTATGCTTTATGTTCAATAAAATATTTCTGATAATTAGTTCAAACAATGTCCCTACCGTGCGGAACTCCTAGCTACTGAATCCAAACTCAGAAGCGATAAAATAGGCGAGATAAAGAATCAAATGACTTAAATTTTTACTGAGGGCAATGACCGTATATCTTAGTCAACAAAAATAGCTTTCGCGTATTGCAATGAGGAAGCAAAGGTCGATAGTTCTCGATGCTGAAGAGTAGAAAAAAGAAGAAAAAGAATCAGACAAAGATAGGACCGATATTGATGGATGCATGACAGAAACGATGGGACTTATCGACAAAAAAGGACGGTGTATAAGTTCATTCCTTACTTGAAATTCGCAATGTAGAATCCTAAATGGTTCAAGCTAGGTCTCTCTGTGAAAGAAATGATAACACGGTGATACAATGAGTTATGTACATAATTCAAAGGAATATTAAGTATGTGTGTGATACAGGAGAAAAGATAGTTACACTAATACTCTCGGAGAGTAAGTTTTAAGTGTCAGATAGATTGCGCTATATGCAAAAGATGAAAGAAAACGATATGATTCGGAAGCTAAGATTGAAACAGATAAGCAGCATGTATGTAGCGCTTAAATACTATGTGGGTGAGATATGAAAAATAAAAAACTTACTAAAATACTGAATTGTGGAAAGAAGTACAGACTGATCGTAGTTGAGAAATTTTTGAGACGAACAGGAAACTGACAGGCGTACTTAGACTTCGGAAGACATGTGGAATGTCAGCGGATGTAGAAGCGACGAAAAAAGTAATGTAATAAATGGTATAAATGTAATAAAATACAGGATTAATAAAAATGATGTACGGTGTAAAAGTTATATAATTAAGTCATAGAAATAAATGGTCTCCATGAATGCTTTCACACATAGTGACAGAGGTTCGCTGTCTGCGGGACCAGCCACTCGAGTCTCAGACTATAGTCAAACGGTTAGAGATAGGTTCCAAGTATGAATGGCAATATTGTTCGCCTCAAAGAATTTGACAAAAAAGTCCGCGACAGCATATGTCAATTTACAAAGGATTCCCAACATGATCGAAAATACGTTATTAAAAATAAGTGTTAAGATACTACAAATTAAAAGAATTATTTAAGATGGAAAAAATAAATCATCATCAAATTTAATTTTTTTGTTTCTTGTTTTGTGCATTTAACAATGATTAAAAGCATCGTTAATCATAATTTAACGTTTAATTGAAATGGTGCAGGTGCGCTGCCGCCGTTGTCTTGACCGGGAATAGAAATTTAGACTTCCCGATATCGATTTCGCGGTTCCTGGCAAGTGGGTTCGTTGGTCTAACAAGAAAAAGAATTCCGGGCAACGCCGGGTAATCAGCTAATGTATATATACATTAGCTGATTACCCGGCTATATGTATCCTTCGTGATGCTAAGTGGTTCGACTTATAATAACCACCATATTTAGGTGATAAAACCCCACGTTGGGAAAGCCTATTGTAAGAAGAACAAAAATAGGTTAGTGGGTAATACTAATTACAAATTAATTAATACTTCACTAAGCTCAACCTACGACTGAAGGTCTGCATATATTTTAAAGATCATTTGGAGTCATGTCAATTAATTCAGGCCCTCCGTTGAAGCGCCACTTGTAGTAAAACGTAATTGATACCACAAGAATATAATAGGGTAGTGGGTAACCACGCCAACATTAATTAATAAATCCAAAGTAATGAGAGCAATTTATGACGGGTGGGTTTCGTGCCCATTTATTAACAGAAACACATACGTTTGGTATGAAATAACAAATGCAGCATCAAAATAAAATTGGTGTTTACTTACTAGCTACTAACTTCGTAAAATATTACTACTATCCTATACATGCTCACACACATTCCTCTTGTTTATCCTCCAAAATTCGCACGCTTTACGTTATACAACAGTACACAGTAATGTGGGTTCAATGACAAGTCCCCAACATATCATTTACCTCCTATATTTAAATTACACAATCAATGATGAAACAAAGCTTAAAAGTTCATTGCTGACTAAGGAAACATTACTGTCTTTCCTATTAAGTCTGTCGTAATGAAGCACACGCTTTACCTTAGTTCGAAGACTCACTGCTCGCATCTACCTAAGGTGGATGCAACCAGCTATGTGAAATTTACGTTGTTTACAAACATCGTTGAAATGATGAACTGCCTCATGCCAAACTGAGTGGTCGCCTTGGGTTGTAGTTTGGTTCGATGACCTTTGGGCTTCCGGATGCTACTACCTACTCTTCCATCCCGCTGAATGGAACCAGCCGCCTCTCGTACCCCATTCACTAATGCCTCCAGTCATCTGGCTCACGTCCCATGGCCTAATTACTGTTCGTGGTCTTTACTTACGAGTCTCACACTTCCTAATCTCGAACGGAACTCGTCGCGAAAAATATTTACTAGATGTGATTAATTGTTCACTATCAGTACTAGCTAGCCCTCTGACACGATGCTACGATACTCGTTATTCAATGTCACAAATAACAAAATCGAAAGTTTATAGATTTCGTTAATAAAGTTCAATCATTAAACAACTGATTAACAGGAGACCGCACTCGTAAATAATCAAGAACCGTAGTGCTTGCTCACTTAGCTGCACGATCGAGCACTCTAAGCAAATACATCGCTGAGTGAATCGACGTGAGAATGATTTCCGAAAATACTCGAAGTCTCAGAATGTTTCGAAAAGAACTCTAAATGTTCCCCGAAGTCTTTCCATCTACAAAAATCTCAGAATGAATGGACATACTCTGAATCTAAGAATGAAATCTGAAGTGTCTCTGAAGTGAAAATACTCTGAATCTAAGAAGTGAAGTCTGCGCCTCCGCGCACCTAATTTTGTAATGAATATCCCCTCTCCTCAGAATTTCGAAAAACGTTTACGCCCTTCTTCATGTCACGTGATTTCAGGAGCCAATAATTTTGTTTGGCGTACTCCACTTGGAGTCATTTCGATGGGCTGAAGGTTCGTGACGTATATTGTATTGTCGACGAATCACGCCGTTCAGTTCAAGAACAACGTTCGTTTCTTTCTCTCGACGCTACACCGAGACCATGTGGCTACCTCATGCCAAACTGTCCATATTGTCTAGTGACAGTTGACCGACCGCCAAAAAATCTCCTAGTTCTGCGAGTCTGAATTTGCGCACATGTCCCTAGGGGCTCTCGCCCCCTTTAGTTAGACGTACTGCGCCGTCCTCTGTTTGTGTGTCGTGCCGTCCCGCTTTGATCAATTGAGTTCTCACCCTCTTCAACTTCCAAATTTTTTCGATCTCGTATTTTAGCACTGGATCCAGCCTTGAAATGTCCCAGAAACAGCTCCCTTGAACCTCAGCGTTTCTCCATTCACGCCTTCTGTTCAAACCTTGCAAAAGAGACCCCTGGTTAATTTTGGGGTTGATTTCCTATTATATGTCACGTCTGTCCTTTCGTCCTGTGCGACCTACAGCGCTTAACCGTTTCTCTTGAATTTCGCCGCTACTACGCCCATGCCTCTGTTAAATGTTTACAAAGCGGCCTCTGGTTTATTTTGACCATGTTCCCAATTATAATAGTTATTGCGGGCTCGCGCGGCCTACCGCTCGTAACCGTCTCCCTTGAAATAAAATTATATTATGTTCTTCACATCCTTTTGAATAATGGTGGCCTTACATTTTCTCAATGGCGGCAAACGCCCTCTTATTNTATATATATATATATATATATATATATATATATATATATATATATATATATATATATATATATATATATATATATATATATAATTTACATCTTAAAATATTTCACTTCATACAAAACATTTATTTCCTAATTTCAAAAATAATTTTTATATTTGAACCCCTCCAAATTTCCATTTTAGAACATAAAAGAAATTTAATGATTCAGTTTATCCCTCTCTCTCTCTCCCTTGTGTCTCCTTGGTAAAGGTTCTGAACTGTTTCAAAGGCCTAAGAGAAAAATTTCGACTGAATTATGGGTATAACCTTTGACTAATTGTGCAACTGAAATAAATAATATTGTCTCTTTAATGTTGATTTAAAGCATTATTATTTCATTTTTTGCTTTTCCAGCGAAAATTACAATTTCTTAATTGCACCGTCGGATGAGCGTTATTTCTTTGTTCATTCATCTCAGCACTCATGCAGATGGTTTCACCTCCTCATGCTCTTTGGGACTTCACCCCTGTGAGGTTCGAAGTATATCAGTTGGGTAGTGGTGGATCCAGATCGAAATCAAGGAGGGGCTAAATTTCATAAATATGATTATAAATTATTGCAAAGATTGGGTATATCCCACGCATCAACAACATACCGTTTTTTATTCCAATGCTTTCTTATGGATCAAATTCTAAGGGATTTTGTTATATTTCGAACTTATTATAGCGTATAAATAAAATTGGGTTTGTGCAGTATATTGTATATGTTTTATCAAAGACATCATGGTGAAATAATTTTTATTATAATTAGTGTGTACCAAACACTCTAAAATGATACCATAAAGTGAGTAGTTTGCCGTTTTATTGTGTAATAGTGTTGAAATTGTGTGAATAATTCGCACAAACAGTTAAAGAAGGAAAAATAGAGTCAATTGTATCAAATTGCTAGTAAGTACAATTAACTTCAGTCTTCCAGTACAAAGCGTGACTAAAACCACTTTTCTTGTCTAAATAATATGCAACACGGATCTGCTCAATTATTAATGTGTCTTTCTTACACAAAAGCGTTCCAGAATCTTCAATAGCTTAAAGTTTCATACCATACTCTTACTAATTGCATTGTCTTCTCAAATAACATAGCATCGTGGAACAGTAAAATTGTAGAATTATTTTTTATTATTTATGTATGAATAGTAAAGATATGATTAATGTTTATTTGTTTTTTCATGTACCATTCTTTCTCTTTCAATGCTTTAGTCGGCAGAGAGTAGCGCGTGTACGTGGGACTTACATAATGACGTTCTGATTTTATCTGAATTTGAAGCAGAAGAAATAATACATAAGTGAACATTAACATAACGAATGTTTAAGTGTAGAAAACTGTCTTAGAAATTATACCTGTGCGGCAATTAAGTATGATAGGAGATAAAAGGGGTATTTACAACAAGTTACCTATTAGATAATATTGTGATAACCAGACGTATTCTCACAGATCTTACAACTACTACATTGTAAGTTCCTAACTCTCAATTATGTGACTTATTAAACATATATTTCTTGTGTGTTATATAATGAATATATGGCGTGATTACTGTTTAGGTCAACAAAATTTTATTGGTTGCCACTCATAAAAAAGTGTAGAACTCAAAATGTTTTGTTTTGGAGCAGCGTGCGAAAATTGAACCTCTCCTGTTTTTATATTAAAAAGTAGATTCACAAAATTATAAAATTAAATTATATTTGTATGAACCACTTAATTTTTATTTAAGGTCGTGATTAAAACATTCCTCATGTTAACATGCAATACCCAGTTTTTCGATCTAAAGGTAATAGTGCTGTTATGTCTAGGGGTTCGTGCAATTATTGGTCTACAACTTTACACGAAAAAAATCAACGAAATTAATGTATGCAAAAACATAATGAATTATTAACATTTTATTATGTTTATAAAGAGTTACGATTAAGAAATTAATTAATGAGATTTTTACGTGTGTTTTTCATTGTAGAGTTTCTCCATCCGTGGTTGTGTGTTCGAAAGAAACAAAAGCAAATAGCTTACGGATGATAAAAGACGATGCTTGTGTTTAGTTTTCGCGCAACCACATACAGAACGACCTTTTCACTGAGGTAGAGGGAATAAGGTTTACAATGTTATACTCTTCATAAATGCGTGTTGTCCGTCGCTATAAACACAGATGAAGTTTAGCTGCCACTTAAGGTATGCTTAGTGTGTAATACGGAAGTTCACTGTCAATGTTTCATTTGGGTTGGGGTCGTGGCGAACGTACACGAAAAATTTATTCTAGTTTTACTTTTTGGGTATCGTGAAGCTAAATAGTTTGTACTATTGTTTCGAGCTAAATGTACTATTATTTCGAGAATGTGATTAAACGTAAAAGTTACAACAAAAACCTAATTTATTTTTAATGTCGTTTTAATTATTATGCATATGGATTTATAAATGGACTTTTTTAAAATTCAGCTCCATTTCAGATAAAATAACGCTCTAGTAGGGACCAGAATCTCATATTCACAAGCAAACAATATCGAAGGTACGTAACTAATGGAAATATTGAGCTTTCGAAAAATAAGGAAGTTATTCCAAATTGCAGAAAAGGCGATTTTCAAATTTCGATTTTGTATGTGCACTTTTTAACGAGCCATTGATGGAAATAACATCTACCTTAGGATATGTATCATCGTACTGAGCTGGAATAAATTTTCATGGATCAGAAGCGATTTTTTACCATTATTCGAGAAAAATAGTATTTTCTTCTCAGTTAAAATTATTTTAAAACGTCCCATTTTGACCACTATGCCGTCTATTATAAGAAATTGTTCAATTATCAAAGGAAATCGCATACAGGAAAACGTGAATCAATATGTAAAGCTTCTACTTCACGCCATAATTATTACATTATTAGGTTATGTGGATACACATGTGCATTTCATTCTAGTTACTGCATCCATTAACTTTAATTTATAATGTTCATATTTATCTTAGATATTAAACACGAGCCCACTGCAACGGACGCAACCAAAGCAACTGAGGTGCCAGCTTCGAAGAGAAGTGATGGTGAACATTTACCATTAATGAAGGAAAACTGGATTTCAGGGAAAGAAGATGGAAATAAAATTACTTTCTCTGGGATGAAGAAGGATCTTCCTTCAGAAGTCGCTGTGAAAACAGCAACACGGATGCTAGAAGAAGAAGTGGAAAGAAGGAAGAAGTTCAGAAGTATGATGCGATCTCTGGTTCAATCTGACCTTCCACATTTAGATCCAAAACTCGAATTTATTCAGCAGCAAAAAAAAGAGAGTCCTTCGAAAGTTGTACAAAAACTGGTAGAAGAAGAAAACATATTCCAATCTCCATTTCCTCACATTTTTCCATTTATGTTTCCCTTTCCATTTCTATCGTCACCTTTCAGTTCTTCGTTCTCGAGATCGGGTTCTGGAATAGAAGAATCTCCAGAATCTGAGAACTCAAGAATGGTATTTATAGAAAGCATTCCCCCATTTCCGGAAGAGAAAAGTACCAACAAAAAGTTGGAATCTTCACTCAAAAACCCGATGATGGTACTTATGCCTCGACGGACTCTACGACTAGACATGACGTTTATACCAATACACCGTGAATCCTCAAATGAAAAATCCATTTTGTTAGATGGTTTCTCTCATAATCAAGGTGTAGTCAAGGCCCTCGAAGATTTCCCCGAAGCCTCAAGTTCGCATTCTATTCGCGTATTTTCCAGTGGCGCTTCACCCAACCACGATTCTCCTTCTTTTACTCCTCTCGACTCTCTGCCCTTTTCAAGTTTTCTCAATTTCTTCCGCAATGCAGAAGAAGAAGAAGTAGAGGAGAGTGCGAAGATCGAGAAGCCTGTCACAACCTCACGGAGTACTCGACACAAAAGGGAAGTGACGACCACATTGAGTCCACTCAACGCTGAACCTGTCGAAGCGATGGAAGTATCTGGCCCTGTTCTCGAGACTTCTCGCTCCATAGGTCCCGCCCAAAACGAGGAAGTTGAAAACGTACCCTTCACCCAAGAGGAAGATCTACCCACGTCACGGTCGTCTGAAACCGAAAGATCGAAGGAACAACGTAAGACGAGTGAATCCACCACTCGCAATGTTGTTGGATCCCTGGCATACCGTATGGACCCGTCGTTCTTCCACCCACATCCGTTCCACTACCCTCACATGGACCCTTACTTCCATTTCTTACCTTTTTACATCGGTCCTGGTCCTACGTTTCCCAATAAGCCGCCGCTGTCTGCAATGCTTGGGGTGGTACCTACTCTGGCGGGAAGTCCTATGGAGCAGCAGATGGTCGCTATGAACCTGTTGTCACATGAGGTAAGAATCGCATCTAGCTACTATCATTATCATCCCTCGCGTTGTTTGCCTCGGAGTCAATTACGTCAAACATATGATTCGAATTCACTGATCAACTGAAAGCAATGGATTAATATTATCACCGAATTCATATCTGTTTCTTTCTGATTCCGTTCACATTGGAATCACATTAAATTTTAACTACTCTAACGGCATACAGAAACAAAACAAAAATCCTTCATTCAACTTATGAGGTTTTTTTATAATAATCTTTCTATTGTAAATAATTTCATGAGAAGTATTGGTTTCTAAAGTATTTTAAAGAATTCAAAAAATAAATGATGGCAGAACGCTACTACTTTATTTCTCAAAGACTTCAATTCTTTTTCTCAATATACGAAATAAGTATGAGTGAGTGGACACAGGGAAAAATTAAATTTGTCGGGGATAAACAAAAAACGTGAGACTAATTAAATATGGCATAGTATTCATGTTTCGCTTCAGCTTGATGGAGTATTCGTTTCCAGAGAAAATTGTGAGTGTTCTAAGAAAGGCAACCTTGTAATTTTGTAGGAAACATTCATTCGATAAGTCATCCACAAATAAACCATTGTAACCACAAATAAAATAATTTTAATCAGTCAAGATATATGTTTGAGTGTTATATGTTTGAGCTTATCTATTCTAAAAGGCGGATAATTATGAAAATTGATGAAGTTCTGTAGATTGGTAATAAATAAATAAATTTATTGTCAAAAAACAGTACAAACTGCGTATGACCACGTGGAGGGAAAAAAAACTAATTTACTCTCCGGAAGCAAGCAAGGGACCATCCCATCTATTCCGATCAAGGGCCCTTAGGCGGAGGCGGATTCAAATATTTCAACAAAAGTTCCTAGATAACATAAAAAGTTAGCTGCGTGTTATAATACATATATAATGTCAATATGTTTGTAATTTTAAGCAAAAAATTACACGTACAAGTTATTATCGAACTATATTGTAATTTTGTATATACCATATTGTAATTTTGAACCCGTCCGTCACTCGCGATCGGAAATTCACGCATTTTTGTGTGAAAACACCATGCAAGTAGTAGCAGTTCTTTGAGCATTGGTGTAATCAAGGATGGCAAGTAGGATTCTGTCAAGATATAAAAAATAATTTTATTTTATTTGCGTTACGAAAATTTACATTATCTCAAGAAAATTATATTTCTATAATTATGCCATTCCTTTGTTCTACACATGATTATGGTTTAGATAATGTGATTACTGCTATTTATATTTATTTATTGATATTATATTAATTGAACTTTGTAAATTGTGAATGGTGGGGAATACACCAATTTCTGGTAGATTTATAATCTTTTGTAAAATATTTCTTGTCCAGAAAAGTTTTCCAATATGCCAGTAATGTTTTTTTTACTTTGAATAGAATGGGTATGTGTGCATGATTGTAACGAATCGATTACAAGAAACCACAAGATGATGTGATATATAGAACTGATTTTATTGATTTTTTTAAATAATTGTAAATAGTTTGTGGATCGAGAAATCCGAGTCACCACTAAATGGTGCTGAGAGTAGGTTTTTGGGAGTGACGAAATGTTTGTATTTTTTGAGGGACGTACATATGTTAAAGAAAATGTATCAGTTTGATGGATCGTATTGAACTAAATAATGCATTTGTGTTGATCACAAACTATTAAGTTCAGTTTACTCAGTGGTTCCATGCTAATTGGAAGCTACAGTAACTAATGAGTTCGCCGGTTTTCAATGGCAAATGGTCTTTTGTCACGAGAAGTTAAGAAGCAATAAACTTTTCTTGCGGTTTTAATGACAAATCTCTGTATTGTGAGCAGTATATGAGGTGATCATCAGAGAAAGAAACAGCATCGGTGAATAATTGACAATGAGTTGGGTATGGTATTCTTCGTCAACTTTTAATACACCGGAAATATCGGATAGTGAAAGACATAAGATAAAGACTTTATATTTGCAGTAAATCATCATAGACGCACGTCACTAAATTTATCGACGTAGAAGTGTGCATGAGTGGTTTAATATACTGGTTGACCCGTTAATGACGAATCAATTTTTTTTAAAACACGACCGAAGAAGTAGAAGGTTGAAGCAATATGAGAATCCCCTCCCCTAAAAATAATTAATTTACGAAATAGTCCAGTCCCTTTAGAGGCCTTAGAAATACTTTATTATCAATAGAAAAACACCACGTGAAAAACGCCGTTTTAATGCACAAAAAAATTCAATGCGAGAGAATAATTTTATTAATTTCGTAAAATGTAGGGTTTATTGCAATTTCGAATTATTTCCGTTAGGTAGTATCCTTCCTCTATCTTTTGGATTACAAAAGAGAAGTTTTGATTAATCGGTATAGAATGTCAAGTATACAGAAAGTCTACCGAGGATGGAAGTTGGATTCGTGAACTGTGCATGGTCATTGCATAGAAATTCCCGTGGGTATTTCAACTCAATGTGGTGTTGGGATCATCGCACGGGAAAGGGGCTTTCAAAAGGACAGTCGTCGTAATGTACATATATTCTACTCTTATCATAAAAAGATTTTCAAATTTTTATGCACTCTTAATATAATAATAAATATATTTAGTCAAAAATGCAGTGCAAATGCGTTTAACTACGCACATGGCAACAAACTAACTTATTTTCCGGAAGCAAGCAAGGACCGTCCTATCAATTCCGATCAAGTCCCTATAACAGGGGTGAATTTATCATTTCTGCATTCCCAACACAAAAACCATGACATGCACCCCCCAAAAAATTAGAATAACATTTCTTGGCATCTATGTGATATCAAGAATTTTCTATTTAATGGAATACAAAAAGTTATTTAATAAATACGTAGTATTAACATATATTTAAATTATTCCGAAAAATATTGCCAACAAATTGTACCTATAAAAACGAATCGAAATTTATGACTATAATAATATGACTATCCAATAACGACTAACAATAATGAGACTATCGAATCTAGGCAGAGCCAATATATAATACGATACGAAGTAGAAGACCAAGATGGGGTCAGAGTTTGTGCACACAACCGTTCCAATGTTGAGAACAAATAAAAAATATTATGAATAATAAGAAACAGTAAAAGTATTCATTAAAATTATTTTTTATTTCCTGTGTGTTTTAAAATTACTTCAACTATAAAGCAGAGTGATAAAGTATTTTTAAAATGGACTTATTTTATATGAATAGAATTATTAAAAACATGGTGGGGATTCATTGTAACTTTTATTACATTAAATAGATTCTTTTAATCGTGGAAGCAATGGTGCAGTAAGTAGCATTTAGCCCCGGATTTTAAGATATTCTTTTTAATGACATCTGTTACGTATTTGGAAATGGAATTATACAGAATTACTCCTGAATGGTGTGGCCCTTTTTGACAGAGTGGTTGACCCACTAGAACGATGAACATTGTCCCTATTGTGAGTATTGTGATCGTGAACAAGAAGGTTTCTCATGAAGCAACGGCAGTTAAGTAATTCAGTCTTAACAAAAAAAACCGTTTAATGAACGTAAATCTGAGGAAGTAAAAAATATATAATTCCCTATATAAACGTTTTCAAGATATTTGGGGGGAGATTTACATGTTTTCCAAACAATCCTCTTTTGCATTCTTAAGGTTTGGATGCTCTGAGCAGAATTTTCCAAACGGATAATGCCGCGCTGGCAATGTGAGAAATTATTGCAAAACAAACTCAATGGGAAATGTTTGGAGTAACTAGATTCAGAATGAATTATACAATTTGCTTAATTTGGAATTTAGATTATCGATATGACACGTCTCGAATACGATGACCTAAGAATTTTGTGTTCGTAACAGTTTTTAATTGGGTTCTGTTTAATGAAAGATATAATCGGGGTAACGACTTTGTTAAAATGTTGGGAAGTGACAAAGTCTGTGTATTAGTATTTATAATGAGACGGTATGCATGAAATCAAAATTAGAGGCTAAACAAAATTTTTGGGTGTTGATGTGTTGACATAGTAAGTGAATGCCAAAAGCAAAGATAACCACTGTGCAATCTGATGTGGAAGGTGACATGACGTTCACATTCAATATAAAGAGGATGTGGTGTAGACCTGAACCATGGGGAACTCCGTTAAAAAAATGGATTTCTTTTTTGAAAGGTAATGCTGAAGTACTATATTTATATAATAGGAAATTTCAACTTGTTGATAGCTTTTGGGATAGTAAGTTAACAATTCATATGCCAAATGCCGTCAGAATGCAATTTTGAAAGAAGAATTTTGTGATCGATGACGTCACATGCTGTAGATAAATCAAGGAAAATGTCCCAAAGATTGTCTTCAGGGTCGAGAGATGCAGTGAGAAAGAATATATGTCGCAGTTAGCGGAAAGGATTTTTCTAAAACTGTGTTCATCGCCAGAAAAGATACTATTTTGTAATTAAGAGTAGAAGACGCATATGGAACAATTTTTCCAGGAATTAAAAAAAGTTGTTAATTGGGAAATATTGTACATTGTGTTTCTTTCCTATTTTTGTAAAGGTCTCAATTCAACTTCCTTACGTATATTAAGATACACTATATCTGAGTGAATTTAATAATAACAAACTGGTTATTTTGTGGTTGGGCTCAAGCCATTAATTTGTGAGAATTTGAAAATAAATTGGGATATATCATCTATTCCTGATGAAAATTTGTTTCTTAATGAGATGAAATTTGTTTCTTTAAGTAAGCTCTTGAGTTCATCAGCTATTAAAAAACATAAGTCAAATTTTTAATTAAGAACACCATTGAAAAGGAACAACCAATGAATGTTGATAAAATGTATGCTCCGATGAATTTAATGAAAAAAAGGATATATTAGAAGCTGCAATTTATATTCCTTCCTAATTTGAAATAAAAAGAGTTTGTGATGGATATACGAGTATATTATAAACTGAAAGCTAAGAAATATGGTACTAATCGAGAAAACGTAAGAAAAAAATAGACTTCATCGTTGCAGTCGCTACTATACTATATTTTTATTGTACGATACTATGTGAATCATGATATACGATAAGAACGGCTTGTAAAAGTCTGTAATTTGTTATATATTGGAAGCATTATAGAAATTTATTAAGGATCCAGGATACTCCATATCACATCACTTTTAAGTAAATAAGATTTCATAAAGTTATAAGATTGTATAGTAGAGCGAAATTGTCATTTAGTTATGATGTGATCGGTAAGTAGGATTTTTTTAATTTTTTCTTTACATATATTAAGATAAATTCACAACAAATTTTTTTGCAAAATTTGACTGGAGCTTCGCGTGAAAATTGCATAAATGTGCTTTTTTATGCATTTTTAATGAATCGCTACACAATTTTTTTTAATATCACCGCTTCCAATAGTCTTAGAAAAAGTTTTAAAAAATGCAAAATAATCGTGAATTAATAATCTATCGAACTGATCCGGTATAAGTATTTTACAAATGAGTCCTAACCTCAAAAATTCAAAATATGTGAAATTTTGTTGGTTTTTTTCACTAAAACTGCAATACATAACGAAAAAATCTGCAAATTTTCATGAAAATTAGCGAAACGTGTATGTTGTTTTTTTAAACATATGGTTAAAATTACATAAAGCAATTTAGATTTTCACGGCCACAATAGATAATTTTCGAAAAATATTCAAATTGTCGGCATTTTATGCAAAATCATCGTAGATTCAACTTTTTTTAATTTTTAGAGTTTTTCTGTGATTTCTTGTAAGCATGCGCACTAATGCGTTACTGTATTTGAAATGACCATTTTAGGACTTGGAAAATTTTTCAATTTTTACTTCTTTGCCATTTTTTTCATTTTTTACCATAAAACACATCTTATTCGTCAATGATAAAAATCAACATAAAAAACGTTTGCAAGCAATATTTTATAAAATAAATATATTTTAACTGCTACATTTCTTCGGAATAGTGCAATAAAATATGGCAAAAAATATAGTGCTAAAGTAAAAAGTAGTAGTAAAAATATAGTTGTTAAAATATATTCTATACATGTTTTCATGAAAATTTGCAGATTTTTTCGTTATGTATCGATAGAAGATGTCATTAGAAATTATATAAAAATTTGGAAAGTTAGCGAGAAAACCACTTAAATTAATAAGGGTTGATAAAGGTGCGTAGGGACAAGAAATGTTACTGTAGATAGCAAAAGAAAATTTTGAGGAAGATGATAGATAATAATAAATTTATTGTCAAAAAACAGTACAAACTGCGTATGACCACGTGGAGGACAATAAATTAATTTACTCTCCGGAAGAAAGCAAGGGACCATCCCATCAATTCCGATCAAGGGCCCTAAGGCAGAGGCGGATTCAAAAATTTCAGCAAAAATTTCCGATACATTTTTTAAGGATATAAAAAGTTATAAAGAGAGAGGTTTTTCTACCATGAGACTGAAATTGGATTGTCTGATCGTCACAACATTTAATGCTGAACTCCAGACATGTTTTACGTATCAAGGTATAAAATATATCGTATTTTGAGACCAATGCTTCTATCGATGACATAAATTTGGTCAATCAAGAGAGTGACATGTGTAATCAAGAGAGTGACATTTGTCTACAATGCATAAGGAGGACATGAGTTCATAGAATATCGTAACCAAATGGATAAGTCGTAGTCAGATGAGACTAAGCTGTCTGGGAACCGCCACGTCGAGATGTTGAAAACCGACGTTTGGGCTATCGCGATGTGGCCTTCTTCATAATAATGCTTCGGGCATTGTTCTCTGGATTATTATACGGCCAAAGCATTAGTACCCTCAAGAAAGGACACAGGAATTTGACCGATTCATCTCGGCGCTGCGATTTCTGGACAATCAGGACACATCTGAATCCGTCGTCAGAAACCTACGCCTCCATTTTAAATACCTCTTCGGGAAGAGGATATTTTACCAGACAAGAAGATTTCAATAAAGAAAGCGAAAGAAGAAAACTTGCATCCCACTTTCTTGCTTCAGTTAGATAACATCGTCCTTTGTGATCGTTATAGACGTCAGCTTCAAGGGGAATTCTCGCTCGTGCAAGATAACAACTTCTAAGAAAAAGAATGCACTGTAGCAGGAAGGATCTGGCTGGTATAGAGTACGAACTTCTTAATGTCCACCTTGGCCTAAGTGGTCATATGAGCGCAGAAGATTGGAGCACTTTGAATAATATATCATGTTCAGCTGCTTCTAACCATTCAAATGCTATGAAGATGACACTCATAAAGAAGTTCAAGCGACTATCATAATACACCTTTATGTGAAGAAAAAAACTCCTGAACATCGTGGTTAACCGGACGAATGAACTCATAAATGACACCACCACATCAGTTATGGCTTGTGGATTAAATTTTTCCGACGTACGGTAGCATCAACCACGTACGGTAGCATCAACCACGGCATCTATTCGAAACACACCCAAACCAACAGATATTTCCATGCTGACTCCCACCTACATCCTTAACAGATTCACATTCCAGAAAATCGAAACTGATAAGAAAAGTTTGAACTTTACTCATCAGTTTTGATTTTCTGGAAGGTCTGAAGCTTTCTTGAACGCACCACCACCTGAAGAACTAGATAGAACTACGTTCATACGTTACGTGCAAGGCGTAACTGACCAGATTGGACGTGTCATGAAGGCAACATACAACCAGTTTACAAGGCGCCTCACCCTTCAAGAAACACTGATGAGAGGGAAGAATCTGATACCACAACTAATGTAATCAGGTTTTTATGAAATATATCGTCACTGAGGGTGGTATGTATATTGGACAGACGGGTCATACGTTGGACACAAGGAGATGGGGGCACATCTACCGCTACCAAAGAAATCACAGGCATAAGTCAGCAGTGTTTTATGCCTCCATCACATACGATCAGGCCATCGATTTTGACGACACCAGATTCCTGGCAAGAGAGGGTCGCTGATGACCCCGGTTGATCAAAGAGTTAGTCATTAACATAGTCAGACAGCCTAATAACATTAACGGAGACGACGCCTTGAAAAAGCTAGACTTGGAACAGAATTCTCCACATTATAAATCATTAAATCTCTTTAATTTGTTTTATTCTGAAGCTGTGCGTACAGAAACTACATTTTATGTTGAGCAATTTTTAGCTTCTGCGTACGTTGGTATTGCGTTTGCACAGTGCACTTTGAAGTTGTACAGTGCATTCACGTGCTTAAGTCTGAAGAAAACTCAGATATCGTAAATGTTTTAAAAAAATGGATCTTAATACTTAATAAAAAACAATTAGCCAATTTATCATTGCTTTTACTGTAAAAACCTGTACAGTAACCCTTCACAGTAAACTGTGTGTAAATGGTAATGAATTAAGCTAGGACCTTATAGAAATGAATTTAAAATGATTCAAGAAAGGAATGACATTTTTTGTCATAGGAATCAGCAGCATAAACGATCTCTTTATTTCCAGGCTCATTTACCATCGTAAACGATAAAATATTAAATGTTTAGTAACAGAATTAGCTGTGTTTGGAATCTCATGATAATGAGAAATTCGTGGTTATCATGGTTAAGAAATATGACAATTCAGACTCCCCAATTTCCAATTTCTTTAGTAGTAAATTTAAGAGATCAGGAGTAACTTTGAAATCAATATTAGTGTGTTGTATTTTCACCTAAACTACGTGTCGTAATGTAACGCTCGAGAAAACTCTATGTATCATGTTCTGTGTGAAGTAGTCCTGACATACGCGAAGGAAAATTTGCGAAATTTTACAGCGATATTTATGATATGAAATCTTCTCAAGTAGACTTGCACTTACTGAAATACAAGGCAGGGCAATATTATCGGCATGGTTCGTCCTCGCATGTTTAATAGCATTTTATGATTCTGAAAGAAGATCTCTAGAAGAAAGAATAGTAAAACTAAGATATTATGATTCATAAGCATTTTATGATTCTGAATGAAGCTCTCTAGAAGAAAGAATAGTAAACAATGCACTGTTTACATCCAGTCAGATCATATGGCTACAGTTATTTCAGACTAAATCCTTCTAGTAAGGTGAATGCTAACATTTTAAAAACGGTAAAAAAAACTCTTTAATTTTTCTTAGCAGAGCAAGATTAAGTATTTTTTTAACCGACCTAACAAAAAGATATCATTGCCTTTCCAAACACACCCAGCATTGCGTTTCAACATTGGAAACATGTTTAAAGAAATTATTTGACCATTTTAGCCGAAGGTTCTTAGAATGAAACGATCACAATTGGTTTCCAGGAAAAGGTACTTTGATCGAAGACCTTGCGGATGGCAAACTCGTCTTTTATGGATATATTTTATTTTAGGGGATATTGTGTTTTCACTCTTAGAAATGGGAACACTATGGAAATATTCATACCACACTTTTGGAGTTTATAAGCAAGATTATTAATGTCTTTAAAAGAAGTGTCTGAAGATGACATCCCTTAGTATGGCAATTTCGTATTCTAGATATCCTTGAAATTTTGCGTATTTTGCATATAGTCAGGAAAAAATCACAAAATCATGAACTATAACATGTTTCAAAATTGTTGAATGCGTATTAACAGTAATGAACAAAAATTAACATTACATATTTTCTACTTTTCGACACGTTACGTATTCTCTCCAAGACAGAAACCATTTTAAAGAAGCCCAGTTTTTTTCAACATACCCAAGAATTTCTACTTACACATAATAATTTTACTATCTCGTGCAATAACATAATTTGCTTCCCCTGTAGAGCTGCTTTAGTATATCAGAACCTCATTTTATTAATGGAAAAGAAATTGAATTAAAATCTGTTCCGGTTACAAATATTCGAAGGCTCGACAGCGAATGTATCTTTGAATCGAATCCAGGGACATGTTAATCTTGTCTGTGAACATGCCACCCTAAAATGATCCCCCTGAATTTGAGGGGAAGTATGTTTTTCTTTATTCTGCAAAATTCCCCCTAGAACAGTGTGAACGTCTATAGAAATTGAAAGAAGTCCAACGCGCATTAAGAAAAGAAGTCCAGAGAAACATTAAGCTCTCGCAGGGAATATCGTTCACTTATATTTACGAGATTCTGTTGCAGTTTATTCTGAGACTCGTGATTTCCTTCCGTCGTCTGTATTCTTGTACTTCTATACAACTCTATAAAATAATAAAATTTGAATTTTTCTCGCGGGTAAACGTGAGACCTTCAGCACCCGGAAACAAACGAACAATACTTATTGTTGGAGGAAACATTGAAGAAAAACAATAATGTACTTAGTAATGTGTACTGTACTTATAATGTACAGAGTACTTTATGTAATGTACCAACTGCATTTTTACATTTTCCTGATGTTCATAAAGTATTAATAAGCATGTGAACGGCCAATTATAAACGGTTAATTTTTTCATTATCTATTAATGTAAAGGATTCATTATGGTTTTGAGAAAGAATTTATAATTTTCGATGTTTGAGGACAGTTTTAATTTGTTTTTCAGTTTTTGGTAAATTTCCTAAAATACAGCTTTGAGAAAACGGTTGTTGCAATGCAAATTCACAACGTGTTTTCGTAACAGCAATCTGCTCTTTCCTTCTGTTTTGATATATGAAATCCTTATTTTGAATGCAAAGGTGTATGCATGTTTTATTAGATTCGAGTTTTAAAAAAATAATTCCTTACTAATTTTATTTAATTGAGTTAATACTTGCGGAAGCTTTGGCAAATCATTTTATATCTGCTGAAGATAAAATCTAACGTGATGAGTGGATCGAACTAAAACATTGACTATGTATACTGCATTTGCACAAAAATTCAAAACTTGACACGATATGCGTCACGGGAACTCTGCTTGTAAATTTAATAAAACATGGCAATGGGGAGAAAATGGCGATTTTTTTTTTAAAAAAGTAGGGTGTAGTTGAAATCATATTGAATTTTGTCCCTTCACTTTTACGTGAATATCAGTAAGGGTTAATCATGAATATTTGCCTATTGCACGTGCCTCCGCGATATATTACGCGAATTTTATTTATTACTCTTAAGCGTCACTTCACTAACTTTTTGCGTAAAATATTGCGCAGCATGGATCATAAAGCGTTGACGGTGACTGAGGTTAGTTTTTTCATTTATCTACCAGTGACTGGAATCGATCACTTCCTAAGAGTATTTTCTCACGCATTCCAAACTTTCGAGTCGTTTGTTGGGACCTCAAAATCACTCGTCCGGACTCTTATAATACCCGATGCCGAGGACCTCATCTCTCATTTTCTTTCCTTTACGGTTCATCCTGGTCTCCCCTCAAATTATTTTTTAATTTTTTTATTTGTCAGTTGATTGAGTTCTGTTCGTTAATTACATCGGGAAACATCGAAGAATTTGTATTCGGTTCGTCTTGATTGCTCTCATAAAACTTTTTGGGCAACTGCATTTATATTAAAATTAATTATTTCCAGTCACACTTCCTGAGAAAAATTATTAAATATTTTGTTTATAAACAAAATGACTTTTGAAAACTATACGACAACTAAGCAATATCTAGTAATTTGTCCCACCTTGAAATGAAGTTCTTGTCATTTTACCATTACCCAATATATTTACTTAATTAATATACCCTTACTTTTTTGTGATACGTTACTCATCAATTACGTTTCTTGTTGTTAATATAAATTTGACTTCTTTTGTAATCAGTTTTTTCAATAATTATTTTTGACAAAGATGTATACCACAGAGTGTTCCATAACACCACGTAAAAAATGGAGGGACGATAGAGAACACAAATAGGAACAAAAAATCATTTAAGTACCCATGACGGAAAATGTCTCCCGAAGGAGATAAAGAAATGACACTAAGACGGAGTAAGAACACAAGACAGAAATGTGTACGATACCGACCTCGCCCCAATGTGTTGGCGAATATATTCTACCATGAATCTCGGTGCGAGTTCTGTGTCGCTGCTAATGGGTCGAAATTTGAACGTCTGTGGTAATTTTTTAGTTTGTTGAACTTGGAACACTTATACTACTTTCTCAATTCTCCTAGCAAAGCGTCTTACACATATTTTTATTCTTGTATGTTTACTCGATCATGGTGTCATTTATCTTCGGAGACATCCGGAAACGAGTATTTCTATGATTTTTTGTTCCTGTTCCTGTGCTCTTATCTTCCATCTAATTTTATATAAAGTTCAGGGACATTTTCTATATATTTGCTGAAGAGAGTTATAATGTTTCGACATTACTTATCCCTGTAATACTTCGTATTACGCTCTGAAGGATACTTGAGACGTTTCATTTGTAATACAAACATTCTCTTATGGTAAATAAATTAAACATTTTTTATAAATTATACATGTCAGTGACCAAAATCGAATGAAATTTATTTTAGATGCTACAATATCAGACAAGATTTTCAAAGTATTTATGTGACTCGGGAAATAATTCTAATTCAGAAGAAATTGAGAGGAAGGATTTTCTGACTGGAAAATTCTAGAATGTTTCATGATTTATTATCGTGGTATTCAAAAATATGACCCCTTAAGATAAAGACCAGAATTTTAAAAATTGTGAAAGGGTGAACCTGTTGTATTCCGGCTCTTTTCTTATTCCTAGACGGCGAGTGCGGACGCAGCAAGTGGACCGTGCGTGGAGGCGCTATGCACGCTAAAGCGCAACACAGCGAAAGACAACCGCCAGACGCGCAGCATCGCTTACAATACTCCATTCGCCAACAACGCTCTATTCCAACGACATATCTCCGGGTTGCCGTTCAACTCTGGAGCACCGGGACCCTCTCGGAAATCGGCCAGCAAACAAGAACAGCAAGAGTATCTCGTGGAAATGCGATCCGGCTTAAACGCCGATGAGAATACTCCCAAAGCGGTCCCAGAAGTCGTCGAATCGAAACTGTTGCTCACGGGAGAACCCGAAGATATTCGTAAGTTAAATCCTCATTTCAAGATGTTCTTTGGGTCAGAGGAATCTCTTAAGAAAGATGAAAAGCGCGCTCGGGATGCTTCAGAACTTCCTTTCGTATTGAAAGGAAACGAGAAGTTGAAGTCGACACCGTATTCTTGGAAGAAAAGTTTCCAAATGCCTGAGAAGAAGTTATCGAAGATTGCTGCTATGGGGACGATGCCAACTTATGAAAACGAAGATCCTGCAGGAAATCCGCCTGCACACCCTTGGAGGGTTCCAGTGTTCGGAATGAATCCTTTCGATGGTCGCATGTTGCAGCCATTGCTGGCGGAATCGGAGGCACCTGTAGAAAGTGAAGGAATGCTCCACCGTGGAAAGCGGAGTTTCTCACATGTGCAGTTCTTGCACCCGTACATCGATACTGAAGACCAGGGACATTTGAAATCCTTCCGAGATGATCTTCTAATGGCAGAAGGTACTGGAGACATGTACTTGTCGGCGGTTGCGGGGAACAAAAGACGAAAAAGCAAAGGGGGCAAGACAGTGACTATCCAAGTCACGAGCAAGGACAAGCACGGGAATACAATGGCTAAAGAAACATTTAAATATCCTGTATTCAGTAAAGACACGGTGGATTATACGCCATGGCTAGATCCGACAATGTTAGGTGATAACCACGAATATCATATGCATCGTCAAGACATTCCAAATGACGTGAAATTATCAAATTACGATCACTAAGATGTTTGATTCTATTTAATAAGGCTCTGATTGATGTAGGAATACATCGTAAACTGTGAATAAAATAGAACAGTTTTAAGAGTCATTCATAATATCTGATATTGTTTATCTCAACTTTACTCGTAACAAAATTGAGTGTAGAAATGAATATTATTTAAATGCACAGTTATGTTGCTAGCTGTAGATACATCCGTGGGACATATCCATTTTTTTTTTTTTTAATTTGAAAAAATGTGCATTTTTTTAAACATACGCCAGCAGCAGCAACAGTATAAATAACTCGTATTGATCCATGATATCAAAGTGAATACTTATTTTCGTAAATAATTGTTCAGTAAACTTGCATGACTGTTCTTGTTTCTCAAATTATTAAATACAAATTAGTCGTTTATATAATGGTACCTATTGAATAATTTTCATTATTCTTTAACCTATAATATGAGACAATCACCATATTTTATAAATAAATAATTATGTCCATAAACATTTTTCTTCATGCTAAAACAATTTGCAATCCATAAATGTATTTCATTGCCTCAAATCACTCGTGTATTGGTACTTAATTTCTAGAATTATATTAGTAATAGTGTATAATTTTTAGAACATGCATTTGGAATATATTAACATGCATGAAGAGAATTGTGTTTTATAGTGATGTAAGTCCTCTGTATGAAATGCAAACCAAATAAAGAGAAGTGCACTACCTCAATTTATTCCTCACAGAAAAATGTAATAAATTGTCTGGTTGTGATAATCACTTATTTATTGCCATTAAAATTTACCCTGTGATAATTTCAATCATTGCATTTACTGAAACTCGAGATAGTTTCCACTATTCACGGTTGTTAGTAAAATTTTGTTAACATTTTAATCCAAAAATATAATATGGAATGATGTTAGGTCTTCCAGAAATCCAAACAAGTTAATGATGAAATTAATTCCTACAAATTTAAATGAATAACGATTATAATTTTACCTATGCTATTTTCACACCTATGAATATTTCTTTCTACCCAGGGAAACTGTTCCAAGAACTAAACACATGTATTGCAACAGAAATTACATCAATTACCATACAAAGAAATAACATAACATGGTGAGAAATATTTGTTGTATAGTTTATAATAATTGGTTGCAAATAGTAGTTAAGAGAACATTCATTATTACTTACTGCGAGTCAAATTGTTGGTAAATGTAAAGTAGAATGTGAGGTATCAGTCACCGTTTGTATTCACTGTCAAGAGAGCATCTTACTGTGATATTGCCTTTTTAATGAAAAAGATGTTCGGTAGCAAATATTTTCATTTCTGCAGACTTCATTCACCCGAGACAAATCTTTTTACTTGTATTTAAAACTGTTAGATATTAATATTCCTTACTTCTTTATAAAACAGACATTATTTTAGGACACAGGTAAAAGTAAAACCATTAGTATCTGGAAACAAACGAATCATATGGTTGAAGGAAAAAACTGAAAAGTGCTAAGGTGCGCAACGTATCTCCCGCTCTGGCTGCCGATCCGAAAGTGATGGTACGGGGATGAAAGAGAAGGAAATTAAACGCTATTCTGAAAACATTTGTCATTCAGAGTTATGGGTCTACTAACCCAACGCATACCGACCCCCGAACCCAGGGCGGGGACGCTGGTTAGAATGAGAGCATCCCACCCTATTTTTTATTGTAGTATTTGTAAATAGGAAATGTAGCGTGCTATTGAAGCTTATCTACATAGAGCGATAGGTAGCAGGAGTTGGGTGGTGGGGCTATTGTTAGCAGGTGGGTCGGTTTGTTGGGTTTACCAACAACTTGGCCCACGTCGAGGGATTAGTAGTTGTTAGTAATAGTTAGTTATTGATACTAGAAGGAGGTGGATAGGAAGGTGGTTTCGCTTTTCAATATTCACTGCCATATGAACTGGGGCATTAATGTGAAAAGCGACAAATTTTTTCTGGTCCCACCGGGAATTGAACCCGGGCTGACTTGGTGATGAACAAGGACGCTAAAACCTGAGCTACTTGAACGGGGAACTAGAGCGGGAGTTACGTTGCGCGCTTTATAAGTTTACGTCGGTATGAAATATGTCCAACATCTTTTAAAAATATTATGAAAATAGCACTAACTTAGCTTTGGGTAGGTTTTCGGTGATAATATTGCCAGCTGCCCTTCACTTTCCTTTCATTTTCTTGAAGTACACAGTTTACTGTCGGTAACACTTTTTTATGTGTAACTTCGTTTTGTTTATGTTTTCAATAGATATCAACACGGCATCGAGAACGATTATTTTCGCAGAAAATTCAAAATACGTGAATGTACTAGGGACTCAGCTATAAGCTCCGCTCTCGCTCGGCGCTATAAGAAAAATACTTGCCAGCCTGCAAACTGGTTGGGTCTGCTAATGGGTGGGGATGGTCGCACTTTCCATGAAAACGGCTTCCCCTCCCCTTTACGTACCTCTTTGTCGTACTTCGGCGGTCGGTTGGGACATACGGAAAGAGAAGTAGACCCTTCACTTTGAATGACAAATGTTTTCAGAATAAACAAACGTTTATTTTCCTCATCTTTCACCATCGTGCCATCACTTTTGGCTCGGCAGCCAGACCGGAATTTATAATACGCCGGTTATAGCAGATCGTCTCAGCTAGTAGGTCATAGACTCGGAGGTGAGCCATTGGGTGCAATGTGGACAATTTTTGGCTAAGTTCTAGGAAATGAAGTTAGCGCCGATGTCAATGTGATATCCGATATAGATTTAATACTGATCTTGACGTAAGATACGACCAAGATAAAACTGTCAATACACTTTTGAATTATTTTGAATGACATTGTAAGTAGGTGGCTTTTTATGAACACTCGAAAGTTCGATCAAAATATTTAAATTGGTAGATGAAGGTAGACGACAATATAGTACAATTGTCAATATAGTTTGACATGAAGTTTGTCCAGAAGGATTGGCGATAGGTTGAGTAATGTACCCAAGTCAGAAACTTCACCCGTATACTTCGTGTGAGGATGCCTTTAGTTTTTAGAAATAGGCGACAACACACTTGCAGCAGCGGCAGGCTACTAAATTGAAAACTGCCAATAAAAGTTATTGAAGGGAGAATCGCATTCTATATTAAGTGTGTAGTAGCAAAACGAGGTGCGAAGAAAGGCGTCGTTAGTATTCTGGAATCGTGATCATGAGCGACACCATTGCACCGTGTAGGAAAGTAACAATTCGAATAACTTCCATTTCGTAATTCCCAACAATATAATTGAAGAACTCCAAAAGGTACGTGTTGGACTTCTATATAATGATGTGCGATAGTCCCGCTGTCCTCGAGGAGTTCCTGCTGGCCTCGCTGTGTTGGTGCACAGTGGCGGAAGTAAAGGCGCGTGGGTCGTCGCCTCGACAATTCGCACCTGCTGCGTGCAGTCTCTCGCCCAAAGACCTGACGGCCTTCAACCCGGAAAGACGAGCAGCTTACGGCCACGGAAACGATGACAGTGCTGGTTTTCTTGCTTTTGCTTTCGGATGGGAGGAAAATCATTGGTGATGTGGGAAGGTTTTGCACACCTCTGTATCTTCTGTATTGTATTAAAAGGCTTAGTTCTCTATAACACATTCCAAACACACTATTCTTTTTTTTCTTCTGAAGAATCTAAGAATGGAGTGAACATGCAAACTGATAAAATATATTATAACAAGGAGCGTCCGCCTTAAAAAGTTATTTCACTTTAGTAGAAATCCAATAAATCGTACCCCAAATATCCAGATCGATTTTGGAGACTATATTTGTGTAGGCATGAACAATGAAAAATAAATTGAAAAAAACAGAAAGAGTGTGTCTTACTGTACATTCACCCGCTTCGGCAGTTTTCATTGTTATTATACGGTTTACACTTCGTTAAAATTTAGTACTGACAATATTAGAAGGTAAAGAACAAAAAAGAATCGATGATGTCTTAATTATTTTGCGAGATATAGTGACAATTCCAGAAAAATACATTTACCTTAATAGCTCCATTGAAATCGGAATTTCAAAAACTACTTTGTCACCGAACCTCTGCAACACAGAAGCCAAAATAATTATTTCCTGCATAATGTAACCGTAAATCCCCGGTTACTTGCCTCAGACACAGATAATGAATGTTGGGCGCCAGGAAAATCATCCACAAAGTAATAAACAATACACAAATGTAATGTACTTATAAATTATTACACTAACAATTGTAATACTTGTCTTTCAGTACTCTCCAATATTTAATGTTTTAGTCTTCCTGATAAAACTAGTAATAGTTCGAATGTTTTTCACAAATATAAACAACTTTAACAAAATACAAGAAATTTATTCTAATTTGATACTGTTGTAACCCTACTCAATACTCATTTGCCGAAATTTCTACAAATTTAATGCAGAACTATCTTTTAACAAACTTCATTCATTAAAAAACTATGAACAATGGATTCCAGTAAGATAAACCTCTACTCAGTCACCCAAACACATAACAGACTTAAAATGAAGTTCTTCATTATAGCAAACAGAATTCCACGTGAGGAGGGGAGCAATAGGTGTTAATGTTATTGACTACTTCTCAGTTTCTGTAAATTATTTCCATAAAGGTTGTGCATTTTATAAAAACATCTTTGTCTTGCTTCACGGCACCACCCACTCGCATCACAGTCTTTAACACAATATCATACTAGGCACATATCAGAGTCAGAATCGATGTCAACGAAAGAGGTACAAGGTCAACGGTGAGGAATCGATACTCAGGGTTGCACGGTACAGTATTAGCAGCGAGTGCGATGAATGTTATGAAGCGTCTAATTACCACCCAGCATCCATCAACCAAAGAAATTATCTCTCTCCGCATCCGTAACCAAAAGACGAACCGACCTCCGCAAACCATGCCATCCAAGAAAACTCTTTCTTCTACTATCGTTCCTCCTCCAATCGTACCACTCCACTAAAAGCTTCCGAGCCCAGCAAACACGCCCCTTTTATCCTTCACGAACTTTTACCGTGGCTTCAGAATTCGTCCACGCGTCTATACGTCATAGTGAATGACGTGCAAGAGTCCGCAGTCATCAGCTATGACACCAACAACTCATTTTTTGTTACAATTTTGTTTTCTCTCCGTTGATACAAGAGTCTCTCAGGATAACGCACCAAATTTTTTTAGTGAAATATCGAAATTTATGGATCTATTTAGACATATTAATGCAAAATATGAACATTCAAAATCATGTAATTATTATATTACCTTTAGAAATTTTCAAAAGTAGCTTGCGCGCTTATTTACGGGACAGTGGAACTTCTCTATAACGGACACTCATGGTACCTAAGAATTTGTCCGCTTTTGGGAAGTTCAGGTCAAAGTAGAATCAGGGACGGAGAGTGACAAAGTGTCCGCTAACGGAATTCTAAATTGAGAAGTGTCAATTAATGGAATATCTCAGTACTTGTATTTGGCTTGTACTAGCCCTTCATCAACAAAGATCCGCATAGTTAAAACTATGGTACACCCAATTGTGATGTACAGATGTGAGTCATAAACCTTTAAGAAAGGCTGAACGTCGTAGAATAGACGATGGATGGATGGATGTTTGGCATCACAGAAGTAATGGATTCCAAACTCGAGAGTCTTCGAGAGATGGTGCAGAACAGAAGAATATGGCGCGGTTTAGTTCACGGGTCACGAAGAGTCGGAACCGACTAAACAAATAAGAAGAAGTCCTTCATGCGTTGGTACCATTCTTCTACAATTAACGTCTATTACATAATCTAATTAAATAAATAATGAAAGATTACGACCTTTTATAGACGAATTATATAATTCCGCACATCGGCGTGGTTGCGTACATCTTTAGTTCTGCACACAGGCATTGGTTCCGCACATCAGCAACCATTTGTTTATTGGTTCTGTATTTTTAAAATTTGTGTTGATTGAAGAGGGTGGTTTATGTAGAATTTTTTGCGTTGACTTCTTGTCAACTGTTTGTATAATCTTTTTGCTAATTCAGACAAAATTTTTATTTGAATAAATACATTTTAAAATAAATATAAATAAATTTTATTGTAAAATGAGCAATTATAAAATTTGCAATTATAAATTTATTGTAAAATGAGCACGACCTAGTAAGAATCAATAAAATAATTTATTCTCCGGAAACAAACAAAGGACCATCCCATCAATTCCAAAACCAGTGTCAGATACAAAATTTGTAAAAGAAGTTATTTAACAAATATATACTGTTGTATATTCGTTATTTCCAAATTAAATCGTAGCAGTTGAAATCAATAAAAATTTTAGATCATTTTATCATAATCAGATAATCTTCTTTGATCTTCATTACATATTATATTAAGATGAACATACTATGTAATCCCAATACTTTTCTCTTCGTGCCAACAATAGTACAAAGTTTTCATTCTCTAATATCCACATACAGCAATCTTTGATACTTAAAGTACTCACCAGTAAATACACGGATAAAACGTAATGTATGGGTAACCGAACTACTCAAAAACTTCAGTCAAGGTAACCATGTAGCACCCGAGGCTATATGATGACAAACACAATAATCATTATTCGAAATTCATGACCAAGCACTTTATGAGCTGATATACTTACGGAACTTTAGTTTATACAAAGTGGTTTTTTTTTATCTATAGAGCGAAAATTTCGCCTTATAAAGTATTGAGTTAAAAGAATACTCTTTTCCTCCCACTTCTAACATTGTCGTAGAAATTATCCAATAAAGATTGAGTGGTAAGAGAGAGAGACATCATAAACGAGACATCACTCCGGGTAATGTCTATGTGATCAGGTATCGAGTGTAAAAGAATATAAATAAGATATAAAAAATGTCGTTAATATTGAAAAATTTCAAAAATAATTACTTTCTTTGGGATAGTCAGGTAACCATTGTATTTACCGAGGCAATGTTATAGTTATATTCAGCGCAATATTTTGCTTTTTTTCAATCATGTTCTTAATGACGGGAAAAAAGGGAAGTCGAAGTAGTGAACATTAAATATTCTAATGGCTCCGGTGTCCGCATGCTCACTCGTCACCAAGTCATCCCGGGTTCAATTCCAGGTGGGGCAAGAAAAAATTGTAGCTTTTCAATTCTATGTCTCAGTTCATGTAGTTGTGGCGTTTGAAATGTTCACCCTCTGCGGCTAACAAACGCAGTTGTAATACTCGGATACAGTTATCTAGATTCTATCTAGACGCTGTTCCCCAAAAATTCATGATGTGTCTAGTAAATAAACTCACACAGAACTGTCATACTAACACTCATTATCGTGGTCCTTAGTAGGCCTATTCAAGAATACATACAAATATTCTAATATAATGTATTATTTATTCACAAAATATTGTTACGTATATATTCCATATTATATATTGTGACTTCCGTACTATTATTATTGATAATTAATTAATTATAATTAATTAAGAAAAATCTCAAAAAATTTGAAATAAAAAAAAATTAAATTTAATGAATCACAGGGCTGAGAACGGAATACTCACTCCTATCGGAACCACTCACAATAAAAACACAGCAATGTGGTGTTCAAAAGACATCAAACATACTTTATTGGATAACATTATATTGATCTACACACATAAACATTTGTGAATGACTAATTTTAACACAAGAATTCCTCGGGCATTACACATTAAAAACGCTTACTGCGCAACGGCTGTTCTTCCGTTTTCATAAGATTACTCACCCCAAATTCGGCCACTGGGCTGGTCGGTTCATTGACCTCTTAACACGTTTGTACGTAGCACATTTACACTTGCATAATCACATATCATTACACTTTTAGTGGGCCTTACACAAATTTGGGAACACGTTACACTTTTTACAGTTATTAAATTGTTTTGATGATGTCTGACTTAGATGATGAACCAGTTTGTAATGTCACTCGAATGGCTGTTGAAGACACCTCTTCGATTCCTTTTCGTACCGCTTTGACCAGTCTCGTCTTCTTTACCGCTAACACCGTTATTTATTTCTCCATCGCGATTTTAGTCAGAGTCGTATTTTGATCCTTAAATCAGTTTGCCTTATTTTTACATTAAACGTTCTTTGCAATATTTAATTATAGCTTCGTGGTCCCTTGTCTAATCATCAATACTATGCCTTCGGGCTGAACATAAAGGGTACACACGGTATGTGACTGTACAAGAACGTTGCCAATTTTTGGCTCACAATTACTCGAAACTGATTACACGGCGGATCGCTTCACCCTGAATTTACTGCTTTGTTTACTCGCGAGAGTCACTCAATCAACTGGTCGGGGTTCTTAGCGTAACGAACTAGTTTCTAATGACGGTGGCTTCACCGTTTCTCACATATCATCGTTCCAAATTTTGATCAAAAATATTGTCATTTACACGTCACTGGCGATTAAATTTGGTGTTCCTTGCTACACCACTTCACTAAATATTGTTCACCAGCAGATCGATTAATTTCATAAGTATTAGAAAGTTAATAAAATTTTAAACACACGTTGAACAGAATGGTTTATCACTCAGAAGTTGTTCAGTCGTAACGATTCGCACTTTTGTTTCTACTGTCATTAAAACTGCGTCTCGTTAAATAAATTGTTTGTAACAGCTTGAAAATGTTATTCAAAATAATTTCAACTAGAAAGCTGAAAAACTCATCATGTGCTCTACTCACACAATTACACGAAAATTGCTGTTCTATGCGCACCAAAATAAAAACTTATGCTGCGTGTGCTCACCACACCAAACAAACTTTCGCTGTCTTCGCGCACAAAAATAACTGCTATCGAGATATCTGGATAAAACGTTCTGCGTCTGAATAACTGGATAAAACTTTCTGCCTATCTGGATATCTGGCTAAAACTTTCTGCGTCTGAATAACTGGATAAATGGATCCCGAGTGCTTTCATGCCCCTCTTTTTATAAAAAAATATCGTCACGTGACGTTCTCCTTCTCATGATTTCTTCCCTCCAACGTACGTTTGTTGGTTTTCTCCCCTCCTACAATTTCATTGGATATTTTCGAAAAAGAATTTAGTTGCTATTTTATTTAACCACTAGTTCCACTTGGGTCCGCCCTTGGTGACTTTCGATTGGTGGTTTCAGTTTTTCTTTCTTTCCATACTTCAGTAGCAACAAACGAAGATCCATTGGCCATTTGTTCCTTACAAACAATACCCTTTGTGATCTTTTTTCTGTGCAGCTGCGTCTGAGGTGCGATCCTCAGGTCCCTAGTTTTATGATTTTACGTTCTAGAGCTGGTCACCCAGTTGAAACATGTAGAAACTTGCGCGAACCTTCGCCACCCGGAAGTTATATGGCTTTCTTTTGAAATTTGTTTCTCTTTCAACTAATCGCGAACCATCCTTCTCAAATTTTGCGTTTCCCAGCGCGTTCGATGTCTCTAGGGACCTTTTTGGCGACGTTCGTTCTTAGTGCTTTCTTAAAATGCGGTTTATTAGGGTTTGGGGTTCTTTTTCAGTGTACCCTGCGCCGTCTTACTGCTACCGCGAGCCTCTTGCCCATTCGCACTATTCAATTTGATATTGCTCTGGGAAATAATATTCCCCTGTATCCGCCGAGTGTCTTTTTGTTATTTGAATTTCTAAAGGTTCTTTTCCCTAAATTGTTGCTGCAAGTTGGAACATGTTCTTTGCGTCTGCGTGGGATCTAAGCGGTGTTTCTTTGAGTTTCGTCGAATAATAGTTTTTACGATTCTTATTTTTCTAAAGAGCCAGAGAGGTTTTGCCGACAATACTTTCCCATGTTTGCTCCAGACCACCCTCTGCGTTCCCTTCTGCTAGCTACGATTTCTAAATAGTTATTATTTGTTAAATTTTGAGAACGTGTTTTTTAATTATTTAATTCAATCCAGGGTCTCAATATTCTCTGTATTATGAGTATAAATAAATAAATATAATGTTCAATTACAAAATGTGCAACAATTAATTTTCATTCTTGAGATGTCTATTGGATTCCCTGTTGGGAAGTATTGATATTAAATTTAATCACAGTGTATATGATTTCTTTAAGAATAATTTCCGGTTTTCAATTCACGTTAAGCGGAACATTTATTAACTAAGGTTTGTCATCATAGAACACAAATGCTTTGTTCTCTTTTATGGGTTAAGACTACTTGTCCTCCATATGGAGAGTAATTTTTTTGATAAGTGGTTTTCGCATAACTCGTGATGCCATAATCCTTGAACGCCGTAAAATAATATTAGAGAATTTTGTATGCACATCTTATATCTTTGACAGAAATCATGTTCACAAGAATACATCCATTTGAAGCATCGTTGTTCTTGGAGTACGAAAATATGTGCTGAAAGTCTTTTTTTGATCTGAGTGTGTCGAGCGCGAAATTTAAAACAATAAATATTCAATTATAAAATCTTTACCATACAATATTTCAGAGTGTTCAGTTCTTAATTTACTTAAATCATACATCTCGTAAACAAATGTTTCTGAGCGAAACTGCTTCCTATACCATTTAAAAAAATGAAGCTGTTGTAATACGCAATGAACGTCATTGTCGCTCTCTAGCGGAATGCATGATAAGTTGTGGCTCCAGCTAGTTGCCTAATGCAATGTACTCTAGTGATGAAATTCAGTACTACATTCTTGGAGTCTCGTATGCCATCAACTCAGTACAGTGAAACTTCCCTGAATAAAGATTATAGAGCAAGAGACATTATCATTATGTAATGAACAAAATTTTGAAGTGTTTCATCATATGTAATGGAGATTGGAAGAACTGAACAAGAGATACTTCGACTAGAAGGATGGAATAGATCCCAATAAAGGATTCAGAGAAGACAGATCAATGAAATATCTGAAGAGAGATGGTAGTAACGGAAAATCTCGTTGCGGATGAAACCTTACTTAATTGTTTACTAGGTAAAAATAAATAGAAAAAAGTTAAACTTCCCTTAACGGTCACTATTCAATAGCGCATATTTTTTCTGCTCTCCGTACCATATCCATTGATTATATGAGAAAACTCTCCACAAAGGACTCGGACTCTCGATGCTTATTCCAAAACACTCCATTACGGACCGCAGGGTGATAATACAGCTCCATTCTTCGCAACCTTCTTCCACAAAACGTTCTCTATATACCATTTGCAAACCTCGTCAATGGAACCAGCACTGAAGATAGCCGCCACGCGGCCGAAAAGGTCTTATGATTTTATAAATCAAAAATTGGATAGTATAACTACATATTCTTTATACAATACAGTTTATACTTCCAACACCGAACCTCGACATACATATAGGACATTTCCTCGAACTCCCTCCACACCTAATGAGAACATCACTCGACTTCTCCGGGGTTAGGCATAGTCACCTACTGGACCCAAAAATTAACTATTTTACTTTTTTTCTTTAAAATTTTAATACCATTATAATGCAATACTTATATTCAAAATTAAACTGCCAATAAAATGACAAATTAAACAATAGTGTGTTTGAAAATTATATGTCTTAATAAAAGAAATTACGTTTCTCCAAATATTGAGTTGTAGTGACGTAACGCGACAGTGAATTGAAAATTGTCGAAGAAAATAACACAATTTTCCCTTTGAAATTTGTTTTGGTCAAAGACACTTATATTTCCATCCTATTTTCGACTGTTAACATTAAAACTCTGAAAATTAATTTTAAAGATTTATTTGCTGTGTTTTTATCAGTTTGAAAATGGGGAAAGGTGTTTACGACTCATCACAATATATTAGGATACTTGTGAGTGCTGCTCACCGGGTGTTTTGTCTCACACTGTGTAAACAAAAGTGTGTTATTTCGCGAATGTAAACAATCATACAACTTGTTAATAATTTTTTTTACGGTTACTCTTCATTTCAGTTTTTCTGTAAGAAAAGTCTTAATGTATATACACATGACAGATTCTTATGAAACATTCAGTCGTTTTATATGATTCTTAGTTATTGTTACAATGATACTACTTACTTCTCGGACCTTAAGTTACATTATGAATCGATTTAGCCAGTGATAATCAGTATTCATCAAGTCATGCTACTGAGCACATGATTGAGATGATATCTTGTCTCTGAATACGAATGTTAAATGAATGAATTATAAAACTTTGATAATTGTCAATTATGTCAAACTCTCTGAGAAATTGGTCCATGTTATGAAACTGAGATCTTCAGAAATTATCCACTACGTATAATATTTACATTAGGCAGAATGTAATGTAAAGATTTGTGAAGCACTATCTTACCTTTGAATTTTGGAGTCAGTAATTGAGGCTTGAAATATGGTATTCACCTCAGTTGAATTTTGACACGCTCAAAGACACGCAAAAACTCCATATACTTTTGTCTCACCTAGACGCATCCTTACTCATCATTTTGTTAAATTAGATGGCAAATCCTTTGCGCACTTCCAGGTGAAATGTTTATTACGTTCCGACTTGCAGTTGTGTCTACCAAGGGAAAAGGTTGCAACTATTATCAACTTGAAACATGAGCTCTTAATATGAGTATCTCCTTATTTAACTCAGTTTAATATTACAATATTTGCCAGATATAATTACAAAGTATAATTTCTTTTATGCACATTTTTGGGTATTTTGTTCTGTATTAATATTCTCATGCTACTGTTCTAACATTCACGAGTTTGTTCCACAATGTAAGAGAGGCGATACTTCCTATGTGACCTACAAGAGGGAGAATGTGCGCTTTATAACAAATATACAGCTCAATTAATTATTTATTTCAATTTGTGACAAAAAAACTTTCATGGTTTATTTTCTATATCCGCTTTGTCCCGATATCGGACCATTACTTTCGATCCTAAAAAGTCCAAATTAACGAGGTTGCACAATTCTACAATATTAATGGTATATATTATTGACTAGCGGAACTATCCGGCATTACGGGAAACTAATCAGTGTATTTTTGAAAACGTTAATGCGTACTACCCTTGAAATACATATTTCCTATGGAAATCGACATATCTTTTAATTTAAATCTTATATTTATTTCATTCTTCATTAAGGTATTCCAATGGCTAGTGGTGAAATAACAATTGATATACTCATTAACAATCAACATATAATTTTTATGATATTAAAATGGATCACCATAAACTCAATTTACAATAACATTTATAATTTACATCATCACTTGTCATCAAAATAATATCAACACAGTGCTTTTGTCGAAGTTTACGTACAATATAATGCACTTTTCTTCAAACAACATAATATTTGAGCGCCTTTTCATCAGAGGACGTATTAATATTGGAAAGCAACATGATTTGAAAAGTATTGTAGAAACAATCATCTAAATTTATAACAAAATCCTAAACTTAGAAAGAAAGAAAGAAAGAAAGAAAGAAAGAAAAAAAAATAGAAATTGGACCTCATAGTTGAACAATCAAGTCTTACCTGATAACCACGTCCTTTGACACTAACTACATGTCAAACCATGATATTTGACACTGAATAAACTGTATTGTTTCTTCTGGCTAGGAAATCCCAAATCATATGAATTACTCTTTACTTATCCCTGCCACATACATATACCCGAACGTTTTTGCGTCACTGATACAACAACGTATGCTCTACGTTTCGGAGGAGACCCATCCTTACATAATATGACAGCAACCAATGGCACTTTGACCTTGACATCAGTCAAGGCTGAAATTATGCCTGAGAGAACATGCGTCGCGACCGTTTACAAGAAACCGGTCTTGCTTTCTTTAGTGGAAATCCCTATGCTGTGAAGAGTCGACAAATACAACCAGAAAGAAGAGGTTAACTTGGGGTTATTTGGTATTCTCCTTGAAATGTCCAAAGAATGACGGAGCTGCTAGATTCAAATGAATTCCACGAGTATTTTATTATGACGAGTATTTTATTATGTCTCAAAAATCATTGGACAATGAAAGGGACATAGTAAGGGTAATAATTACTATGTGTAAAAGAAAGCTAAACTTTCCTAAAATTTAATTACATTGTTTTCGACGTAGCATGTTGCTGAATTTGATCGATCAATAACTTTCATGGTGTTCAAGACCATCTGAAAATAATAAGAGAAGTATTGCTGCAGTCTTCCATTTAATACCGGAAATTGGTATAATGAAAAACCGGTATCGCAACCCGTCCCTTTTGAATTTGAATTTTCACGACGACTTTACGAAATTATTAGATCTTGAACTGTGTAGACTTCCTGGTCAACCGTGTTTTGTGAAATCCCCCTTTGTTTTGAATCATTTCGCATTTCCAAGTTCCATACTTCAACAATGTTGTTTATACGTTTGATGTCACGAACGTCTGGTGAAGTAGTTTCATGCAGAAGGTAATGAAAAAACCACACGTGTTTTTTACAAATAGTACTTTGTGATAAGCAAGATTTGGATTTTGTATATTTTTTCACTGAATTTCTATGACATTGAGCAGTTCATTTGTAGCATCTTTAACATCGTGGGACCACTAATAGTGCATATAATTGCATATTTTTGTTCAAATTTTGTAATTTTTTAGATTAAATTACTGTAACCAATCAATCAGAGTTTTCATGTTTATTGTTTAAATATGACTTATTCTGTATGAACGATCTTTGGCATTATTCCACTAACACACTTTACTGTTGTTTCTCACTAGTAATAAGTAGATACGTGAGTAATTTTTTTTTATCTGCATTTAATTGTATTGGAACGCAATATGTTAGTACATTTAACTGCAATTAATTTTTAGTGCATATTTGACTTTCTTAATGCATATTTTAAATGCCTATTTTGAACTTTTTAGTGGATATTTTCCTATTTTTAGTGTATTTCGATCCGAGCCCTGGTGGCAAACCATTTAAACGATTTATGAATAATTTATGAATAATTATTTGATAGACGGTCCTCACATTAATTTTTTTTTCCGACAAGTTATACCGATTTCCAGTTCTGAACTCCAACCTACAATTTATACAGAAATCCTGTTGCTTCAACAAATGTACTCAAAGCAAGTAATGAACAAATCAACATGCATGAATGCCGATTTCCAGATTGTCAATATCAACGAGTGAATGAGTAGGCGTGCGTACTTTCCAACCGTCATTGGTTCAAGGGGGAAAATGTCAGTAACCTCGAGCTATTGGGAATTTAAACATTTCTTTGTATTTCGACAAGTCTTGTTATAAATGATGTTCTACGAAACAATTATTTGTATTTTGACTTTTTCCGGATGTAATGAGATTCAAAAATTTCAAACGTCATTCAGTTCTATTCTCGGCATGTCATTATTCCTCTACATCACAGAATCTTTGGAAGTGCCTCAAGAAAATAGTATTCATGCGATGTATGAATGAAATAAACAATATTTAAATAGTGTAGTTGAAACAATCTGTGTTATATTAGAAAGAATTGTGCAAACCTGTACTCTTTTCCCGGAGTCCTGATCTGTCCTCGGCGGCCCTGTCGCAGAAGATAAGATCTAGAGACCTGTGTGAAGATGAGAAAGTTCTTGTTCTCTTCTCCCAGTCCATCATTATGAGATGGACTAGTATAGGTAACGTCTGAACTCGATGTGGAAATTCTGGGGATCATAAAATTATTTTTTTGCTTCGTGTTTCGTAATGAAAGCAATAAATATTGTTATTTAAATAAATAAGTTTTATTCTGGATAATGTTGAGGATTAACTCAGTTTGTAGAACATTTGTAGCTCATCTCTTTCGATCTAGTACTTTTATTTCCAACCTTAAAATACATATAGTAACTTAGTGTATTCCCAATAGTGAAACAAATAAAATTAAAGTTCTTATTAAATAATGCTAACATCGTGAAACCTAATTTGTCACCCAGAACACAATAACGCTGAAAGTCTAAGAGCAAAATACCTCACAGAATTTTCTTAAATGAAGAAAAGTGAAAACTGTTAGCTTTAGCATCAACATTGTTCCCGGGATCGAGTCCCGGTCCGTCGCAATTTTTACCTGGCCGTAGACGATGCAAAATATCCCCCTCCCCGAGTAAGTACTCGGAAGTTGTGAGTTAAAAATGTGTAACCTTTAGTTTACGCTGCTTGCAAACGTTTTGTTTGTCTATTAACGATCAATAACATCGGTTCTGCATTGACAGTAAATAAACTTTCCCTAAATATCCAAAATTGACATTTATCGAAATTAATGAACTCATTCATGTCAATAGTTTTGAAATGTGTGTCCCGAAATATATGTGTTACGCACTAAACCCGAATTCGGCCATTGGACGGAAAAAATGACCAAAACTAATTTTGCCAGAACTAGTTTTGAGCGTTTTGAAAACGCTCGGTACTAGTTTTGGGCGTTCAGGTTTTGATAGAACTAGTCTTGAGCGTTTTTCAAGTGCTCAATACTAGTTCTGGCAAAAGGAAATCGTTCAAAACTAGTTTTGTCCTCTCAACAATAATATTTTTATTTTTTTAGTACTAGTACGGATCAAATGTTATTTTTGTACAAGGGAAGAGGCATAAGGAAAGATGGTAATTAAGCGCTTTTGAGTGTTTTTATGTTCGGATTGGTATAAAAGTATTCATCCCGAGTATTTTACAAGCTTTTATTTAGCTTGCTCCGTTCGATGTATGTATGTATATATGTATGTGTATATGTATGTATGGATGGAAGTCCCTGCTTAGCGACACTCAATGTGTATTTTGCTGACAAAAATCGACAATAGACGTAATATTTACAGCAATATAGAAAAATTCTTGGAGCAGAACACATTGCTCTGCATAGCCTTCTTAGACATTGCCAAAGCATTTGACTCAGTTAATCGCCATATGCTTTTCAGTGTCCTAGAAAAGATTGAGTTCCCACAAAACATGCTAAAAATCGTCAGATCGTACTATGAACAATCTCATCCACAGTTAAGATAGAAAACTGGAATCACCTCCATTCGAAATAGAGACCGGAGTAAGGCAAGGCTGTGTTCTGGCGCCCCTCCTCTTCGTACTATACATGAACAGGCCATCATACAGAACGTTAAGGACAAAGGCATAGGTGGCATAGCCATGAAATTTCACACTGACACAAACATGCCGAACAAACAATACCTAAAATCTAAAACAAAAGTCACTAAGTGCAACATCATGGGTCTAATATTCGCGGATGACTGCGCTGTTTGTGGGGACCTCGGCAGAACTCCAAGAGCTGGTCGATCTCTTTGCAAGCGCATCCAAAAAGTTCGGACTGAAGGTCAATGAATCGAAAACAGAAGTCATGTTCATAAACTATACAGCCTTCTCAATATCCGTCAATGGACATATGCTTAAAGAAGTTGACACATTCAAATACCTCGGCAGCAATATTTAAAAAATGAACGAATAGAAAGCGAAATTAACCACCGAATCAACGCAGCTAGAGAAGTTTTTAGAAACCTGTCTCAAAGAGTCTGGAAACCACATGAAATAAGTTTAAACACCAAATTACAAATTTACAGAGCCATTGAACTCAGTACACTTCTATACGCTGCAGAAACTTGAGCTATCTTAGCAAAAGACCTTAAATCCCTAAATGCCTTTCACTTGAAGTCGCTACGAAGCATCTGCAAAATTAAGTGGCAAGAGAAGGTACCGAACGAACAGGTACTAAAGCGCACAAATATTATGAACATCAACAAATATTATCCGCCAAAAAATACTGAGATGGGTCGGACGTCTTTGTCGAATGGACCTAAATCGTACACCCCAACAAGTTGCATTCGGAGAACTGGAAGTAGAGAAAAGACTACAAAGAAAGCCTCATGCAAGGTGGATGGACCTGGTCAAAGAAGATTTAAAAGAAGTCATCATCGCTACAGACCAATGGAGGAAAATAGCCGAGAAATGAGGAGAATGGAGAAGTCTCATTTATACGACCATGGAAGATGTACATCGCAGACTTCTAACACGAGAAGAGATAAAGTGAACTGCGAGGCACCAGGATGAAGAACAGTCCATATGGAAGTGCCCACTCTCCGATTTCCAAAGAGAAGGAAGCACTGGCCGACAATATGTAAACTCCCGTCTGTGACAAAAACACAAGGAAGACCCAGGGCTATTGGCACAAACATCCGCTAATCAGAACTTAAACTGTGCAGTGTGTAACAACCGCTTCTCCATTGGGTCGGGATACACCAGTCACATGAGGCATAAACATCCCAACCTGGTATTACCCTACTAAAAAACGAAAACAGCCACCTCCAGATCAAACAACGCAACCACCTCCCACTCAGGCAGTACCACAACCACAGCAACAACATACAATAGCCGATCCACTGATATGCACCGCCTGTGGAAGAAGATGTAGAAGCAAAGCGGGTCTAATCTCTCACCAACGAAATATCGTCTTCAAGCAAGTGCTGCGAGGACCAGAATCACCGGACACGATGCACAACTGAGTCATGTATGTATGTGTGTGTAGTTTGCATGACAATAGATTATGGTACCATTTTAGGAAAATCTACCCGAAGAGAGTGAAATGGGGGTACGTATGCATTTATGTTGTTCTTCCGTTGCCAAATTCGTAATGTTTTTTTAGGCCACGTCCAAGTTTCCAATCGAGCTGTAATATTACAGATATGTGGAGTTTGAATGACAATATATGATTGTGGTACGATTTTACGAAAACGTATCCATAAGAGGGTTGAAATGGGAGTATATATTGGAGCAACCTTAACACCAAAATGTTTGGTGCAATTTGAACCAAACTTAGTTCACAGATGACTGACAATGTGACAATAAGCACCGTGGGAATAAGACAACCTTGGTACTTCCAGGGACGGGGTGGGAAGCTTATAGCACGTAAAAATAATTGAAAAAAATATTTGATTGGAACTAGTTTTCGGTACCGTAGAGATGAATAAGAACAACACCAATAAATTCACCATTGATCCACAGGGGAGATAATATATTCCTAGCACCCATAAGGGAGGGAGTAGCAAACGTGGTGGCAAGTTAAAATAATCAAAACAACCGATATTGGTGTGGAATACATCCTTTTTGGTGCCACTGAATTGAAGAGTGACACTCTCAATGCAACTTACGCAAACGGTCACTCTCTACGAGAGATATACACCCATTGGTAGGGGGTGAGAAGGGAATGAAATGTAACAATTATCGAAAATGACCGCTATAGTTTTGAGATCAAAGTTTTAGGGTCTCTGAAACCTGTAGTGATATTTCCGATAACACCAAATTCCACGATCAACTAGTACCTACGGTGAAGGGAATGCAATATAAAATTTTGAATACTGAATATTTTTTCAGAAATTTTTAAATTATAATAGTATTTATGACGCTCGACCCCTTTGATTTTTAAATTAATATTTCGTATTTTAAAAATATATTTATGCACCTTCTAAGTTCTTGCACTTATAATGAGTGACCAAGCAAGGATATTTTCTATAGTTTTACTTTTTTCATTTGCAATTTTAATTTTTTAGCACAGTACTTTGTAAATAAAATCTTGTTTTAGAACAAGTTCTTTTACGTTTATTTTATTGAAAGATAATATAAAATTGTATTTTATTTGATGTACCGAGTCAGAAACTTAACGGCATCCCCAGTATTAAAATTCATCTCAGCAACTCCGACAAATATGGATTCGATACAAATATCCATCGTTCCGATTTTATATTTGCTCATCACGCTCTTTCCAGCCCCACCTAGAGGGGTGCAAAACAAACCGATTGGTTGGAACTTAACGGTGTTGATAGTATAATTTCTCATCTAGAAACAGTGAAAATTGCAGAATGAACGCAAAAGAATCATTTTCATTTTTGTATCATGCCACCCTCTTTCCACCCCTCTCTCACTGACTTAGAGGTGGAAGGGATGCCATTTCTCATGTGAGCTGAATTTTGACTTACACAATATCAGGATGTCACCATTGAACTCAGCAACGTTTAAAACTGGAATTCTTCTGTGATATATCATTTTCAAAAATTTCCCAAAGGGTGGAACGGTGTTACAGGGGTTGTTCATGATCTCAAACGTCCCCGATAATGTCACTCCTCGTCACAGCGGCCTCGAAAACAGCGGTATCACAACTAATATTGGACATTTTTGACGTGTCACGCTGTTCTCCGCCCTCTTAATTAAAATAATTCGACTCAGCAACCCCGAATATAATCAAACTCGAAACTTCCACCGATCATTTTAGATAATTTTACGTGTTACACCATTCCCACCCTCTCATTTTAATAATTCATCTCCGCAACCCCGGAGACGATGGATTTGACTCTATTACTGGTCACGTTACATTATTTTTACGTTATGCCCTTCTCACCCTCATTTCCTAGAAAACCGTACCTCTATGTTATTTAAACAGCATTGGCTGATTCACCTCAGCAAACCCTGTAAATTATTTGTTTGATGCAAATTCGACCTTTTCAATTATTTTTTCGCTTCATGTCGTTTCCACTCACTTTAGGAGATAAAGGAATGTGTCATTTCCCAGGCGACGAATTAATACTTAAACGATATCTTTCATCTCAGCGACGCCAAAAACTGTGACTATGTCAATTTCTCTAATTTTTATATGACATCTCCTTTCCTTTGGTTGACGGGATGAACGGGAGATGATGGTGGACTTATACGGAATCGGGGATGTCACTATTCATTTCATTTACCCCGAAAGTAATGTATTCAACACCAATATCGGTCGTTTCCGCTTTTTCAATAATTTTAAAATCGAAATCCCCGTCCGTAGGGATATATAAGGGTTGATCGTAGCCTTGAGTGACATCGGGAATTTTAGTACAAGTTTCAGAGGCCCCGATAACTATTATCCCAACACTAATAGCGGTCATTTCCGATTACTTTTGTATTTTCTCCCTCTCACCCATGTACGGAAATAACATATTAACCACAGAAAATACTCTAAATATTTACCCGCTTAAAGTACACGAAAATTCACTTTTGTGAAAATGCTCAATACTAGTTCTGTCCTTTAAAACTAGTTCTGGCAAAAACGCATCTGCCAAAACTAGTTTTGGTCGTTTTTTCTGTCCAATGGTCGAATTCGGGTTTTGCGCGTAACATATACACTTATACTCACATAACCTCTTTTCAAATCCTTTAGGAGTAAATTTTCGTAAAATGGTACCAAAATCATCTATTGTCATACATATCACACATATCTGTAAAATTTCAGCTCGGTTGGAAACATAGAAACGAAAAATTAATTACCGGTTTTGGAACGGAAGGACAACATACATACGATCGAAGGGAGTGAAATAAAAGCTTGTAAAAAGGATCACTTACGGTAGTTATGTTTATTCTTATTTGATGAATAGGATACTTTGTGTCAGAACTAATTATAGATTTCATTTCGCTGATACTGTACGTGGCATAAGTAATTTTGAGAAAAATTGTTAGTAGCGTTTGTCTTTGGGGCGACAGAACTGTGAGTATGTCCGTCTAGGTGTCTTTGTTTCTATGGAAAAAAAGAAATGCTCATGGTCCCTTTCAACGATTTCTTAATTAGCTCCCTCATATAGTAATTTAAGAAATGAACTCATCAGTTATACGAATACAAGGACGTTTTGTGTACGAACCGGCTTTTAATTTATGTGCAGTTCCTTGTCAATACACAAATACCATTGTATCTTAATTCTAAATATATTATAAATAACTGAAGTTTCTTCCAAGTTTTGCGATTTTACTTTAATTGAATTTACTTATCGAAAAATATACGTTAAACTACATAACAATTGTGATTTCCACACACAACTGAAAATTGGAAAAACTAGTGTATTTCTATAGAAATACGACACAAATAACATTGTACTACTACTTGTACGATTTTGAGAAAACAGTTTCAGTTCTGAAAATGTGATTTGAAGAATATTCCCCTAATAATTCATTCATTTGCTCTTTTGTCATGTTATTGTACATGTACGTATACATCATAATATATATGTTCATTATGTACATATACATCAAAATCTAAACAGTAATTCATATAAGGCACCATTACGGCCATAATATTGTTAATAATGAACTGTTCAAATACCTCAACTCTGACTTAAAAGTATTAAATAACTCTGCAACTAAATTAAATTTTTCTTCTTCTTAAACCACTCTTCATGAGAAGAGGCCATTACAAGTGAAGATAATTATCCCGGGAAGGCACGCTCTCTCAATAGACCGATACATAGCAGCGGCTGTGTTCAAAAGAACAATTGTTTCTTCGTTGCCACACCTCAAGGTTTTAACAATTATTCAAAAATTTGATCACTTCAGGTGAAGAAATAAACAAATTTATGATTGTTTTTATGTAGTTATTTATGGTGTTATAAACAACATTATAGTGTTAAGTTCTTCATCGGTGAAGGAAATTTAATTTTATAATATGTATTGCAATATTGTAATAGCCTTTACTGTACGTTATTTTTTAAATGTTGATTGTAAATAAATAAATAATTGCGTTTATGCCAGAACTAGTTTTGAAGGACAGAACTAGTATTGAGCATTTTCACAATAATGAAGTTTCGTGTACTTTAAGCAGGTATAATATCTAGAGTATTTACTGTTGTTAACATGTTATTTCCATGCATTAGACATTTATAAAAGTGTCATTTCCGCTGTGTGGTGTTTGTAATACTCGAATTGATGAAAAATTTACATTCATATGATATATGTCCACGATTTAAAAATTAACTAAAACTCAAGAATGCCTGGAGTAATTTAACATAACTTGGTACTCAGATGACTATCTGACAACAAGACAACAATTGTATCCTTAGAGACGAGGTGGAAAGGGAATGACGTGTAAAATAATGGCAAATGGTACGACAGTCTAGTTTGTAATGGTCATTTGACAAATAAATAAATAAAGTTTAATACTAAAAGATATACAATTAAAAACGTTCAAAAAACTTTTTTTAAACAAGCTTTTATTTTCCAAAATTGCTGAACAAAAAAATGAAAATTAATGTTCAGAAAAATTGAAAATCAAAGGTGATCAAAAAAATCAGATAATTTCAAAATCTTGAGACCTTTATTCGGAAATTTTAAAGTAGTAATATTAATTATGATGCTTGACTCCTCAAGCTGTTAACATTTTCTTTTTTGGACAACTTTTTACATCAACTTTCTTGATTTTTTAATTTATAGGACATTTTCTTTCTTTTTTTATGCCGCTCTTTTTTAATAAAACTGTTTATAGTTGGATTCAAGAAGAAAGAGTTGTTTATTACTAAAGATTATTGTGAAAAGGGAGTTGTGGACTTTGTTGTAGGATCAAAAAAATTATGTGCAGACCTTTTTCACCTACATCGTAAATTTATTTTGAAGCATGTAACATTTACAGATAGCAAATGAAAAAACATTAAATATGATCATGAAAATAAGTTATTCAATTTATACATAGAACGGTTACTAAAAAATAGTATTGTACGCGATTTGTTGATCCAAATCGGTACTACACGAACATCGTATCACTTTCAATAAAATTCTACTAATGTTCAGTCGTTTTACTTAACAGGCATTTGGTGAAGTAAATTCGTGGATGGTCTGCAAAGTGACTCTGGGCTATATAGTTATAGTGTAGGATTATTGATATTAATGTACGAATTTCTTATACATTATATTTAATTCCTGTTTTCTAGGTTCTATCCAAGTAGATAATACAACATCTATTTTGATCTGCAAATAGAGAAAAATAGTCAACGACCGATTATTTTTCATATAAAATGTGAATGAAAACTAAATATGAAGATTGTTATTTATGGTAGTCCTACGTGATAAAAGACAGGAAACTACATTTTTAATTGAAATAGCAGTGCCAAACACATGTAATATTGAGAAAACAATAGTTGAAAATAAAACCAAGTATGTGGACCTGAGTAACGAAATGAAATATAACTGGAAGCTAGATAAAGTGTGCATTGTGCCTGTTGTTTTGTCAGCCACTGGTGTAATACCAAAGCATTTACACAAAAGCCTTAAGATACTTGACTTGAATAAGAATATTTGTAAGCTCATGCAAAAAGCTGTCATTCTAAACACTACCAACATGGTAAGAAAGTTCTTGAGTGATACATAGACGGATGTGCTTGTAACGCGTAATTTGTCTTATACCAGTATTCAGTAGGTTTTTTTTAAGAATATTGGAATATTAAAGTGCCTATTTCTAAAAACTGAAGGTAAATAACGCGTGTCCGCTCTAAGTTCATTTACCCCTCCAAAATAAAATAGAAAATAAATAAATTAAGAACTTAAACTATGTAACCAACTACGAGAAATAATAGTCATGTTCAAAATCATGAAAGGCACTGACAAGTTTATTGCTGATGTAAAAATGCCTTATGATAGGAATCAGAACAATAAAATTCCTGTATTGTATATTATTTGATGAAGCGCTATAATGAAATTAATTACACTAGTTTAATGAAATGATTAATTTGTAAAGAAACATGTGTATAGAAAGTACCACCAAATATAGTTAAAGCACTGTTTCCATAATGAAACATAAAAATGAAGAAAATACATAAAACATAATTAAATCGATTAGTACATGAAGAAGTATGTGAATGAAAAGATACATGCGTACATGAAGAAACACGAAAACAAAAAGAAACAATGAGATATTAATGAAGCATGAATTCACTGAGTGTATTAAAACAACAGTAGTACTATGACTTGAATAGTCAGTAAAGTCAACTAGTCTTTGTTTAGCAAATAATGTCCAATGCATTGAGTATCGTAAACAATTCCTGATATCATAACTGGTTTCTTACTCACAGCTAGTTGACCTAATGTTCACCCTGCGATTCCTATGTGACAGCCGCTTGATGGCTGCATAGGTCACAACTATTCCTGAAGAGGATGATGCATGTACATCATGTACATTGCCACATATAACTATGGTCCAAACATGTAGTTAATGACGTACCTATCAGTTAATGTTTGCTAAATGTAACTGGAACAGCATAGTCTTTAAATTAGAATGTTAATGCACAATTATAAAAATGATCACAATCTAGACGTAAGATCGGTTAGCGATAGTGACGTAGGGTTGACTCTAGTCCGCATTAAGAGTTATAAGAATCTGAAATCTAGATATTAGATTGTCGCCTAGCATTTCTGCATGAATCGCGTTTTAGACATCTGATCATGGAGCGAGTTAACACTGAGTTGACGTTCACGTGAGATCGGAGCGTACTGACACGATTCGCACTGTATGGCTGCTCGTCTCAGAGTGAGTGTTCGTCACTCGATAACAACTTGTGCTACCTTGGTTACCAAAAATCTTACTTTTTGTATCAAGTTTTTCGATTGGTCACAATTTATGTTATTTAGTCATTTGCTCAGAATTTAACATGTTTTCATTGTAGCACATATGTGTTCATTTGTTCTTGTTTCCACAATATTCTTTATTGTTAGTTACCTTGTTTTTGTGGAATATTCTGGTATTTGCCGGGGGAAAGGTTTTATTACACTTAGTTCTTGTTCGCTTGTTCACCTTTTTTTTCTTTTTCTTTTGTGTGTGTGTGTGTGTGTGTGTGTGGGGGGGAATTACGGCTCTTCAACATCAAAGGTCATTGGATCCCTAAAAACTTGTACATGTAGGGAAAATCCAGTAGGGAAAATCCAGTTATGCACTAGGGAGAGCCATCATGACTCTCCCCGCGTGTGGGACTCGCCGAAAGACTCAACAATAACCACTAAAAACCCTCCTGAATTACGACAAATCAAAACACATCTCAAAACACATCTCAAAACATTGAGGACAAAAAATGAGGGGAGGACAAAGAATAAGGGGTAGGACAAAAAATGAGGATGGGACAAAAATGAGGAAAATGAAAGATACCCTAGCCCTAATGGCGTCGGGATCGAAAAGAACAAGAGGTGACCAAAGGAGGTCAGGAAAGAGAAAGGAAGGAACCTAGTACAAGTAAGTGGAAGTAATTCCAGACTCAGCTCGGGGCCCCATGTTTGCCAAACACGTACTTACTAGATGTAAGTCCCCTGGGGGGACTTGTTCACTTGTTCACCTGTTCACCTGTTCACTTGTTCACTTGGTTAGGACTGTTATTGGTGTATATAGCATCTGCTACACCAGCAACAATGCTGAGGAAACATACAAAATAATAATAATAATAATAATAATAATGATGATGATGATGATGATGGATGGTTGCAAGTATGACAGTCACAAACGATGGACGCTGGATACCACGCGACCCCCAGTTGTAATTAGCCTTACTGTGGCAAGCGGGGCACTGCAGCGGACATAGAATCCCTAGCTGCTCGTGGGACTAATATGAAACGAAGAAACAAAAAAATTAATTTTCTAATACCCATATAGCCTGTCCTGGGGTTTTTACAGGAGGTGCATCCTGATGAAATAGCTCAATCACGGGATGAAAACACTCAAGAGCACACCTCTCTTAGAAATAGTGATCTTTGTAATCAGAGAGGCAACTCAACATGACAAGGAATCACAGAAACACCTTCAAACGATACTACAAGGAGGACCAGAATAAATAAACAACCCTGGAGTAGAGAAGAAATGAAAGAAATCCTTTGGAGCTACTTTTTCCTGGAAAGAGATGGCGTGACCAATCAAGCAAGTATTTTTTAACTCTGGAGGTCTTGAACCCTCACGGCAGACCAAGTATATCACCCATACTTTTGGCAAATCAGAAAAGATATATTATGAAAAATAATAAAATGACAGCAGTTTAAATAGAAGAAATCAAGATAAGTATAGATGAAGCAATGAAAATAGAACTGATAAGAATGTTAATCAAGAGACAATGCAGAAACATCAATTCATTCAGGAAGTCCGTCAGCCTAACCAATAGAAAATGGAGAAAAAAATGAAATAGAAGAGAACAGAGAACAAGTATTGTACATAGTTAAGCAAATCCCAATGGAAGAAAGGGATACTCTCAATAGATTGCCATATAATAAGGTAGAACAAACAGAGAAGCAAATCAAGCAATGCATAATATAATACAGAAAGCTGAACCAGGCAACATGTCAGAAATAAATGAAATAATGTATGCAACAGCTAAAGTCACAGATAGAATAACACAATATAAGCCCAGAAATCATAAAGTAAGTTGGTAACACCAATGTGGAAACATAGGTTACAACAGAAAGTTATAAGACTACGGAAAGAATTGTCCCTCCTCAGAAAACCCAGAAAATCTCAAGAAAAACAGATGGAAAGTAACTCAAATTAAGCGAAAATATAATATAAATCTGGAGACTGATAAAGAAACACTAATAGAACAATTAAAGTAAAATATCACAGCTAAAAGTACAAGAATCAATAGGTATGAAAAACGTAAAAATCAGTTTTTTCATAACAAACTATTCCAAGAAAATCAAGGAAAGTTCTACAATAAACTAAATGAAAAGAAGAGCAGCGGACTAGAAGAATACCCCACAAATGATGAAATGAGAGAATACTGGAAGGGAATATGGGAGAGGGAGGATACATATAATAAATATGCTGAATGGATTGAGAAACAGACGGAGTAAATGGAAAGGGAAATTCTAGAAACCATGGAGTAACCACTAATAACTGAACAAGAAATAAGAAATAGCACACGGAAACTGTCAAATTGGAAATCACCGGGAATTGACAGAATCAGTAACTACTGGTTGAAATATTTAAATTCCGCACACCTCTATTTGACCAAGTTTTACAACGAAATAATAGAAATCTTAAAACTTGCCCAGCATGGCTAGCTGATGGTTTGACTTACTTGATTTCAAAAGGAAAAAATACCAAAGATCCAAAGAACTATAGACCAATAACTTACCTACTTACTACATACAAGAACTTCATGTCTATAATGGCAAGTAGAACTGAGACACATTTAGTGCAGTACCACATAATGCCCAAAGAACAAAAAGGATGTGTGAAAGGTTCGATGGGTTGCAAAGACCAACTTGATATCAAAGGCTTTTACAGAAGACTGTAAATCAAAAAAGAAGAACATTGCATGGTTAGATTACCAAAAAGCTTACGACAGTATATGACACTTATGGATTATCAAATCACTTAAAATGATAAAAGCAAATGAAAAATTAATATCATTCTATGAAAATAGTATGGATCAATGGAATACAACATTACTACTAGGGCCTAATATAATATCGAAAAATGTTGAAATTCGTAATGGCATCTTCCAAGAAGATGCACTATCACCATTACTCTTCTGTATAGCCCCCATTCCTTTTACAAGAGAACTGAAAACAAGTAAACTAGGATATACTCTCGATAAAACTGAAATTAAAATAAACCACCAATGGTACATGGATGATTTAAAATTATTTGCAAAATCCGAGAAAGAGATGGAAACAAATAAAAACAATGAAGGTAATGAGTGAGGACATTGGTATAACGTTCGGAATGGATAAATGCTCAACAGTAACTTTAAAACGTGGAAAATTGTGTAATACCTCAGAAACAGATTTCAACACTTCTACAAACATTAAACAATTAGAATCAGGATACACTTACAAATATTTATGAATAGAAGAATGTGATGGTATTAATCAGAATCAAATGAAAAAGAGACTGAAAACAGAATATATTAGAAGAACTGGACAAATTCTGCAAACAAGTTTGAATGCAAAAAATAAATTCACAGCAATTAATTCTTATGCAGTACCAGTTCTGCAATACAGCTTCGGAGTAATCAATTGGCGACTAGAATATTTGAGGCAAATTGATAGTAAAACTAGAAAATTACTTACTCTACATAGACAACATCACCCAAAGGCTGATATTGATAGACTGTACGTGCCAAGAAAGAAAGGAGGACGGGGTTTAATACAGATTGAAACAACATACAAAATAGCAATTGAAAACCTACACAATTATATATACCAAAGTACCAATGGCCCTTATCTCAGACTCTTAAAGAACCAACAAAGAAATAATATAATTTGAATTAAGAAAAATGCATTAAAATATAGAAAATCAATAGAAACAGAAGAACAAGCAATTGAAGATCTCAATGGAAGACAATCAATCAAATATCAAGGAGAAAATCAAAAACACAATTTTTGACAAATGGAGAAGTAAACCTACGCATGGACAGTCAATACGAAAGACGGAAGACAAATTCATGGACAGGGAAAAATCATTTAACTGGTTGATATCAGGTCATCTTAAGGGAGAAACGGAGAGCCTCCTGGTAGCTGAACAGGACCAGGTCCTCAAAACAAGATTTTATAGGAAACACATTTTGAAAGAAAATACAGATAATTAATGTCGGCTGTGCCAACAGAATGAAGAAACTATAGACCATATAGTTTCTGGCTATCCAATGTTGGCAAAAAATGAATACATACACCCATCATGATAATGTTTGCAAAATTGTACACTACAGAATCTGTAAAAAATACAAGATAGATGTAACCGACCTGTGGTATGAACGTAACCCACAACCAGTCACGACCAAAGAAGACATAACTATCATTTGGAACCAGCAAGTATTAACTGATAGAACAGTAGCTGCTAACAAACCTGATATTATAGTGCGAAACAATAGATACAAAACTTGTCGATTAATAGATATTGCAGTGCCCAAAGATATGAACATCTCACAAAAAGAAGCTTAAAAAGTAATAAAATACACATACTTAAAAATAGAAATTCAGAGAATGTGGAAAACAAAAACAGACATCATACTAGTAGTGATAGGAACATTAGGAACTATCAATAAAGCAATAGAGCGATATGTATAGAAAATACCAGGAAATCTAAATATAAATGAAATTTTTAAAAAAGTACTGTTGGGAACTGCCCACATCCGGAGATAGTATTGTAGCTGCTATTTGGATTATATCCAACCCTAGGAATGTGGTTTATTCCCGGTTGGAAGAAAGATACCAGCATTAGTTGAGATAAAAATACATAATAATAATAATAATAATAGAGAGAGCAATGGAATTGTTTAGAAGGACGCGCAGGGTTATGCACACACAAAGAAAAATAAAACCACGTTGAGCAAGAGAATGCGGGGATCGCCCGTCGGTTTTTTAAATCGATTACCCTATACTATGCAAGACACGAAAACCAAAACATTTTATTATTTTGAAAAGTTTGGCGACAACAGAAACTGCCGATAATCGAAGTTAATGAAAACCGAGGAATTACTATCACAAGGTTGAGTAAGCACATTCTTGTGTGTTCATTGATTCATGTGAAGTTGTTAGTTCGACCGTAGCAAAGGTTGGCAACGAAACCGTGCCGAAGATTTCCAACTTGAACGCTTTCGAACCTTGAACCAATATGATGGAGATGGGCCGCTGCACGGAGATATTCTCACCCTCCCACCCGCTGTCGTAAGCCGCACTTGCTACTAGTCCTACCTGCGAGCAAATAAAAATGGCACACTGTTCATTAATAGATCATTTCTACATTGCATTTAAGGAAATTTCATTTAATGACTGTCACAAAACAGCGTTTATTCCAGTGAATAGCGATATAAATTTCAATTGAACTGTTTAATTGTCCCGACAGTGTATTTAAATCACAACCTACTTGATCATACTATATTTTGTATGTAGACGACCTTCCCAAATCTCAAATAAATCGCAAGATATTCGTGTCCACAGTTTGGAGATTGAGAAGCGCTTCGGAAACGGAACTACTTCGCTGAAAAGACCATACAAAGGATAGTACCTCTAATAGTGTTATCAATGCTTTGAAGGATAGGAATGGTACAAGGCATTAAGTAAAATAACAACAGGAGGGGAAACTCGGCCAGTTGCCTGACTCCACCTTGAGGGGCACTGGTGTCGTTCTACCCGTAGTGACGTCTACGAGAAGTTCCTGTAAGTACTTTTCTATTAGTTATAGTATGTCTTCGACAAAGAGAGTTACTGTTGCAGGAAGTTGTGTTATCAGTTCTGTCATCAATATCATTAAAGAAAAATTGGCGAGGTTCGATAATTAGCGAGGTGAAGTAGACCGATGATGTATTTTGTAATGATGAACAGTAGAGATCGCGCTAATTGAGCGAGTTTGTAAGCACGTTGCTGCCATTTCACTTTGTTCACGAAAATTCTCAAGTAAGAAGTGTTTCTGTTCAAGTATTCCGGTATGTTTCTTCATGTCATTGTATATATTTTGCAATGTTATAGAATATATTGCACTGTTATTGCGTAAGTTTCCCTACATCTTTGTGTGAGTTCTATAATATTACGGAATATTTTCTAGTGTTATTATACGTCTTCCAGATGATGTAATATGTATCATTATTTTTAGAATATATTTGTATCTTCATTACTGAAATATGTTTTTATTGTTTCTTTACTTCGCCTCACCAAAAAATATGATTTGGGTTACCTGTTTGAATTTGGAAGTTAAGTTATAAAACTTACGAAATCGAACTATTTTCGCAATGAATGAAGAACGTGGATGCAGAGAGAACTGCTGACCTGCTAACCTAACGACCTAGTAGTTTTGATACCGTACACCCGCAGCGTGATTGTCGATTTAGTAGACGGAACTCCCCCTAGATGGTACCACCCTACTTTCCCCTCCTATTGTAGTATTACTTCATGGTACAAGGGTTATCTTGCGCTAACTATGAGACGCTGCACTTCACAATAGTTCAATTTCTCACCATAAAGCTAATGACACCCCCAAAAACCCAAACGGTACGAGAGTGTCGTAAACATCCGACACTTGTTAATGACACGCTTACAAAAGTATAAATTTAACCAAATTACGATTCCAACCCATTTGTAAATCTGGCCTGCGCATGCACAAATTGAAACGCAAAATGCAGGTCCTCGCTGCATATGAAATTTTTCTGGTTTAAATATTTTCAGATTTACTCGTACCTTTTTTCGCATTTTACTTCAGAAACTTAGCTCGTCTAACACACTATACTGTAACGTTACATTTATGGTGATGAAAAACAAATGTTTTTAAGAACAATATTAGAATTATTCACATAAAGACGCTCTAATCGCTGATTGATTAAACACTGTTATGCATTGACAAGAATAATAATAACAATAATGAAAATAGATACCCGGTTCTGCTTTATCTGTATATATCCTCTATGAACCAAGTTCTGTGCTATGAGCTTAGTTCCTAACAATGAAAATTCCAGACCTCTTATGACAAAACCGTTTATTAGGAAACAAATGATATATTATTTGAAATCCAGCGTATCAAATATTCGTAAATAGGTCATCTAGAGAAGCATTATGGCTTCTGAACAGGATAGATATCGCAACATCATTACGGAAAGTGTCATGACGTACGTACGTCTTTGTGAATACTCTAAGAACAAATCAACAAACAGATAAAGAGCGGTACTGTAAGTAAATCTCGCCTGTATTCAGATTTCAAGTAGTGTACACACTTCTGATTGATGGCTAAATCTACAATGATCTTTTATAGTTCTTTAAAAATCTTTTATAGTTCATCAAGATTGTGTGTCTTAATTAACACGCTGAAAAAATTAGAAGCAACTGCGATGAAGTCGTCTGTCATTCTATTTGATTTTTTAACCAGTTTTAGTCTCGACAAATGAGAGTTGTGGACTATAGTATTGTCCGCAATGTGAAATAGGATTTAAATTGCACTCGACAATCTAAAAAAGTGAAGATAGTGAATAGTTTAGTAGAAGAAATGTCTAGCGCATAAATTCAGGAACATTAGTCCAGATATTGCTTCATGGAATTATTAGGTATCCAAAAAGAATACATTTTCTTACATTATAATTTTTTTATTCAATTCCAATAAAAGATTGTTTTACTGTAGAAGTGTAATATTATTCTTGCTTGCCATAACACCTTCGTATTTTTCTAAGAAGAATTCTGCGTATATAAAGGCATTTGTATATTCAAATAAAGATGAGATCTCTACTAGAATTCCACACGGGAAGATTCTTAATAATTTTTAAGTACTTAATTGTAAATAACTAACATTATGTGAATTCCATTTACCAACCCAAAACATAATAAAATGCATGAAAACAAGCCAATAAGGGGTCCTACATTATTTGAGTGTTTCCGCCAGACTTCAGTCTTGTGATCTTCCTGATTATGAATATCACAGATGTGTCTGTGAATTCAGTTCCTCCTCTTCCTTCATGTGGTATCCCAGATCCGAAGTTGTCCAGCGTGATTGGCCCTACAAACATTCACATTATTTCTTATATTGTAATTTTTAATACAAATACCTTATTCAGTTATTTTCTCACAAATTTAAGTTCCTTCCACGTCAAATCATCCAACTATGTAACCCACTATAATAAATTTTAATGAAATTTTAAGTGTTTGTTCTTTCCATAGATATTAGATGATTAACACAATTTGGTAGGATTTTATTCATTAGTTTTTGAGATATGAATTTTTTAAGTTACACGAAATACAGCCGGCTTTCCTCGTCTCCAAATTAAACCAACATAGTTTTGCATTTTTCGCACTAAAAAACTGATATTTTATTATATTTGTGTAAAATTTATATAGCTAGAACAGGGTTTTATGCTTTTTCAACTGGTACAAGTAATTTTTAGATTTTATCTCATCTTCAGGGTTAAAATTAAATTAAGACGGGAATTTTAAAAAATCGAAAACGGTTTTAGAAAAAAAAACATCTCATTTATCACCTAAGAGGACATTTAGCGCTTCAGAATGCTGTAAAAATTAGTGGGTTGTTGATTGAAAAGAATGTAACAAAACATTAAACGAAGCAAATAAAATTATCCATTGCATTCAATCATTGTTTTTACTAAATCCTTTTACGGGTATTATTTGTTTTTAATTCCACTTAATGCTAATTTTTGCCCTAAAGATGAACTAAAATCTGAGAACTACTATACCATTGGAAACAGCACAAAATTCTACGTTGACTATATAAATTTCACAGAAAACGAATGGAACACTTAGTTTTGAGTTTTTCTCTCTAAAATATATGAGGTTTAATTTTTTGCTAGCCTAGAAAACCGACCGAAAAGATCTCACCTCTGGATGTAAGCTGAAACATTCAACTTTCGAACAATACACGTACTTTTAAACTCACCAAATTGTTCCGATTATCATACTCATCGAGTTTCAATGAATTGAAGTATATAATAGTCGAGTACGCTATAATATTATTCAGGGAAATTCTGTTTGACCTCGATTATCAAAAGCGTCTCGAAAATGCAGTTTAAGTTGCACAAAGGTTGCGTAACGTAGACCCTACACTAAAGAGACTGGAAGTCATATATAGGAATGTTTGGCGCAATATGTAAGATCACTGTGATGTCAAATCCAACGCTACAGAAGAAAATATTTCTGAAGAACTAAAATTTATATTTTTTAATTCCAAATAATTCTAACTTTATGACAAAAAATAAATCTGGCTTCGTTAGTAATAAACCTTTATGATTAGAACCACATTGAAAAGTATATTGCTGCTTCGAAACAGATCAATATTTTTAATTAATTTGTTTAGTGGTGAATTATGAATAGTTCTGTGATTAATTTATACATTTATGCAAACGCTTGACTAATTATGAATAAATTTTTTCCACAAAAGTCACACATAGTATATAAAATTTTGTTTGATAATCGTGAGTAAAAAATAAATATAAATTATATTACCTCAAAATGTCATATTTGACACCATGATTATAATTCAATGTTCCTCAGGAAAGAAAGTATCCAGTGTGTCAACATTAATAGAGTGAAATGTAATTCACTTGACAGGATATATCCCAGTTTTTCTTACTCAATGGAGACTCCAGGATCTGGTACCGAGTTGACTGTGTACTGAAATTTATCTGTTCAAAACAACCATGATCTGGGAATGATTACCTAAAAGATGTTGGATTAACTAATAAAAATTTCCGATTTTATCCGAGCTAGACATTTTAATTATAGAGTGTGAGCTTCTTCCCAAAGTATCCACAATACTCATTTTTTAATCCAAATTTTATCAAAGAAAACCTTAAGTTTATCAAATGCTGAAACCTGTAGCACTTAAATTTTTTGAACGAAATATAAATAATTCATGCATTTGAAGTGTTGTAGTAAATTTTTAATTAAATTATATATAAATAACATAAAATGGTATTGAATTTAGTAAAACTTTGGCGACAGATTTTTCTCGGCTGATAATGAGACAAGAAAGCTTATCTTTCCCAGTTAAATGTAAAGATTGCATTGCTCTTTAAATGGACGCTGGCGTATACTTTCTTCTGTTCTCCGTTCACTGAGAATTTTTCCGTTACCAATCTCAAAGAGATGTCTCTTGATTTTTCGGTGTGTGTCCTTACATTTTGACTGTAGGAGGCTTGTATAGTAAATAAAAGATATGAATCTTTATCTTTCCCGCATTGAATCATTTTTTTCATTCCCTCATTGTCAATGTATACAATATAAAGCCATGTAGAAGTAGCCTAACTTATAGTTTCTCTTTTTCAGTTAATATTGATACTTCATTTAGAGTAAAATAAGTCTCATTCCGTTGTGGAAATCTCTCGTGGAAAGTCGTAAAACCAAACTACGTCATCTGCAAGAATCCCGATGCGTCTCTGTTTCGAAGGAGACAACAGAAGACGCCCACGCGCTGTAGGCAGCTGCGGGAAAACCCGTCTTGGAAGCGAGATCCTAAGCGTGATAGGATCTCGCTGCCTGGGGAAACACGCAAGCTACCAGAACTATGCTTTTTCTCTCTCTCCCTAATTCATCTCTACCAAGAAACAATAAAATTCTCCTGAGATGGATATGCATGGATTCTTCGTTTAACACGGAAAAATGTATATAGATCAATCACTAATACCCCGCAATTTTTTCATAGGTAGCGAAAATTATATAAACTTATTTATTGCAAAATGATATTATAAAATTTAAGGTGATTTCATTTATGGTTAACCAACCTAATCATTAGTACATGTTTTGGATTTGCGTTCGTATTTTACGAATTAGAATATTAAAACTCAGAATTACAATTCTTTACTAGAAGATAATTTTCATTTCTTGATCGACATTTTGATATGATAATGCTTTAATAGTGAATTTCTCATGAAAAAACTGAACAATAGATCTATATCATATATTCGTATCACATGTGAGTAGCAAATTGTGAAAACTCGCCTTACCCATTTTCCCCATCATTGTTAGATACAGGATCCACACTTTCAACGTTTCTTTCATATGATGCATCAAATGTTTTTCAAAACAACTATGATAGTCATCATAGTTGTAGACTCTATACGGGCTTCTTTAACTCAGCGTCCAAGTGTCCATAGAAAATTTGGAGTGTCGTATAAAGAAAAGCAATATTTCTATCTAAAATTTAACTCCAGAAAATGTGGTGTAGAATTTTATTTGACAACTTTTTATAGGTATTTTTATTGTGTTCAACACGTTACCAGAGTTCACGTGATATAATGAATTTTTAAGGATTATTTTAATTATGAGTAAATATAGTGAATTTTCAAACCATTATTTTAATTATGAAAATAATGTATGTAGATATGATATAATATCTAAGGTACATCTCTACAAGAAAGAAATTGGACCCGAAGACTTACCTATCGATCTAGAGGAGAATAAGTATGTGAAGATGGACGGATGAATTGACACGGACTACTACGTAATGGTGTACCTCATACTTGACGCCTATTTTACAAATGATAGAACTGTGATATGACTAGACTGATTAAACCACTCCATTTCCAAATTTCTTATTGCATTCACTGGCAAAAGTACGCCACTGTTTTTTAATTTCATTTCTAGCTGATTATTAGTCAGTTTCAGTATGTGTTCGGGAAACGACAGAAAGTTATTAATTTTTAATGCATGCTTCTGATGCAAAACTCACACTAATGGTGTTTCAGTGTGATGGGCTTTATTCCATTTTACATTCACTCGGACTTTCTTCTCGGATGGTCTTCATATTGTAACCTAACATTCGAAGTGAGTTGTGACTTTTCCAGACTCAGTTCATCCTTTTTATTTAACTTTACAGAAACTGATAACAAGAGCTGGTTTTAGAATAGAAACTATCAAATCCACTGTCATAATCGGTAAGTGCCTCAACGTGTAACCAACCGTAGTGAAGTAGGAGTAACGTATTTGTTCTATGTTATATTTGACAGGTTATCGCGCGAATTGGGTGAACTTTTCAGTTGAGGTTTCCCTCACCTTCTCCAGATCCATCGTACCTTCTGTTCCTTACGATCCAGAAAATCATCTAATACTTGCGCTGAAATCATATGATACGGACCTCATGGATTAAAGCTCATCGCACAATTTTTATTAAATAAACAAAATACATTTACACTATCATAGTTGTTTTGAAAAACATTTGATGCATCATATGAAAGAAACGTCGAAAGTGTGGATCCTGTATCTAACAATGGGGAAAATGGGTAAGGCGAGTTTTCACAATTTGCTACTCACATGTGATACGAATATATGATATAGATCTATTGTTCAGTTTTTTCATGAGAAATTCACTATTAAAGCATTATCATATCAAAATGTCGATCAAGAAATGAAAATTATCTTCTAGTAAAGAATTGTAATTCTGAGTTTTAATATTCTAATTCGTAAAATACGAACGCAAATCCAAAACATGTACTAATGATTAGGTTTGTTCACCATAAATGAAATCACCTTAAATTTTATAATATGCAGTTATGCTCAATAATGCATTTATTATTCACTTTTACTTTTGTTTTCATTCAAAATTTCTTCATTGTTATATCACACGATATGTCACATATGTGTTATTTAACTAAATCTTTTCTCATTACACGAGGAAAAATATTCCTTAACTATTTTGATGTTTGTCATCCTGGAATGCACTTTGTTCATCTTGAAGAATATTTCCCCCAAGTGCGGTTTTGCTTCCGCGTCACGATGGCTCCACTTTGATCCGCGACAATTCGTTGAGGTATCCATCCATCCACATAAATTGTGTACGAGCAAATCAGATTCATTTGCGGAAAATTCAAAACAGCGCCATGTGACTGGTACTAGTTTTAAATTACCAGAAGAGGAATAAATGGTTTACGTTCGACCGAGATTTCAATCAAGACATAATATATTCAATTATGTGACAAACGATGAACGTGGTTTTTTCTCACTTAATGCAGTGTATTAATTACTCACTTCTCGCAAGTAATCTATTACAACTTGAACTCCTTTATTGCGTCACTACAAACAATTCTACCAGTAATTCTCTAATATGATGTTGCTATGATACCAATGTATTACTTTCTGAAAAAAAATCGAAGGTTCATTCTTCAACGAATGAGTATGAATGTTAATTTAGTTACAATTACGTGATTCGGTTTACTTAACTTTAAATACAATAAAAGTCAGAATCGATTTTTTTTTTTATCTTTTCCTAAACGGCTTTCGACAACTTATGGTGTTATCTTCAGTAGCCTTCTCTGCCCAGGAGGACTTTGTGCGATAACTTTTATTATATTTCAACTTAATTTAGTTAAAATGAATATTATATTTTCATCATAATTTTTTTAAATCAATTTACCACACCTTCTATGATATTTTGAATATGCATACACAAGATTTTTCTTCAGCATAAATTATTATCTAGGAAGTAAAAAGTATTAGAACTATTTAATGTAGCTCTTAAATAACAGTATTATGTAATTAGTTTTTCCTAAGATTACTGTTATGAAGTATCTCCTGAAACTCGTCCCAAATCGATCGTTTCTTCAGACACGAACGGTTCAATACACGTTCCTTGTGTACGAATTGGGTGAGACAAGTTTTGTACTCTGGTATGCAAAAAGTTACTCAGTTCAGATAAGATTTGTGATTCATATTCCGCTTCTAATTTTCCTTGTCTCAGAGTAGAATTTCTATTGTAGTAAGATTATTTGACAATTTTAGAAGCCTCTTGTAGCATCTACTTTAGTTTGTTCTTTAAACGTATTCAGTTCTAGTAAACAATAGGAGGCCTTACAGCTCTACAAAAGGAACTATGAATAACTATCCAGGATTTAAATAATATTTTAATGTATTAAACAAATGAAATTTAAAGAAATAAATGCCATATTTTCTGACTTTTTATATAAGTATATGCTTGATTCGATGAATATTTCAATACTTTCTTGGAGGAATCTTTCTCACCCTACCCATACCCTCTAGCTCTAGGTCCTCGTAAGAGTTCTAGGTCGGATAGTTAAAATGAGAATTAGTATAATACAATTTTAAATTTGTGGCTTAAGGTAATAAACCCTTCTTTCTATCACTAGTACGGAAAATAATTGTTTGCAATTTAGACAAAAAATAGTAAATACAGATGGGCAAATTCATATTTTGAGCGGGTAACGTCAAAAAATAATTTATTTTTGAAAGTAAATTATTTTTACACAGTAAATCGCGCTCCTTCCCTCTCCAGAAGCCAAATTTGAGATTTGTCAATTCATTAACAACCAGCCTCTTCGAGCGAATGGAATATAGTCAATATACTTTCTGCATGACAATGGAAGGGTATTATATTCAACACCATGTGAAAATGAGTAGTTTCCTTCTTCCTACAATTTTTGTTTTCGTAGAGTAGCTAACTCTTTTAAAAATAAATTTGAAGAACCATCCACTTTTATCAGATATTCTATTAAATACTGTTCTAAGAGAGAAACTATATCTATCCAGGATAAAGGTAACTTTAGCCATAAATAGAATTTACTGGGATAAAATATGTATTGAAGATATTACGAAAGAAAACAATTTTTTTCCCATTAAAGGGCTTTACAAAATGACTTACAGTAATAAGTAAATTTAATTGAAAACCCTCTCCTTCTGCGTGAGTAGGTATTTGGAATTGCTGTTAGTTGAAGAAATCAATTCAGTAATTAGTAACATTGGACTCAAAAATGAAAATTTATTTAGAAATATTGAGAGTATGATAAAATTTAAATCATTCAAAATAATCAAATGGTTTGAGTTATTGGAAAATTTTACATTACATAAAAAATAATTGTCTTTTATCGATGACCTGGTGAATACTTAAGAGAGAAAGAAAATCCGTAAATTTGCCTAGTAACCTTCAGTATAAATGATCCATTTTAATTTGTTCTGTGTCCTCTGTCAACCGTGTTCTCGTGATTTCACGTAGAGAGCCGCTGGCTTTATGGGCACATTTCCGGTTACAAGTGATTGGCACTTTTTCATTTCCGGGTTACAACAGGTATACAAATATACAAGTTCTCAATTATGTAGATTTTGATCATGTAAGAATTGCATTTTCGATAAAAGTTTTCATGATGAGACGTCGAGTTTGGAGGGTTGAGATAAATTTAGATTCTAACGAAAAACGAGTGTTAATCAACGTCAAGCAATGAATTTTATATTAACAACTTACAGTTGTTAAAACATGATTAAGGTGTAATTGACAAATATGCGATGGGGCAGAGTATATCCATGCCAGTGACTCAAGATATATTAAAGTTTCAATTCAAAATCTTACTGTAAACATGTATAATAATTATTATGAAGAAAATAATTATTATGAAGAACTCTGTGAAGTATAGATGAAATGTAATAATGCACTTGGGGTCATTGGTATTTATTTTTAAAGAGTTTATAAATTGTTGCCATCTTATCCTTTTATTATTAGACCCAAATGTTTGAGGTTACCAGGAACCAGGTAGGTCCAACCTTCTCAAAGATCAGGGAGTTTTCTTATCTGATTTACTTTTCAGTTGGACGTACTAATAATAATTCTGCGTTTTCGACCTCCAAGCTTTGCCACTCGCGACCCCATCATGGAAAAATGGCGGTCAAATTGACGTTTTTGCATTTAATCAGATTCCGGTACCAGATGAGACTAAAAGAGTTATTATAAAAAAATATAGAAAATGTAATTTCGAACATTTTTGGAGAAATAGTTTCGGAGATAAGAGAGATTTTAAAGAGACGATTTTTTTATTCTTTTTGTTTTCTTTGTATGTAGAGACATTAATTGTTGAAAAACACGATCGCTATGTCTTCATCATATAATTATCATCATACGTTTTCACAATCGGAGAAGATATTGATCTACTCGTAATTCTAACAGATATGACGAGGACAAATCTTCCAAATGTTTATTTTCGAAAACCTGGAAAGGGAAAAGTCTGTATTTCACAGAGTGAACTTTATTTTCTTTATAATAATTACAACGTACGTGAACACTAAGATTTTTAATTGATAATTTTATATATCTTTGTTCACTGGCAAAGTGAAGCAGGCATGCTCTTCTTCTAGCTTACTTTATCAAAAAACAGTTCCTTCAGTAATATTATTTTTACATGTATTCTGTGAGTGTGATTGCACATCACTGTTTAACAGAGGGAAACCCATGGAGAAATCATGAGTTACTGAGTCAAGCAATGTAGGTTTTCAAGGATGAAAAGACAATGAAGAGATTGTCGCTGTTGGGGAAAATTGGTTGACTGCTGTTTACATCAGTTCCATGGCTAATATCACATTCGACAGACTCCACTATTCACAATCCATCAAAAAGACATTCAATTAGCTTCATTACCTGCTGTAAGCAATGTTGCACAATATCATTCTCAGAGAATCTATTACCACGTTCTATTGTGATACAACATCCAAAAGAATCCACTAGATTGAAGATGAAAAAAAGGAGATTGAACTCATTCCGAAGAGAATCACAAAGGACACTGCTCCTGCAAATATTTTTAAAATTTAAATTGTAAAAAGGGATGTGTGTAACATGCAAATATAGAAAGACAGAGTTACAATGCTCCGTATTTTGCTTTTGTGTCAGAATGTCACTGACGTTTTCTCTGACTCGGATAAAGAATATTCAGACATATTTTGTGTATCCGATTCTGTCCATAATAATTATAGATGAAGATGAATTCGAAGACACAGATGAGACTGAAGAAATAAATAAGAGATTCTTGAAGAATATTTTCAGGAGAAATCGGTCAACTTGGTCTGTCGAGGAAAGCAAAAGGATTAAAACGCTAATCTTGATAAAATATATAATGTATTGGGACTAATGGGGACACTATTATAAAAAACGCACCTACTCCACATCTTTGGTGGTGTGGAAATGATTAAGTCATTAAAAAAATAATTAAGTACACTATACTCCATTAATATTTCCTCATTTTATATCGAATACCTCACCTTTACATTCCTTTTTTTATATGTATTTTGATATTTAATTTAGAATTATATATCAAGTACTTTGATACTTTTATACATATTTTATGTATATATGAGTCCAACGCAAAGAAAACCCAACATTACTGTCAAAACGAAGAAAAAAATGAAATTTCAAAAAAAAAATCCTTATTTTTAAATATCCTGTATCTGTGAAACTATAAAAATGCTTAAAGTTTTATACTTAAAGTTTTCGAAATTACATGATATCTCTTTTGTATAATAGCTGTTTTGGTCATACCAAGTACCGTAAACTAAATAATTACAAAAAAGTTGATTTGACCGCCATTTTTTTCCAAGACGGCGTTGCGAGTGGCAAAGCTTTATGGTTGAAAACTCAAAATTCTCAGTAACATCCAACTCAAGAGGTATGTCAAATATTAACTCTGCGCGACCTTTTGCAAGGTGAACCTACATTTAAAAAATCTGGTTCCTGGAGTGCAAACTCGGATTTACATTTCCTTCTTCTTCGATATACAATGAAAACTTTATTACATTAGGGGAAAAATCATATTTCGGTCATAAATACTTTTTTTTATTTTAATGTTCTTATAGATACGATAATACTATCTACATTTCTTTCATATTTTACTTTGTTTCCATCCCGGTCACAATTTTCCACGCCATGTCCTGTCAGGCTTCACTCTTATCATTTCCCCTTGGTTTTCACGCACGTATTTTGTGGTCGCAGGAAGAACGCACATCTGCGATTCGCTTCGACCTTGATTCTCGTCACATCTGAATAGCGTCATCTCCCTCTCTCCTCATTCTGTGCTATCGACCCATGTATCGATGAATTGACTTCGCACGGGAGAAGCGCCTGTTGACGCGCAAGGACCTCAGGGGTCTGATGGTGGTCGGGGAGGCTCACGCGAGGGAAACCACAGACTGGGATGTGGTCGAGCAACACGGACGTCAGATTAGAGATTTCTGCGGTTGAAGTCTTTCAACCATCCCACTTCCTCACGCGAAGTTCAAATGGGATCGTTCATTATTCGTTAGTTTCTGTTTTAATTATCCTTTAAATATTAACCACCACAACTTATCAAGAAAAAACCTGCAAGAAGTATTATGTATTAGTAGGAGTTAGTGAATGATACATGAAAGATCTTATGTCTATAGTAATCATGATCTAGATGATTTAATCGAAGGCATCATTTTGAGGGCGATGCGTTATTTTGCGAATACGATTCATGGTGGTTAGTCAAGTATTTAATTCTTAGAGTAAGGTAAAATATGCACTAGACGTCATTGTGCTAGTTGAAAGGAATGGAAATAAGTAGGTTTCATCCTTTACAATTGTTTTCTTAGTGCTTGTAACAGGAAATATTGCATGAAATGAAAAACATACAAGTATTTAACTTCAAAGTTGTGCAGTAGAAATTGTTTAATTATTTAAGGTTTTTTTTGGCAAGGTTCAGGTCATGAGACCTACACTTCCATCTAACCGTTGGACTTGAGTAAGGGAATTGGGAAGTAGTAACGATGGGTTGCCGGGGATCGTATGGTACCGAACTGACTTGTTTGGAGTAGGTGAGGGGAAACCTCAGCTGTATACCTCATATAGTCCGGTCGAGTAGGGTTTGATCCCTTGCTCTACCGCTCAGCGGGATCGTGGAAATGAAAGCGTTACCACTAGACCACTGCTGCCGGTAATTAAAAACTAGTTTTAAATATAGAATAAAGGTATATGCTATAATGAAAATAAATACGAAGTCATTCATTAAAGCGAGAAATGTAATTTACTTATTCTCGTTGCATAACACTTTTATACACGATACGAAGAAACCAACATTATGCAGTACTGTAATTTATAAAATTACTGATTTCGAGTCCCTCATCTCAATTTTGTCATTTCTAAGAGTTAAATATACAAACGACATTATCTTACAAACAACATTACTAATATTGGTTATGGTTTCAATCATTTACTTTAAATTAGTTGTGATCTGTATTTACAAAATAAAAAAGGTAGATTTTTATCTGAAAATGAGAACTCATAACTCATATTGGGCTGCAATAATATGAATTTAATGATTTCTTGTAAGTACAGCAATTTTTTAATTATTTAATGTTTTTGGTTAATGCTTTTACATATTTAATGGTGAATATGTCCATTCAGGTTAACTTATACTTCTTTTTGATTAGGTCTATGATAAAATCTGAAGTACGCTACTTACTTGGTTCATAATGTAAGAAGTGAGTATTTAAAAAGCAGTTTTAAATACGTTCAAATTTTATTTAAAGGCCATTTAAATATATTTATATTAAAGAAATTTAAATAATAATAATATCAAAGAACAAATTTGGCTTTCTATGTATATTAGGTGTACTTTCAAGTAACAAAAATTCTATTTTAGTCACCGAGACCAATAAAGTAAATTTAAATGATGAAAAAATTCTTTAAATAAAAGATTCTTGTCTAAAATAAAATGTCATTTTTAAGTGGACTGTATTACCTTAATCTAGCAAATCCTTTTTATATAAACTGTAGTACAAAATAAGATGTTTGTATTCTAAACCTACAAAAGAATGATGTTTGTCAACTAGTAGGCAAAAAATATTTATTTTAATTCGTACATTCATTCTTCTATGAGGTGACAAAAAATAAATTGATTTCTACACAAAAATATCGTGCCAGAATGAGCAATTACAAACGAATCGTGATCTCATCTAAATTTCTTTAACGTATATAGCTTTCTTTATCATTACCACTTAATTATTCATGACACGTAAATTTGCTAAAATGGCAAGTGTTTCAGCGGATTTCCCGTTTAATAAGGATTCGTGTCGTTGCAGGCTTATATTATTCAGTTTTTGACATTTTTTAAAAATATGTTGTGGGCGAGCCGAGCAGTACTCTTCATTCTGGGAACACCAAAACGTCAAAAGCAAATGTAGGGGTTAAGAGCTATTGCACGAAACTATTTTAGATTAACGTCTTTATATGAGATCAATTTATAAATACATTAATTTATGGATCTGAGTGGAGCAAAATATTAAATTTTGTTTTAAAATGGTCTGTTTCTTTACTTTTACCCATTGCTCCAAGGATTACTTATAACAAATTATTTCAATATTTTCAGAAAGAAGTGATTGATACTTTGGCGAATATTATATGTATTTTTTTCGAGTTGTATCACGTCAATTCACAACTTTTATTGGACGCAGTAGTTTCTGGAGATTTAGACGGGTTTATAATAAATTTTATCATTATGTAATTAATTTGATTCAGTTGTTTCTAAATGCTTCCAAGTTTCAGAGCTTCCAAGATAACAGTATATCAATTCAGTTGAAGCCAACAACTATTCATTCGTATTTTCAAGTAATATCTTCTTCACATAGTAACTGTTCTGAATAAAATGATGCCTTGCTAGTTATACAAAAAACAAGAAAATCCTTTTCAAGTAATCGAAAGTAAAAAGAATTATACTTCCGCAGAAATGACGGTGGGTTCAAAAAGACATAAACCATTTAGTTTGGGTTTGAGGTTTGGTGGCATTATTTTATCTTCAAATAATGCAAGTTCCACAAGTGTTATTATCTGCTGGTAATTTAATTGTTGATGTATAATTATTGAAGAAATAAAATGTAAAACATAATTTGTAGTGAAATTGTCGAAGAAGAATAAATGTCACAAATTGTATTTACTTAAATTACTTCAACGTCTTGGCGGTACTATGACAAGGCGATACATTTCGAGGGTTATAATACGAAAATACAAAATTTATATATCAATTAGTAGTATGTAATATTCATATATGTAGTAGGTCTCTATACTTTGCAAAACCAGTTCAGTAATTTTTTCCTCATTTACTTTATTTTTATCACTTTTTTTTCATTTTCGGAGAATACTCCTACAATAAATTGAAATGCCGACTCATTTTCAAAATAATTTTCATAAATTAAAGAAGTATTTAGAAATATCACAAATTATTACTTTAACATAATTACATTGACAATAAGGTAATTTATTACGTCATGAAGCGTCAATGAGCATGACTGTTGCGACACTTGACATTCATAATTAAGCACGAAATACAGCATGACGTAATACTGGGCTGTTTTCCACAGAAAGTGAAAAAATGGTGTGGCATGCCATATTATTCCAGGAACTTGCTGCCGTTACGGCGAAGTTTGGAAATTATTTCAGTAATATAATGTTGAAGGGGAACAAATATCTGAAATTCTTGACAACAAAAATTTGTTTCGTCACTTTTTCCTAACTGTTTACTCTTCAGGAGTAGATTTTGAAGTATTTCAGTGTAAAAAATACTTATCTCCCGTACACAAGTATATGCATATACATTTGTATACACATAACATACATGTACATTGATAAGTAAAAATCATGGAGTATAAAATATATAATATCAGTACTGGAAAAAATATCGTGTAGAGATACAATACTTCTATGCTCTGAAGGTTCAAATCGTGTCTAGCTACGATTTCTCGAGAAAGATGCGAAATAAAAGGAAGTGATGCTATTATGGAGTACTCAGAATGTACATCACTAAATCTTGCATTAGGTTTTCCCCCGACCCCCTCTCCATGCCGCGAATCGCAACAACAAATGTACAGTTATATTCTACAGACTTTGCACAACCAGAATTGAATTGAGTACAACTCGCAATAATTACTCTATCGCAATGCGGGTTGTTAGTGAAATATAATCTACAAATTGAACACTGCTATAGTATTTTATGAATTTTGTATCGTGTGGTACAACAATTACAAAAGTGTTTAAACTATTGTTTGTAAAAAATAAATGACAAAATTTTGCCTCTTCCCCCCACGCATGGACTCAGAATTGAACTATGTTATCTTACTCTATGAATATTTTACAATTTTCAACAACAAATAATGTTGATTTTTGTTTACAACAAATAATGATGTAATGACGCAAACCCGTCCCCCATATACGAATTCTAAAATTGAACAGTGCTATTTTATTCCATACATTGTACAACATACGAAACTATTTTAAACCTATTGTTAATAACAAATAATGAAAAGAACTTAACAATTAGTGTTACTACAATACAAGCAAACAAGCAACCGAGCAATTTATATTAATACAAGCAAGTATCGTCCATACCGTAAGTATGTTTATTGTAAAATTTCAAACCATCAAAAGCCCCATGCCGATTTAGAAGAAAAATAAATTTAAAAAAATTAATAAAAATATCACATTATTAGCACCGTAATAACACAATCTATAAATTTTTTCTTTGTTGAATTTACTCCTAATGTAATGCCCCTTATCGTAGTCATAAAACCAATACTGCACCAACAATAAGCTTTTGCGAGCAATAATCTTACTGGAATACTTTAGGTTTCAGAGTAGAAGATTTTTGAACTAGTCGAGTACACGAGATTTAGTCGTTAGAAATCAGTAAGTGCATGAGCTGTCGAACACTGAGAACTATTCATACAATGGAACAGTTCAGTTGTATAAATTTGTATAGTTTTCGTACAGTTTATTCTTTAAAATTCTAAAGCAAATTAAAGTAATACTTGAAAATACGTTATTCAAATACGTTGTAACTATCTGAAATTATTAGTTATCAGCTCAAACTAATTTCTTTTGTGATATCCTCTGCAATTCAAAAATTGACGGTTATATTGATATTCATTGTCATAATGTCTCGGAACTAGTAATCTGTAATACGTTTTATTTTCCTTTTACATAGTCATTATTCGGAAGTAGCATTTCTTAAAAAAAATGATTGTTTTAATTTATGAAGAAGTTTCAGGTGTACGTTTTCAAAGAGTTTTGATAAAACAGGAAATAGACTGATAGACAATAAGGGTAACTTTTCATGGAAAGGAAAGATGCTTCGTATTGTGGCTTTAAATGTACAGATAAGACAAACCCACAAAGAAATTTTGTGTATCAGAGACCCGGGTATATGGATTCGACGTATATTTTGATGCTGAGAACGATGCCGTTGTTTCCAGAAATATCGATTGTCTCAATTTTTAGTTGTCGCCGAATTACCTCAGCAAGATTTAATGAAAAAATAGCAATTTTACAAGTAACGTGGAGGTACCCTGGTTGCAAAAATACGAAAGAAAGCTAATAGAACATTATTTGTACCAGGATTCATTAAAGTTTTAAATAAAATTATCCGGGGTTCCCAACTGTCATAGAGGTGTTCCCCAAGGTTCAGCACTTGGACGAATTTTCTTCTTAATGTATTCTCCTGGAAAACCGTTTTGTTCCAGTTATTCAACATTTAATAAGAGGAAACAAGGCACCCACTAGCCAAACATAAATTTTTCCGTGTTATCAAAATACAAATCATGTATGTTACGAATACCTTTTATTTGCATAGGGTAAAGCAATTCTTAAACAACACTAAATGGTTTTGTAATGGCATTATTTTAAACAAAATTTTGCATAACACCAGATTACCCAGAGTTCTAAGCCCCCTCACCTCCTCCTCAATTGCCATTTTTTCCTTAAAACCTGCTGAGGTAATTCGTCGATAACTAAAAATTGACGGGATGGATCTTTCTGGGGACAACGGGATCGTTCTCAGCATCCAAAAATACGTCGAATCCATATACCTGGGTCTCTGGTACAGAGAACGTTTTGTGGGGTTGTCTAATTAATGTCAAAGGTTTTTTGGTAAATTTTGTTACATGTGTGTTAGGTTATAGTCCCGGTATTTTATTGAAGTTGGTATCCTTTATTATACATATTCCGATTTTCTCCACCCTAACTACATTTACTAATACTTTAATATCTTATTCCTATTCAAATGGAATTTTGGATATACATAAATAGTACTTAGTAAGGGTTTGAGTCCGTTCAGTTTTTTGTCGCTATTAAATAGTGGCAATTTTAAGCGGTGGAATATGTCACAGGAGTCGGTTTCTTGCATTCTCGTGGAGAAAAGTCTAACTTCTGTTGATATATACTCCGTGTCCGAAAGGATTCGCTATTATATTTCTGTAGTAATTTCTTTAGGTTCTTTTGTAGTCCTACTTAATTGTCTCTTTTTTTCTAGATCACATTAGTGTTCTTAAACGTTTCCCTAAACCTTCCTTAAACTGTGCCTAGGTTTTGTTTATTATACCGGATGTCCGAAAAAGAACTCCTAGTTTTAAAACTTCGAACTATTGTTTATAAACCATGGATTGAACTAGAACTCCCTATTTTTGTACACTATTAAAGAGATTGTCTAAATTTATTTTCATGGATCGGTTGGCAGAGCTGTTTGATCTTCAGCGAATGACTGTCAGAATGTAGAGCATCACCTTTTATTTTGTGCTAGGAACATAATAAGCGGTTATACCTATTGCGAAATACTAGAACTGAATTACTGATTCCCACAATTAAACGATATTAATGTGGAGAAAGGACTAGAGTAATTCCAGCACATAGTGTTCCGTCCCACTACAATAAACGTGCAGCGCTGGACGCCAGTTTTCCAGGAAGGTGGATCTGGCCCGATTCCTTGGCCACCTTTTAGCCCAGACCTAACATGACTTTTTTTCTTCGGGGTACTGGTCTGCTTTGAGTTGTAATATTTCTTACGTGAAATCAATAAAAATATCCAAGGTTCAAGGCGAAAAGGACTAGAAAATATAGAATGAAAAAATTGTCAAGTTTCGAACATAAGTAATTGAACTATCTGACTCAGAAACATTACTCCTCCAAGAGCTATCAATTTTTACTTAGCGGTTCAAGCAAAATTTAGCTGCTTTTTACGATTAAACATTTAGCCTCGTGGGTTTTACCTTCTTTTTCACAGGAAAGATTTTGGAGGGTAATCATTTTCTTTTGTAAGGTAGTAAATTGCATTTTTTACCATCTCCTCCTATTTTATTTTTTGTTTTATTTTTGTACGAAGTTCACAATAAATTCACTCACTCCCTGCCTGAAAAGCATAAAAAATATTTTTTCCATTATTTATTTCTTCCTTTGTAAATGTTATCATACTATATTAAAAGTCAGTTTTACAGACTTCCTGTCACAAATGGTAGCCTTTTGCTAGTTAGTGAGACACGAGTGTACTGATAATTAAATCCGTTTAATTCTGGAAGTTTGACAAAAAGGAATTCGTATGTAATGGATTTAGCTAAGTTTATATAAGTTTCACGATTGTGGAAATTTCACCCACCTACATGCCTCCAGTATAAAGATTCGAGAGAATCAATTGTTTCGTGAAAACTGTGTACATAAGAACCGATTTGTATTGTGCGAGCGCTCTGGTTTACACCGCGATCATACCAATTAATTTTATGGTTCTCAATCTGCGAATGATACAATCAAGTTGACTCTATCCACACTACTTGTCACGATTCATTTTTTTTAAAGTAAGGTTCATATATAATTCATCTTATTGCTTTCTTCCCATACCATACGTGAACTGTATTCAAGCTTGAATTTATGAAATATCTTTGGAGAATCTTTCCTAATTGAGATTTTTGTCATTTTGCTATTATGACCGATAAAATTTTACTTTCATTTCATATTTTACATTCCATGGAGTATTTCATGGATGTCCTTAATAGCCTCCACTAACCATTTTATCGTCTTCATTGTCAATGGAGTAAATAATATCTCATATTTGAGCTCTAACTTTGCATAAATAGTAATGCACTTATTAATTTTAAAAATAATTTTATGTATTAAGAAAAATGTTACATAGCAAACAGCAATACGAACGTTTATTACGTGTATTCATCTGCATTGAACTAACTAAAAATCAAATAGACGCTTCATACAGAAGGCAAGATATTCTAATGAAAGACTAATATTTGCATAATGAAGGACACGTTCATGAGAAACCAGTTTTTGAACAGTTCACACCACATTGTTCGTATTAATGAAAGGAGTTATTTCTTATTTTGCACGAGGAAAGGCATGTGATAAGGTTATAAAAAATTATATCTTGGAGTTATATAAGTCGTTCTGAATACAATTTTTCTCATAATTCCTTTGTATATCTCACAGAGAAATATTTATGAAAATAAATTTATTTTTGAAAATTCATCAACATAAGTTACTAACATGATATTCGTTATTTTAATAAAACGTTCTTTTTATAAAACGTTATAAGTAAAATCAAATTCTCAATTAAATAAAATTTAATTTTTTGGCATGATGACGCAACATCATTTCCGTATTCCATGTTAAATGAAAAAAACATGTTTTGGCAGATAACTTTTGTATTATTTAACCACTATTTATTGATCGTACATTGGGTACATTCTCTATTCATATAAAATATTTTAGTTGTTGTTCCATTGCAATATTAAATGAGTGACAAAGTTGAGAAAGAATTTTGTACATTGCGGTATAAACACTATGCACTAATGAGTTAGTAACGAGAAAATAATTAACAATCATTAATCAAAGTATTGTCTCACGAATACAAAACAAATTTGATTCAGTTTTCTTGAATTCATCTACACGTTTGTTATGTTCAAAGAGATTTTGTTCAATATCGAAAAATTTGAAATGATGATAATTGGTAATTTAATAATGATTAAGCACAAGTTTAAAGAAAAGAAATATCATTTAATTTCTTCCTGAATATACTTTATGTGTTCCCATTCTAATATTATACTCTAATTTTGGCGTTAGTGTTCATAGGCGTACTCTCGTGCAACTACTTCTCTCTTGAGTTCGTCTTGTTACACGCGTTGCAATCTCCGTGGAGAAACCGGTACACTAGTTTTTACTAGTCTAAATAGTTTTGTCGTTGGCATCGTGAGGAAAGGATATTTTATTTTTGACTTGATGATGATGAAAATCGTACGATGAAGAAATAGCTACCTTCCTCACTGTCAGGGCGACGGCGGCTTCCCGCATTAGAGGGGGAGAACTGTGTCGTCCGATTTTAAGAGGAGCTGGCTAGAAAGGGGGGCGTGTGATGCCCTAATCTTAAAGAACTAGCGACAGGAGAAAAGGAGCAATAAGAGCCTCATTCTCAGCATTGACAGGCATAGTTTTTATTATCCAGCTCACCCAGAATGCAAGGAGCGGCGGCGTGGAGCGTCCGGCGGCGAGACAGCAATACTGACGGAGCGCATGGCGAGTCTTGTGCAATATTGTGAAGTTGTGACTTAGGTGAAGATAGCGTTAGAAAGTAGGTTCGACTGAGACAGTTGATGTCAATTCATACCGCAAAGGGAACGATGTAGAAAGAATTCGGCGGAGACCGTAAAAGTCTAGTCTGACCGAAGGAGTGTTGCAGGAAATTCGATAAAGACCGTACAAGTTGGTTAGAATTGACAAGGTGGAGTGGAGTCACATATCTCTCTTTCCTATGCTCCTTCGCGAGCGCCAATGTCCCACGTATATATATTGCGGCCCGCGCTCAGTCAGTAGTTCTGTATCGTAAGCGCTTCTGACGCGCGGGACATTTGAGCCCGCTTCATGACAATGAACCAGAAAGTTGTAATCAGAAGAAACATTATATAAAGAAGCGTCATTTACCTTCACTTCTTACTACATTGATGAACACAGAACATGTATTTCTATTCTTTATTCTATATTCTTTACTTCCTTCAGCACTGAGCATTTTCTTAAATTTATTTTGCATTATTCTTTACATTTTATTTAAATTGTTCAAATAAAATTACTTCGTATAAATTATTTGTAAGATTAGAATCACAATTTAAATTTAATTCTAGAATGCTTGAGTATTGAACTCAAGAAAAATTTTTATCGTTAATTTTAGTCGTTTTTTTAGAGAATTTATTAGCTCAACTTAAGATTGCAAAAATTTGCTGTGAAGCAAAATTAAATGCAATATATCATTTTAATGATGGAAGTAACGAATAGTTTGTTTACCAAGGCTCAATAACTTGTTGGTTCCATCAAATGTTTTAAAATGTATCATAGTGAAATATAGCTGGAAGTAATGAATAGAATTTTTACCAGTAAATTCATGGCTTCATAACTGGTTGGCTCCATCAATGCATCATAGTGAAATTTTGTGCGAGGAAGTTCCCATGTATCATCAAGGCATCCTCTTTTCGGCAGGTTTCTGGGGCACCCCTTTCGCGCTCTCGTACATTGTCAAAAGGAGAAAATTTCGAGAAAATCAAACAAAATAATCACACTTCAAGATGTCGTGGAGAACTAGTCTACGTAAACAAACTCAATAATGTACTTTACAGTAACTGAAATTCATAAATCACCTACATCTGAAGACCCACCCTAATGCCATATCACCCATTTCCTCTAAAGAGTGTGTGTTTCAGATGTCCGAAAACTACTCATAATGGTGTGTGCTTGTATATACGTGTTTTTTCACCGATGAGAGAAATCCACTGCAAAATTTCACCACCTTCATTTCACTTTTTTTGGAAAATTGGATTTTTCTCACGTTTAAATCGATTAATTCGTGATAAAAAGCATTACATTTTATGCAATTGGACATTAAGAGTACACCTGAATTAGAAATTTAAGTACTTTCCTCTAACAACCCCCATTGAGGAGGTATCCAACCCTAACCTTCCTATCACTCCCCTAATTGATAGCGAGAAAATGTCAATGCGTGAGTAGAAAAGGAAATTGTTCGGTGCATACTCACACAAATTTGAAAGCTGATCACTTGAACAGTTTTTTCATAAAAAAATAGAGATAAGTGTCATCTTACATCCTTAATCTCACATCTTTTTATCTATAGAACGGAAAACGTATCTATAGCATTGAGAACATTTACAACCTTACTCCGAGAGACGTATGATGTGCAGAATTTTCTTACCATCAGGGTGTTTACCTATTCAGAAAACGATATGTAATTCTCTCGAATCCTCGCTCATGTCGCAGTAAACCTTTCAATATGCAACCTTATTTGATTACTTTTTTTTGTTTTTATTCTTCTGTGCTAGTCCAAGATGCTCTGGTCCTATTTATACAAAGCACTGTCAACCCTAGTCAAAAGCTTTCGAAAGGTGTTCAATGAAGACTAACGTACGAGGGAAGATGACACCCTAAAATTGGCTCGATTGTTTACGGTTTAAATTAATTTCCCAACGACCATGTTCTCTCCCATCAGTTATGCTCTTGTAATTCTGTCAGACACTTGTGTTTCAAAGTCACATGAAGCAATAACTCGTTTTCAAACCAACATTTGAACCCAAAAGAGTAAGTTAACCAACTTTATGTTAATGTAAATAATTGATGGAAAAAAACTCAATTTTCCCAATGGCTAAAGGTATGCTTTCGTATTCCATGATTTTGTGGAATATGTGCTTGTATTGATTAAAATTTCTTATGATCATATACAAGGATACATTTTAAGTAGAGCTATCCCTAGACAGTTACAAATCATCAGGAAAGTAATAAAAAAGAATCCACATGCTTTGGAAGATCTTTAGTATCCATGAAAAAAAATACAGTTTTCTAGAAAATTAAAAGAATCGATTAATTGAATAGTTGAATACTATTTGACTTATTGAAACATAGATTAAAACACTCATCATGTACTGAATTTTGTTATCAGCGACACTAAAAAAATTAATAGTAATCTACGTGATATTCGGGTCAAGTAAAGTACAGCTCTACTTTTTGCTTCCCAATTACACAGAATGTGTAAGAGAAGTATTGTAATCGGTCGAAAAAAAAAAAAAATTGGGATCTCTTCGGATCTTTGCGAATTGGCCCCAGGAAAGTCAATTTTCAAATTTTGGCGATTATGTCCAATGTAGTATGTGTGTATGTATGAATGTATGTTAAGAATTTTGTTCCCCCGATAACAACTTACGAACAAATTGATGCATCGGAACCAAACTTGAGATTTGACTTTGAATACGTTGGGAATAGAAGCCTATTTCTGGACAGCTCATTTCAGATTTCCCGACATACCACTATTCTTCTACTCATCCTTCTCTTCCCGCTGCATCCGGCGGTCTAAAAAAATGGTGGTTTTGTCTCCCCCTCTTCTTCTGCGGGGGAAGTCGAAGAGGGGGGGGGGGGCGCTCATCGCGCAGCGTTTGGGATTTCCTCTCGCGTGACATTGCCGTTGTTAGCGGTAGTGCAGTGTGGGATTCCTCAAGTATCTCCATGACCTTAACCATACAGCAATAACGGTCATTTCACCGGGTCAAAATTACACGAAGTATGAATCACTAAAGCGCTGTATGACTACGTTTTAGTGAACGTGTAGTTGCGTAGTGTGTCTGTAATGGAGCTGAAAATTCCCTCTCACCTCGTGACGCACTGAACCATATTGCAACGTATTATTCGTGTATTGCCTGTTGACACCAAAGTGAACTGTCACTATTTCAATAAAAGTAGGTAATATAAGAATATTGTGTAGTTCGCGAGAAAAATATCACAATTTTTGCATTTGTATATTTACAATTTAACTAAACAAGAATAGTTTTTACATTTTAAGTACTCATGACAAAAGAGGAGAACTGTGGAACGCTTTGCACAGAAATTAGAAAAATTGTTCCTTTTTTCTCAGGAAATTTGTTTAAGAGAAACTACTCAAGGATTTAGAGTTCAATGAAAGTAAGTAAAAGTTGAATAAAATGGTAAAGGTTCGCAAGGTAGTATATGGTGCGAAGGTATTGTAAAACCTATAAAACATTTTAAAAAATTCTATTGCTGAAACACTAAGTTTTTTTTGTAATGTACAAACATGAACTTGGTCTCAGAAACCTACGATTTTATACCCAAGAACTTTCTAGGGTTATTTTTCTCTTAATCTCTGTTTCTTCCACTAAATCATCATCATTTGCATGAGTAAAATCAATGTATTTACTGATTTAAATACTTAAACGATAAACGGAAATCTGAAAGATATATCATGCGATATAAGCAGCTTTACCTGAGATTTCAGATTGACTTATTTGACAGACTCACTCACTCATTCACTCACCCACTTATCAAATCAAAGCAAAACCTATAAGAGATAAGAATTTGAAATTTTGGTATGATATTGCAGAGACTCACAGAGACGCACATTGAGACGCATTTTTAAATTTAGGATATATCCATTTTTAGTGCCTGAAAAGGGGTAAAAATGTTTGGTGTGGTTTCTTGACTGAATGACTCACTCATTAACTTAAAGAGATAAATATGAAAGATAAGATAATTTAATTATGATATTGATGGAATAAGAAAGATCAATCGCAATTCTGAATTTAAAAGGTTTAAATATGTTTCTTTGAATTTTGTCTATATCCTATGAACTAATATATCATCGTTTTTGAAAATAAACATGCTATTTCTGTCAATGTTAAATTGTAACATAGGGTAAACCATATCATAATAACAAAAACTCCCGTTTAAAACCGGTTCTGGTCATCCGCGTTGGTGTGAAGCCGGTAGTTTATATATAAATTTGAATAGTAGTAATACGCGTAAATCTACAACTTCAATGCACATTATTTATTTTTGTAGATGGTTTTAATAAAGTAAATTTTGAAACATGCTGGACTCGTTTTTCCCGCTCTGACGTAGATAAAAGAACAATTGATTTGTTATATTTCAAGTAATTAACTCATATATTCTAAAACAGAATATAAAAATTTACATTTTGATATTTTTTTCTAAATTTATACTACAAACAATATTAAACTACAAATTCATTTAATTATTCAATTTAATCTTATTATTGAAAAAAATAATTTTACAAAATGATCAACAACTATTACTTCGTCCCATTTGTATTTGTTGTTGGATTCATATTATCTTCCAAATATTTTGTTAATGTAGTGTTTCCATATTTCATTATTAAACTCATACACTAATACACTAATAATAAATCAAAATGGGAAACTTAATATTCAAAATATATGAATTATGTGTGACATTAAATTTGAGCTGCTGACTCAATATCATGTTCAATATAATGACAATATACTGCTGACATAAGAAACATGTAACTTTTACACACATATTCATGTCATGAGATTTTTTCTTCTTTTTTTCTCCGTATTGTTCAGCCAAATATCATAAGGAAGGAACAATTGCAATGTGACCCCAGAAGTCAATTACCATGTTCGGGTTAAGTGTGCCACGAGGGAGAATGGGGAACTCGAGCAAGAAAATTGTTTCCATTCTTGCATCCTGAACAACACGTACGTTCTTTCCGATATGAAGAAATACTGTTGATCTAATACAATGAAAACATGGGAAAACACATGGGTAACATGTGTTGTGTATCCTGTAAACAAAATATCACTGTTAGTTATTGTTCTCCGAGAATTTACGATGCATACCCCAATATTTTTTCTAGAGATAGAATTACTATTGAACATGTATGATTTAAAAAAAGAGGAGAAAGTTGAATTGAGCTTATTAGATCGACTGGTATCAAATGAAATTATGATTAATAATATCGATTGTGGAATTTTTATGCATTAGTGACTTGGCTCGGTGGAAATGTAGGGCTGAAGCAAGATAATTCGCGACTTACTGATCGGTTGCACGGCGACACAAGAAAGGAGACGAATGGTTTGAGTGTCCGATCAGCATCAGAGTCTGAGTCTGTGCTTTGCTGCTCGGAATAGGACCTTTTTGGCTAAGATAAATATTTTTGTTCCAGGTTTTGCCATTTTCATTTAAAAAAACTAATTTTATGTTAATTTTTAATGCAGAGTATTATCTTATTTTACTGCATAGGACCGTAATGTTAGGGAAGTGTGACGAACATGTAAGATTGTTGGCAGGGTTATTTGTCTATGATTTCTGAGTAATAAAACCCTATTTAAAAGATCGGCATCTCCTTTATTGTTTGAGAGTGTTAGAACTGATCTCAACCTTTGCACAACCGATCCGTATTATTCTTGTCCGTATTTAGATTAGTATTAAGTGATCATAGTCAATTTACATTTACTAGAACTTGAAAAAAAATCGATCGCTGGCTAAAGGAAGAACCATACTTTAGTTCTTCACTACTTGCGGTATATTTGTTACAATATCTCTCGGATATGAATAAAAGTAAAAGAAAATATTTTAAAAAATCCCAGTACGAAGCGAAAAGTACAAAATTAATATGTTTTATGCTAATATTTCTTGAATAATACGTTTGATTTTAAAAATATTTATTGTACAGCAGACGGTATTATGACGTATTTTCTTATCTACAGGATCATTTGTGTGATATCGCAATTCAAACTGATCTCTCCGTTACAAGCGCCACCTATAACGCTGCGAGTGTTAAAAAATAGTGTTATATTTTCAAATTTCTTTGAATATTTCTAAGTATATGTACTGTAAATATCGAAAAAACTTTTTTTTAAATATTTATTGTTATAATTTGTATTCGTCGTTTATTAAATTAATTTTAATTTAAAAAATCGTAATGGTGCGATGATACTACATTTCACAACATTTTTGATAGTGAACGATCATTTCGAAAATTAGAACACGTGAAAAAAATAAAATAACGTGCACACAAAATTTCAGCATAATTTCTCCCGAACTTCCGAAATTTGTGTATCTATAAAGAAATAAATTATATTTCCGTATAAAATTTTCTATTCAAATAATTTTCTTTTGCACAATTGAAATGAATAATATTTAGCTTTCTTGTATTTGATGAAAAATACTGGCTCCGGAACTTTTTGTAAATTTTGGGGAATTGAGTGAAATACTTCCTCATTTTATATTACTTCTATACACTTCGTGGGCTGGCTAGGTCAATTTGTAAGAGTATCTACAACCTGTGCTAAAAAACAGAGTATATGAGTATCATAAAGGATATTCTATCTCTGGATATAAATTCTAGGAAATAACGTCAGTGGCTGATCATCAATTTAGTTGTTTTATGGGGAACTCACTGCGCTACGATGCTATTTCCAAGATTTGAAAAATAATTTAAAATAAAATCTTCTCGGAATATTATCGTTCTGTTTCACATTAGCAATAATAATACCTTCGTGGCCTTCAGACTCGTCATAGCGGAAGAATTATCCGAGATTTAAAAAAAAACTGGTTGTATATGTATAATCTGAAGGTCCCAATAGAAATCGTCTATAACCCTGAAATATCATATGGGCAAAATTCATACAATTAAAATCGTACACTAACACAAATATTTTTAACAATTCAAGATTCAAAAATGAACGTAAATAGTAGAAATGCTTTAATAGTTCCATTATGAAAGTAAATAAGTATTATCAAACTCTGATATTTTATTAATGTTTTCAAAACATTTTATTAAAAATCCATTATTTATCTTAGGCAAAAAATTTATTTTAAGTGAAATTAAACTTGGAGAACATTTACAAATATTTGTCTCATAACCCTTCGTCATAATTATTTTTCACGGTCTGCCTCTAACGACTTTTTAATATTGTTGCGAAAACTGATGTCATATATTACTTTTCTTCTCTTACTTTTTATATTATTATAATATATTACATGTTATTATAACAATTATTAATAACAAACCGCAAATGAAATAACTCTCAGAGAATCACTTTATACTCGTAACACCTCTATAAGTATGCAATAATTTAACACCGCAATGCAATAAATTCTTGCAACTTACCTTGAGAAATGTTAGAAAATTTTATTCTCCATTATTCTTAAGTACCCCTTGACAAGAAAACCTTATCTTCATACTAGCTCATATACGAGTATTAGAAAATGTGAACTGAAAAAATTACGACTGCGTTGATTCAGAGAAGAAATGGTTTTCAAACTCTTGACTGTGGAATGAATCACAATCCTGAAATTTGTTTCCGGGTACCCAGCTGTCCGCCAGCCATGTTGATCCACGTTGTGACTCGTTGGCGGACAATGACGCAATCTGAACGGGAACGACGTGTTGTATTGAAAAGGAATCATTTCACCTTCCGTAAAATTATATTAGTTATATTTCGCTTTGCGATATGGTCCGTTGTCTGTGGAATATGTATATGTACCAGTGACAACGTTTCTGTTACAAGGTTCATGATGAATAGCATGGTAACTATATCGATATAGAAAAGTCGTGTGTAATGTAAGTGACTTTAAATGCACTGACGAAGACATAATCGTTAAGTAAATTGTCCCCAGGAATTTAAAATGTGTTTTTATTATAGACATAAAACCACCTTGTAAAACATTGATTGTTTAGTTCAGTTGAAAATATTTTATTATTTTTGTTAATTAGTCTTGCGTTTTCTAAAACGATTTTAAATGAGCACGAATAAATTGCTACTCTACTGGAACACTTGAATACATCTTCAGAACGAAATTGCAAAATAGAAAGTGGAATTCCCAATATTTTCTGTCGGTATTGCTCCTATGTTGAATCTTGCTTCAACATTCAAGAATGAAACATCGGCTTAGGAAATCGATGGAAGTAGTTAAGAAAGAGTTGCTTGTGTTACATGTGTGATGTAAAACAAATTAGTTAATTCCTGTTGTGTTTCCGTGTTCGAATTCCTCTGTTTATATTGGGTATTGAAAACATTTTCAAATTTCATTGAACTGGAGGAGAGTTGAAATCTGGCACTCAGTCATGAAATCTTTGAAGTATATGATGTAATACTTACATAGTTATGTTAAGTATTAGCTTACAATTAAACTAAGATCATAATATCAAATTTTGCCTTATGAGTTCTATTCATTCAATGTAGTATTTACATGAATATTTCGATAGTTTTCGGAAACTGTATAATAAACGTAAAATGTTTTATGTAAATCCTCTCAATTGTTAAATTAAAAATTACCGTATTTAATTTACTATTAAAAATCAGTTTTTCAAACAGATAATAGAAACGTTAGTTCTTCATAATTATGGTATAACAAGTTGAACCAAATACAAGGTAGCAAATTGCAATATTTAGTTAATTCAATTTCATTTGATTAATGGATTTGTTCAGGAGTTGTCGTGGATGCAATAATTTTTACACTCATAATGTACGACAAATCACATCATATTAATACGTAGAAAATTAGTTAAACAACTCTCCCGGATGCCACAAGGTGATAGATTGTGAGAGTTTGTTTTTAATATTTCCCTGTACATTATAATTTAATAATTTTCCTCACACTTAAATAAAACAGGGAATAAAGGAAAAAAACTACTCTTAACATTAGTTGATATGGTAGCCAAACTAAATGCTAGCGTGTCACTGCATAGCTAAACTACATTAATGGTTGATGCAAAATGTGTACTAGATGCAAAATTACGGTATATGATAATGCTTAAAGTTTGTTTACGCTCCTCTGCTCAGTACTGGATCTTAACCAATCTCCATCAGTAAACACTGCAAACTCAATGACATGCGTCATAAACTGGAAAGTAAGAAGTGCGAGTACACTGTTTAAAGTCTCTTTCTTCTGAAGGAAACAATACATAATTAACTAACATAGTAAATAATTTCCTATGACAAAGTAAATTGTTTTTTATGTCCCACGTCTCTAGCTTATGCTCCGTCGTCCACAGAATTGAGTCGTGTCGCCCGTGAAACCCGAGGTCGACGGCCCGTCGCCCGTGAGTGCTCCTCGCTGTTCCCCACCTCCTTCATACAACAGCCATATAAGCTTTGTTTTAACCTGGGAGAATAGATAGACGAAAATCACACAATAAATCTGTATTACCGGTATTATTTGAAACGCTTTTTACCTATGAATTTAAAATTGAGATGTAGTATCGGTTTTGGACAAAAGTGATACTTGTATAGGAATACATTTTCCTTATACTAGTGATGCTTGGAAAAATATTGCATTGAAGTACCCTATGTATGACGAATGTGGCGCCATGAAATCGTTTTTCGAAGCCCACAATGGTTAGGTGTTTCGGTGTTTCACGGATTCATGAACTTGACAATGCAAATGAATTGATGAAGTAATACGAAACTTATAGTTCGATTTTGTTGTGGGTCAGAGATAAACTGTCACTGTTCTGTTAATAAATCCGACATTTAATAACGGAATTCCAACTCTTTTCGCATTTTTCGGAAGATTTGTTTCAAAGATGGATGATAGGAAAACAATAATTTATTACTCGCAGTTCCCAAGATTTTTCGAAATGTCCCAAGTTTTCTGCATCCGAAAATGTTTCATAAATAAATGAATGGTGTAGCTACTGAGATACTAATGAATGTTTTAGTTACTAATGTTAATATTCACATGTTTATCAAAATCTAATGTTAATGGCATTGTACATGTCGTATCCCGTTGTTAATTTTTTCGGGTAATATGACTGTATCCTTTGAAAAATTGGTTTTCGGAATTTGGGGCAGCTATCTAGGTTCATCAGCCTGCAGTATTCATACAATTTCAATTAAATTTCGAAATAAAAAACTTGAGCATTAAAGTATTTTCCTTAACTCTTGAGGGATCATTTCAACGATTTCAGCGTGAAAGAATGAACGTAAGGAATTCAAGTGGAATAGGTTACAGATTTATATATTTTATTGTTTCATAAAAAGCTGTTTGTGATTATCAAATAATTGTGTCTTACGTATTGTTAAAATTGCCCAAAAGATTTAAAAATGAGAATTATCTCGATAAAGTAAATTTAATCTCTGGAAAATTTTCATCGCTATCTCAGTTAAACGTTCTCGATTCGTTGAGCTTGCGTTTATTGTTAGTACAGTCAGAAATATGAGTTAAAGAAGTTGTAACATCCAACTATTTGTTCTTTGTTCGCGTTTGTTATGCCACTTAACAGCGATTTGTGTCAAAATTTATAAATATAAATTAAAATAAATATTTCTTGAGTAGAGAATTGTGGAGAAGAGACCAACAATACAATGTTGGAAGTCAATTTCAGGTCATTAAGCATTTTCGTGATAAAACTAATTTAAAATATCTTGGATATAGTAGGTTTCAAGGAGTTCCAATTTGGGGTCTTATTTCTTTCCTTAATTATTTATTCATTATTTTATTTCATAATTAGGAACCTTTATTAAAAACTTTAAGTACTTGATTATTATATTTAAAATTTTGTAAACTCTGGTGACATACTTTATATTTATTGTATTCTTAAATATTAATTTCTAGGCTAGGTTTTTGTACTTGTTCAACCATACCATGAAGTATTTCATATAAAATTTTACCCCACATTACTATCCCGCAAGGGGTCAGGTCAAAAAGGTAAATGACATCATGCTTTAAGCACAATTTTAAGCACAAGTCAAAATGTTTCCGAAGTATTTTTTATTTCTATATTAAAATTAATATTAAAATGAATAATATAACTAAATTATATACCCAAGGTTTGATTACCATTCCTCTTTTTTCGGAACTTTGGGTTCAAATATATTACTTTGATGTTTCCGGTTATTCTAAAATTTTACCATTATCACAACGGTATGGGTAATCTTCAAGACGACTATCCATGATCATGACAAATCTCTGATCCGTTACAGAAAGACGAATGAGAAAGAAAATGGGTTAAATTGAAAATTTCTTACGGGATAGTCCCTGAGAGAAAAGCAAGCGCTCTAAAAATTTCCGTTCCGTTCTAATTGTATCCGCAAAGAAATGTACGACGTAGGTCAAAAAGTGAAATATTTCTCAGTCATTATTTGAAATCTAACGCAGCATTTTACAATGAACTATCATTTTTATACTGTACCTCCTATTTATGGAATATTTCGAGTTTTATTCCAACGGGAAGAATCCAGTTCTTAAAAGTATTCCAATGTCTGGGCATCTGAAAAAAAAGGCAATGAGTTCTGTCATGTGCTGGAATAATAAAACATCGGTAAAATTTTATCGAAGTTCTAGTTATTGAATGAAAGTTTTTATCAATTTTGAGGTGATTTTTCAATAAGGCATAAAATTTGTCACCCGCTGCTTAAGAATGAGATTTCTTTCGAAATTCTCGTATTCTTTCCCACATAAAAACCAGGTAAAACTTCAAATACAATTCGCATACGTACCAAATTTTATTTTATCATGATGGTGTCCGTTAAAACTAGTTAATAATAGAAAATTTAAATGAAACAATAAACACAAATTACGAAACGTTTCGAACTCTGTTGCATATCATCATCACGTGTTGCATACAAATAACAATGAAACTACTCGTAAATGAAGAGGTGTTGGAGAATAGTTTAATTTATTTTTTGTAAATATGTATGTATCATTGCATTATGAATGTAACTAATATTTGATTGAAGTCGTATCTTTTACTAACACAATACTTTAAACCAGAATCCAGCGGCTCATAACTTATTTTCAATGTTTTTGTATGCAACAGTTGACCCGCAACTGAGGTCGAAATGTTATGAAACTTGCGTTTTTTTAATATAGTGCCTATTGAATGAATTGGGTTGATTTATCTACTATTATTAAATTATTATGTTATAATTACATGATAAAATTATGTTCTAGATAAAAATATGTTTTTATGAAGCTTCCCTAGAAATATTTTTATATGATCGCCTTCCTATGAAGTAAAAGATTATCTGTTTCATTATATATTGCAATCTATCAAAATTTTATATACTTTCATAGATAAAATGTGTCCTCCATTGTTAAAGCTTTCACTGTAGGTATCAAATTTGGTTTTCTGTTAATTTTTATGTTTAAAAGAGAATATGTTATTTTACAGTTGTCGTATTATTCCGACAGCGGTAGTTCTCATGAGTGACGATAAAATCAGTAAATTAAGCCATCGCTACTGTACAAAATTATTAATTAATATAAAACCTTTTTTAAGTTAAAAATTAATTATTAATTTATACGCACATATAGGGTTGGGCATCGGTTCGGGTCGGACGAGTACCTATTCCAATCGCTTTCTAATTTAATCGAACTGAAACGAACCGAATTTCGGGTCGGGTCGGTTCGGTCGGGTTGAGTAGGTTTCGTCGCAAATTTGCCTGAATTAAAACCGAAACTAATTTAAACCGAACCAGGACCTAATATAATTAAATAAATCAGCACAGAATCAATTTAATTGTGATTATAAAACTTACGATAACTTATTTTTTAGAAAAAAATTGAAATGTTGCAGTTTTAAACTGAAAATAGAATTATTTGTCTGAACTTCAATAATGATTTAATTAGTTTTATGATATATAAATAAATAAAAATGTCAATGAAATGGTGTAAATATGAAGCATGTAACCAATTTAATGAAAAATAAATTAAAACCGAAATTGATTTGTAAAGTTAAATTTTATTTATTAATTGTTTAAAACATGAATTCATTTTGAATGAAAATGATGTAAGATTCCACACAAAAGAGCATAATTTACAAGCATGTAATTGTTTTAACAAAAACACGTAAACAGTAAATAAATTTAAAAATTACTGTCTTAAAATAGAGTGAACATTTATAAAGGTCGACTTGGACCAACTGTACCGTTACCTAATAAGCGTGCATGATACTCTGCAAAAGTCATAAAAAAAGAATATAAAATAAATAAAGTGAACTAATAATCAAATCTGTGAATGATGATAAAATAAAAATGTCTTATATGAATACCTGCATTAAATTCGATTTTTAATGCGGATGCATCTTCTTCAACTTCTTTTAGTTCTTAATTCGAATCAAATTACTGGGATTCTGTTAACCCAATAGACAGCGTTAACCAAATCCACGATGCCTAAAGTACTCGTCCGCTTGTACCGAATGCAGACTCAGAAGGAACAGTAGGTACTGGAATAGCTAATATATCTCTAGCAATCACATATAAAACTGTATATTGCATACTATTGTCCTTCAACCATTACAAAAAATTGTGCAATACCCGTGTCTTCTAATAATGATTAACGCAAGGCACTACATGAATCACTCTCCTCAGCCAAAAGGTCAGCCCATGGATCATCAACCACATCAGAATTACATTAATTGTTTTTACCTCAAAACTGAATATTTGTTTAATTTATATAAAAGTTACTGGTTGTTAAAATGAAAATTAATGACAATAATTGAATCTATAGTTATGCGGTTAATATTACTACTCGCTCCTCGGGGCACATCAGGTGATAAAGTAATATGAAAAATAAATTACTCATACATGCAAAACACTTTATTGAATATATGATTACCTATAACTGTGAGGTTATGGAGTATTCTATCAAAGAACACTGGCACCTCCTTATGATTTTGGTAAAATTTTCAATACTTTTCTTCTGCAACTTAATATTTAAAACATTTTTTTTAAAGTTTTCTTTAGAGAAAATATCCCGTTTTTATAGAGACTAACGAAAATAAAGTTTTATTTACCCAGTATACCTTATCCAAACAATACATACTACATATACTACTATACGTATGTTATAACACAGTTTAGCGTGTTTGAGTGGTAATAGAATCCTTGTCTCTTTTGTTTCAAAAATTAACTATAGTTATGCGGTTAAAATCATAAGGAGGTGCCAGTGTTCTTTGATAGAATACTCCATAACCTCACAGGTATAGGTAATCATATATTCAATAAAGTGTTTTGCATGTATGAGTAATTTATTTTTCATATTACTTTATCACCTAATGTGCCCCGAGGAGCGAGTAGTAATATTAACGATAATATTCTTAAGTTAACGGTTAACCTTAATTTACGATTGCAATTGTTTATGTACCTTTTAACGTATATTCTATGTTTGAAATTATGTGATATTTTAAGTTTTTAATTGTTTTATTATTTTAATGTTGCAATGTGAAGACCGGAAGAGAGAATATGAAGACGAAATCTGTTTTGATGTACAAAATATGACATCGTTTCAGATAACATCTGGAAAGACGTAATCTGGTTAGATTTTTATCGACTTCACAACCCTAAACCGACCGACCCAACAAAAATCGAACTCATTGTCAAATATTCAAAATATAGCGCTGTAAGGATGTGAACATTCAAAAGAAATGGTTCAAACAATCACTTTAAACACTTTTCTTTTTTATTGGTGGTGGTGGTGGGGGGGGGGTACGTCAGCCTAGTCAATTTGACCAATATAATACCTTCATGAAAAATTAACCATTATTTTTAGAAAAAAAATGGGATTTTAAATAAACTTTATTTTTGATTTATAAAAAATCGTGTAATTTAATAATATTTTCGGATCCACTGTTTTGATCAGCTACTCTTTTCTAGTAACTCGAATCAGTCCTGGGCGTTAATTTGACAAGAAAGAGACGAAGAACACTCGGAATTAATTTATGCAGTTTTTTTGCGAGACAATTGTCTTCACCATTTAACCAACTTTTAAATCCATGTACAATGGTAAAAGTTGCATGCGTATCCACTTATAAGACATTGATTGAAGAGAAATGCTGCATGTCTAATTAACCCTTTCATAAGCATGGATGTTCCCTGATATTTCCTTACGTACCTGATGATACACAGACTACGAGTAATTTTGTGAGTAAACGTTGCCGGTAATTATAGGATACACTTGAAGAATGCCTGTTGCGCTGCGGGAAATTTCTTTGGGACGAACCGGACGTCCCCAGGGTGTATGAGAACAATCTCCTTAGCACGAATCTTCGCTACGAGGGGGATTCCCCGTGTAACCCAGACGAGCCCCTGTTGGTTAACTTGGAAGGAGTACTTCGTGTTTAAACCAGCAACGGCGCAGTTGGATCCACTCGGCTGCAAGAAAGTATATGTTGGAAGAACGTAACGTACTTTAAGAAATTATAATTGCCATCATAATAGCACTGGTGTGTTTCTGGTGAATACAGAGTTTCATTAAATTACAATTACGGAAAACCAGCAAGAGCGTAATTTAAAATTGCTATAAAATCATGGTTAATACTTATATTTTGTGAAAGTCTCCAACGTAATAATACAGGTAACCAACTATCCACGCTTATAGGGAAATACCTAAAAGAAATTTTACCTCAAATCAAAAACAAAGCTGTTTCCAAATGCAAATCAAGGTATGAAATGCGTAATATTAAACTGATGCTAAGAATGTAATAAGATTAACCTTGCCAATTAATGAGTAGATACAAATAAATGATAATAATACAATGACATGCACCCTTTAATATATTATCTATCAACTCTTTAATTAATTGTTTCTAAGTTTCTCCTTTTGATTAATGGGTCATCATCACAATTACTCTTAGTATTGTTCTTCAATTCCTTAACTTATGTCTGTTATCTCTAAAAAACTTTTCCATATAAAATATTTTATGGACGATTTAAGTAGATATTAGGGGTAAAGATATTCATAATTATTACATTTTCGTCATAGGTTCCTAATATTTCAATGTAGTGAATAAAATGTATCACTTCTTTATAAAATGTTCACAAAAGGCACGAAAATCCCGTGAATACGATTCTCCGTGAGTACTACTTAATGTATAACTTTATCCTTCAGAAGATTTATGATCCATCAATCAGCATTAATTGACAGGGGGTAAATAAATATTTGGTTAGTTTTGTGAAAATGAGAGCACATTATTTCATTATCATATCTCTCATGAAGGTCTATTGGTTCAATTGATTGATGCACACATCTGCCCAGAGGCCAATGTTTTAAATCTTCAGAAAGGGAACGTGTGTTGTCTCCTTCGAACGCAACAGGAAGCTTATGCTGGTTGCGCTTAATTAGCACGACCCTCAATTTGTTTTAATATCACGTAACAAAACCCTTGTATAACTAAGTTGATAGTTAGGTTCTTGTGCCGTATGGTGATGGATACAACTAGACACGCCGAGAAACCAAACCGATAGTCTCTCTAGTGCTGCACAAATATTACAGTATTTAAGGAAAAGCAGAATATATTATATCTGAGGTGTGGTGCATTTGTCTACCCACCTCAACTCAACTAATCCAAGAGGAATTAGTCGTGATAGACAAAAGTGTCTGTTCCTGAGTTTCTCTTCATTCCCCTCCCTTCCACGACCTCCCTTCACTAAATCATCCCCTAACTTCACATTTTCGCACCTGCACCGATTTCCAAAAAATCTAAGACGTAAACTTGAGACAGAAAATCGGTTGTGGAACGTTGCCACGGTGCAGTCTCCTCACTCTTCAAGACAAACGGGAAATCAATAAGAATAAATTGCAATATCAAAACCAGTTCTTTACAATAAAATGATTTTTTTAAAAATAATGAACATGAACTATACTAACTCAGTTATTTTGAAATATAAAAAAATTAATCTAATATTCTGTATGATAATGAGAACTTTTACTTTTATTTAATAAGACAACTTTATTTACATGAATAATACGGTAGAAATTACTTTCCCACAGTTCTAGTTGTATCTTCTAGTTGTAGGCATTTTTCATACCTCGCATTAATAACGTAAAAAGGACATCAGGACAGTTATGAATAGTACATGGTAAAACGCAATAGATTATTACGTATCTCACGTACATAATTCTCTACGAATATTGTTGATTATCCAGATGCGTCAGAGCAGTTTTTTTTATCAAGACTCAAGTAGTATAGTAAACATCCTTTTTTAATAAATAAGTCAAGTAACTCCTTTTTTTATGTAACTTTTAAATAATGCTATCTGGGAAAGGAAAAGGTGAAAGATGAAACAATAAAAAATCAACATGACAGACATCTTTTAATGCCCTAAAGTACGATTCTTCATTTGTGTGATTTGCTCTATTCAGCTACGCAGTAAAGGAACGCAAATTTTCTGGGACATTTGAGTATTAAAATATGATGATGACAAAGAAAGTCTAGGAAAATAAAATGCGTTTCGTCTAAGATCTCCGTTTACGCTCAAAATCGTTCTGATGTCAATAATTCCTCCATGATTTATTTCAAAAACGTAGACCAGCGTGTTTTCCTGTATTTTAATTTAAACGAAACGATTCGCCCAGAGGTGGTAGCTGCGAACGACGGCAATGGCGGGGGGTGTCCCTCACACGCTCGCGGTCAAGGCTTTCTCAGTGGAGCGGGATCCCCGCGGCGTATATGACGTCATGTCGTCTGTTGCTCGTATAAAGAGAACGAGCCGAGAGATGAACGCACAGTCGTGTTTCCTCAGTGCAACCATGAGAGCGACTGGGGCGACGACGACGATTCTCGTCCTGTTGACGGCGGTGGTCGCTGCCCTCCCTGCACAACCCTTCCAGCCCACTAGGGAAGACTTGGTGTACACCGTGCCATTGCAGCATGGTAAGTGAAATCGATTACTCTTCTGACTTGAGTAATTGAAAATTTCAAATTATTCTACTAAAATTTTTGTTGTTAGTACTTCTAAATTCAGACTTACCACGATTCTAATATATTACATATTTTTATTAACATTTGTATTCTTTTAAACTAAATGTACCATGCAAATTTCAACACTTTATAAAAAATTACCACTAAATTTATATTTATTTACAAGTTTTGTTTTTAATGAATAACATATATTTGACTTTAAACATAAAATAACACCAAACTAGTATCTATACTTTTGATGATACTTAACTGTTTTGTAAAGTGTCATTACTGTTTGAAAACACAGTTTCCGCACATGATAGTATTATTTGTTTTCTATAGAATTATCTCAAAAATAATTATCATTTTGTTCGAAAAGTTGGGATTGTGTTAAACATACCAACTTTCAGGATCTATTCTTATATTGCTCTTATAGTCAATATAGGTATCCTGGCGTTTGAGACCACAATGTGTGATTAAGCGTGACGTGGCCACTGTGTGCGTGGAGTTCTAGACAAATGCGAAAAGGATGTGGGGAAGGAATGATTACTTGAGCTTCACATATTGTGTACGACACTCTTCAAATAACTTTCCGTGTAAAAATAATTTCAGTCAGACTTAAATTAGAAATAGAATACATTTGTATGGTAGAAAGAAACTACAACAAAGAAAATATTTTTTTTATTGTAGAAGTGATCAAAATCAACAATAATACCATGTATCACATTAAGTCTTACAATATTGTAATTTTTTTTTTCGTTTGATATAGTGAAGTAGTAGTTGATGCTCACTTTTACTTTATATAGATTATATCTGTACAATGTCTTAATAGATAACCAAATGTTACAAAAACAAGTACTTTTATTAAATATTGTCTCTAATAACCTTGACGTTCACGAGCCCTAAAGCCCCTCAAAAACCTTTTATTAAATTTCTCGAAAAAGAATCGCTGAATAAATTTATCAGATTTCAAAGACATAAATAAGTGAATTATATAATTATTTATTAAAATATTATCTCACGTCTAATCCGAATTAAATAAAACAAATTTCTAATTGTTTCCACACATCGTAAATAATAACAATAAAATAATAATAATAATAATAATAATAATAATTAAAAAACTGCATTTTTATAATATTTTGTATTATAACGTTTTCACAATATTTTTATAATAACAAAATATTGGTATGGAAGAGTGCGATTAAAATATAAAATGTAAATCAAAATTAATTTTCTCATAATATTCTTGCGTGGACCTTGAGCTTTGTTTCACGTAAGAAAGAACATTAAATAAGCATTTGTCCACTTCATACAACTACTCTTGACAGCGTCTGATTAAACTGTCCGGAGAACAAGAAATACAAGTTATGCATCTTGATCATATCTGGGGTCATGGCCATCAAGATGCTCAGGAAAGGGATAACTTACGTCATATCCAAACATAAAACGCACCGCTTTTATGTTTTACCGGTTCCTCAGGAAGGTTTTTGTTCAGTCATGAGCGGAGTCATGAATGTCATAGATGATGGGGTCTGAAAAGGGTACTTGTAAACCTAGGATGGAAACCAGTGTTCAAGCGAACCATTGAATATATTTACAGAGGGAAAACCAGGAAGAAGAAAGAAATATGGGAGTTGGAAGGAGTGAGATGGAGGAAGAGGATAAAGAGCTGTTGTAGCACTTGCTGGGGTCCAGTCAGAAAGCGAAATGAAAAGGAGACTGAAAAAAAAAATTAATTCATGATAAATGAGAAAAGAATGGAATATATCAGACTGCCAGAAGTGATGATAAAAGTGAACTACTACAAAAATTGATGGATTTATTCGAGAAAAATAGTGTTTAATGAGTATATAAAGGGATAAATATTTTGGAAATTTCGGCTATTTGTTGAGTTGATCGACAAAATTTTTTTGAAAAGTTAAAACTTAATTAATTTACAAAAATTATTTTGTAAGATAATTCATATTTTCTTCATTTTGATCGTGAACAATTTTGATTTTACATGGACTCAATAGTTAAATTGAGTGTTCATATATTTTTTTTTGATACAATATGAATTTAATATAAATTCTTACATTCTATATTGGTGCTTATTAACATTACGGTTTTTGTATAATCTCGATTAATCTTCAGTGAGTTTTTCATATTCCAGAACTCAATTAATAAATTAGGTATTTTTTCTCAAGTCTTTGACTTTCCCCTAATGACATGACATTACCTATATTGATTTTGATATGGTATACACTTTGTTGTCCCTAATAATAATTTGTACGCTTTTACGGTGAAACTGTCTCTGTTCTGATATTCGGAGGTTTAATTCACATTACAAAAGAAAATTTTTATTGTAGTTTTTGTAAATGGGAAATTTAGCATGCTATTGAAGCTTGTCTACATGGGGCGACTATTAGGAGGTGGTTAGTAGGTGGGCCGTTTAGGTGGGTTTACCAATAACTGGGTCCTAGTGGAAGTGTTAGTAGGAGTAGTTAGTGATAGCAAGAGTTAGTGATATTAGGAGTAGTTAGTGATAGCAAGAGTTAGTGATATTAGGAGTAGTAGGAGGTGAATAGAATGGGGAGGGTTTGCTTTTCATGGTCACAGCTATTTGTTAACTAGGACATGGAAGTGAAAGCTACAAATTTTGTCAGGTCCAGCCGGGAATTGAACCCGGAATTATTCAGTGGTGAGCCACCGGATGGGCTAAAAAGAATTTAGGTGGCTATATATCTTAATAGTTATATTTCTTATTATAATACACAATATTAGTCGACAGAAATCAAGAAGAATATAGGTTTCTAATTTTAAACAAGTACTATACTCTCAGGAAGGTCAAGTGTGAAAATTTTAAAGAAATTACCACGCAGCTCTAAACACTATCAGTATTCTGTAGATGTTTCAATTTATTTTCTTTACATTATTTGTGATTGATCTGCTATTGACAATCAACAATCGTTTCCGAACATAGTTTCATTTTATGAAAGGAAAATGTTCATATTTATTACATAATGAGTTTATATTACATTCATTCCATTTCATTTTAAATTTCACTCATCATAATTCCCCATCAAGTTGAAGGGACAACTACAGAAAAGAAGGAACTAGTGTAACTTGCGAAAGTATTAAATAGAATGGTGAGATTTAGATTTCGTCCTGTTACGGAACTTCCATAATACCGGGGGAATCGGAAAAGGCAGTTAACTTCTTTTCGTTCTCAACCTTTGTTTGGCGATCGTTCACCAGATAATGGAGTTTAAGTTAGCGTGAAAATTCTAGACTACATTCACCTTCTAGGCCAGTCACCTTTTCACTCCACGGAGAGGAATACGTGTTTACTCTCTAAAAGTGCTATTTTTCTCAAAATATTTGCACAAATGTTATAACTTTTGTAGTTTTTGAAGGTGTAGTTGAAAGATTCCGCGAGAAACCATTGAGCCAACCTTCATTTGTGTCTGATTTTATAATTTTTATAGACTATATAACGAGATTGTTGTAATGGTTTGAAACGTAAAAAATTATGACAGTTCATAAAATGTGGAAAACGTGTTCTCATATCATTAAATGCATTTAATGAATTCTTTAATGAACTTATATTGAATGCGTTGGAGAAACCGGAATTTCAAGTTGATGTCACGCGTTTTCATTTCGCCTTCAACTTTTTTTAAGTTACTTAAGTTCATTTGACCGGTTAGTTTTTTTTATCTTTTTTTAAATTCGGGTCGTTTTATATTTCATCTGTAAGTATTGTTTGTGATGGACGGTTTGAATTTGAATGATGTTAAATATTTCATACGTAAAGTATTTTATTAATTGTAGTAATTTTAAGACTTGAAGTAATAAAAAACACGATATTTTATATTTTCAGTTTAAATTTTATTCGTAATTACTCTCAAAATATTATTAGATGACAAAAATGGTTTGAATTAAGTTTCTAAATTTGTATAAACTTTTATTGATTGAAATATCTTTGTGAGTCTAATCCACCATCTTATTCTATTGAACATTTCAACTCGAGACTTTACTCATGCTACGTTTCTGACGTTAGTATATCATAATCCGAAATGATATATAAGCCAATTCTTCACGTGCTAGTTTCAACGAGAATAAGGCGATGGATAATGTCACGCGATAATGTCCACGAAAATTCAAGTAAAGTTTTTTACTAACACCGTAAATCTTTCGCTGAAGTTCCTTTTACGCTGAAGGACAACTTGCTTTTAAGTTAAGAAATTTGTCATTTTTTTGTTGTATATTTCCACGCACTATTCACTCCATGAATCAATAGGCTATTTCCAGAAATTTGTTTTTTAATTGTTGTATTAGAAAATGGGAAATATAGCGTGTTATTGAAGTTTTTCTTCATGGAGCCATACGAAGTAGGAGTTGGGTGACATGCTATTATTAGTAGGTGCGCCTGATAGCTGGGTTTACCAACAACTTGGCTTACGTGAAGGAGTCAATAGGAGTTTTTGATACTTGAAGCAGTAGGAGGTGATAAAAGAAAGAGGGTTCGCTCTTCCGTAGTCACAGCTATATGAACGTCTAAATGATATTGATGAGAAAAGCAACAATTTTTTCTGTCCCCCCGAGATGACTTGGTGATGAGAACGCTAACACTTTAGCCACCAGAGGGGCATAAAATTTGTTGAACTACCATTCCGTTTTCTATTGTACTATATAAGTACTCGTACATAGGAGGTATATTCTACAAATTCTTAAATGACCAACCCTACAAACTATTAAGTATCTCTTCATACTATTTAGAACTTACTGTTAGAGATATCAATAACATGCTTAATGTTTTATAACTATACGATATCGTACAGAAGATACGTTTTGAGTGCTTTCTTTTATTATTCTGCTCATTTTCTTTCTTCCTCTTGATCATAAAAAATGTACAATAACTTAAGAACAGTTTAGGAAATGATATTTAGAATATTCTTATATTATAGTATGTTATTTAGAGGTTCTCATTCATTTTTTTTGTTTTGCAGCTCGCTTACGACGTTCACCCGGCCTTATCGGTGAAATTTTGGGAAAACTGAAACCAATCAGTATCCTGCATGGGGGTGGTGGAGGTGCCAACGCTGATGCTAACTCCAACGCCCACAGCTTCAGCATTGGAGGTTCTTTACCCTTCGGCATTTCAGGTGGCATCTCCTCCTCCCATGCTCATGCCAACGCGGGTGCCAATGCCGGCGGCGGCGGTGGTGGGGGCAGTGGCAATGCTGGTGCTGGGGCATCGGCCGACGCTGGTGCGTCTGGATACGGTTTTGGAAAAGGTGGTCATGGAGGTGGGGGTGGAGGTGGTGCCACCAGCGCCCATGCCAATGCTCAAGCCAATGCTGCAGCAAACGCCATCAGTGGAGGGAATCATCAAACCGGCGGTGGATGCGGTGGAGGATGTGGTGGAGGTGGTGCAAGCGTGCCCACGGTAGTTTACGTACCAGTACAAGCACCACCACCTCCTCCTCCACAACCACATGGTCACAAGCACCATCATCACCATGGAGGTGGATTTCAGGGAAACTACCAAGGAGACTTTGGAGCACAGGGTGGTGGAAACTACGGAGGAGGTGGCCATTATAACGAGGGATTTGGAGGAGGAAGCTCAACGGCTAACGCTAATGCCAATGCTAACGCTAATGCAAACGCCGGAGGAAGTCTACATGGAGGTGGAGATAACAAATACGCTGCGTCCGGAGGACAGGGTGGCGGTCAGTTTGGAGGTGGTGGCCTGTACGGAGGTGGAGGACAAGATGGAGGCGGTGCCCAATACGAAGGCGGTGGTCAATATGGTGGAGGAGGCAACCTAGCCTTCGGTGGTGGAGGTGGTGGAAAATGGAACGGAAACGGAGGTGGCAACTATGGAGGAGGAAACTCTGGTAGTAACTGCGGAGGACGCTGTGGTGGAAACTCTGGAGGCAACTTCGGTGGACAAGCTGGTTCTTCCTCGGGGAGCAAGGCGAGTGCTGGAAGCCAAGCCGCTGCCAGTGGAGGTGGAGGTGGTAACTTTGGTAGCGGCATAGGAGGAAACTACGGAGGAGGCGCTGGAGGAAACTACGGAGGAGGCGCTGGAGGAAACTACGGAGGAGGCGCTGGAGGAAACTACGGAGGAGGCGCTGGAGGAAACTCTGGTAGTAACTGCGGAGGACGCTGTGGTGGAAACTCTGGAGGCAACTTTGGTGGACAAGCTGGTTCTTCCTCGGGGAGCAAGGCGAGTGCTGGAAGCCAAGCCGCTGCCAGTGGAGGTGGAGGTGGTAACTATGGTGGCGGTATAGGAGGAAACTACGGAGGAGGCTCTGGAGGAAACTATGGTGGTGGCAACACTGACGATTTAGCCATCCATGAAGTCTTTGGAGGTGGTGGTGGAGGTAGCGGTGGAGCTGGTGGAGGTGGTAATCTCGCCTTCGGAGGAAATCTCGCTTTCGGAGCTGGTGGCGGAGGCAATGGAGGATATGGAGGAGGAAGTACCGGAGGGAATGGAGGATTCGGAGGCGGAGGAGGGAGCTTCAGTGGTGGAGCATCCTCTAACTCCAAGAGTCAAGCATCAGGATCTGCCGGTGATGGTGGTTACGGAGGGTCATCTTCGGGGTCAAAGGCCTCAGCTGGTTCTTCAGCAAACGGTAGCGCGCTCATCGGAGGAGGAGGAGGCGCACACAGTTCCTCTAAGGCTCAAGCGAATGCAGGAGCCAGTGCTGGTGGAGGTGGATATGGAGGAAGCAAAGCGAGCTCCAGTGCTTCTGCTGACAGCGACGCCGTTGTCTTCGCGTAATGAACAATGACAATCCCGTATAACGAAAAGGGAGAAAATCGGTTCACTCGGTCATGGCTCTTTTAGGAAAGAGATCGTGAAGAAACTGCGTTATTTCCTCCTAAATCTTCACCAATAAATAATTGTGTTGGTGGAGATACTCAGTCATTACGGATGGATATTCTGTTTTCTTCTGAACTTTCTTGAAACAAGAGTTTCAAAAGATACGAAATAATTTGTGGTTTTGTCAATAAATAAGTTTATAAATTGTTCGTATTTAAACATTAACTCGACGTTCTTAGAAGATACATGAGTAGCTTTAAGAAGACGATTTTAGTGCTACGTGAATTGGGTTTCGCGAAATCTAGTTCTTTATCAGGAAGTCAATCATTATTAATTTTGAAAGTCAATAATCACGTCTCATAACTGTAATAATCTTCGATAGACTTAAGCATACACATATATATATGTTACAAGTACATGTGATAGTGGAGTTTTATTTCCATGACAAATATTTTAAGTAAATATATTTTAAGAATTTTTACTGTATAACGTTATGTAAGTCGACTGCACTTTTTTCTAGAGATTAAAATCTTCTTTTGTACTCGATCATTTTATTATGACGGAAAAACCTCCATCCAATGCGCAGACGAGGTATGGCAATCTCGTCGAGGTCATCAGGACGAACAGAGTTTAGCAAAAACGCTAATTGGAATCCACACTCAGCGGAGCGAGTAGTTCTCGTCGTCATGGGTCCGCGTTTCCTCCAGACTTACAAATCCAGTTCCCGATGTCTTAACCTGCCTCTAGTGCAATTAGGAGAGTTGTCAGATGTTTCTTGTGTGTATGTGTGTTCTGAATAGTGTGATAGGGAGGACGAGTCGTGCTTACATTATTTGCCCCATAAACGAATTCTCTGATAATGAGATAATTCTTTCTTATAATATTTAATGGAATAATGTAAATTATTTACTCTGTCTCATACAGATTTTAAAAACCATAATATTCACCACCACGAAAGCGAATCGTCACTTGCTTTTTTTTCCTTGCTGATAACACTTTATACAGGATTACCTATCATTGCATATTCCTCTTTCTTGGTAGCGATAAAAGAACGGAGATTACGTATAATTACGTATTACTGATTCCCTTTCGCAGAAGTAGTAGTAGATTGTTGTTGAAATGTGGAGGATGTTGTAGTAACTTGTAAATAAGATTGAAGAGTAATTTACTGAAGACGAATTACCAAACGCATTCAAATGAACAGAGTGTAAATCAGTTCCCATAATTGTTCTCGTTCTTTGATTCCTGTTCATCTTGTCATTATCAGGGAACAGGAAGAAAAACATAGAAAGTTTAAGTTAAAAATACAGAGAGCGTTGCTTATGCTACAATCCGGTTAACCAATACCGACTAAGTCAAATGTTGTTTTTGGGGAGAACAAGGGACAGCGCATGATTTGCACGTGATACAATATGTGCAGACTCGCGTTACCTCTTCGTTTTAATGCGAAATATCTGTCTCATCCAGAGTATGTGTAATGTGACATTTACAAGGAGACTCAGAGCCATAATACTTAACGGTTTAATTCTACGAAAATGATATATGACATAATAAAAAGAAATTAACAGTGAACGAAAAAGTAAATTTTACTGCAACATAAGTACAACACAGACAATACGATAATTTTAATTGTTTCTACAGTTACACAATTATGGTGTATTAGCGATTAGGAAAGCGAGAAATATGTCTTCGAACGGGTATAAAAATGCCTTTGCGACTTTCAAAAATGGAAGAAAACAAAGGTACGTATGTTATAAGAAACTTGAGTACCTTCTGATTAAGGTAATGATACATTATGTCTGTGGTTTTCGAACGGATGTAAATGCCTTTGCGTCTTTAAAAAATAGAAGTAAAGGAAGATAATAATGCTATAAAATATTGAGTACCTTCTTATTAGGGTAACCATGCCGTATATCAGTTTTGCAAATATTGGAAAATAAAAGAATTTTTACAATTTAGAATGTTACCAGTGAGATGGGGTGGTGCAAAAATTCAAAGTAGTTATATTTATTTATTATTTAGTTGAATACGAAATAATTCTTTATTTTTTGTTTCTTATTGACCAATAGATAAAGATTATTTAGAGTTCATGAACATTGTACATAAGGAAAAGCGAAGTTACAACCGTTTTCAAGCGAATGTGTAAAGCGATTATCAAGAAAGAATTTCTGAAACATGACATCAAAATTTGCTATGAAATAAACTATTTGATGAAAAAGGAATATGGATATATTTCTTATTTTTGCATTAAATTTAGATCTTTTAAACATGAAAATGTTACATCATATGTTATATCATACAAGAGTGTTGGAAACTTAAAATAGTACACATTTTAAAAAGGTCATTTATTTTCAAGTGGTAATATCTGGGCATATGACACAATTGCAATCAAAGTATGAGCCGTTCTCGAGCACGGCTTGAAAACTTGATGGGAGGGTAAGATAAGAAATATTTTGTTTCTTCAATAACTCCCTACAAAGTATCTCGTGAATTTTATAATTTATGTAACCTTAAATAAATTACTCCTATATGAAATATTAATATTTAAAGGTTGGTTTAGACATTTCTAATTGAATTGATTTGGTTTTCGAGATTATTTAACAAGCCTTTATAAGTAAAACGTCTAATCCTCTTCTTCTGTTTATGAATCCAGTGATGTTTATCACATGTCATGGATGTTTTCATTCGCTCATTGATCGAAGTAATTTATAAGGGAATGCTAAGCAAAGGCTATTATCAACTACTAATATATTTGATACAACATGAGTTTTTTAGATTTTCTAAGTATTTAATAATGTTCTATGTTCGATAAAATGTGTGCAAAAATAAAATTCTGGTTGACCAAAGAGTTGCCTGTACATCTCTGATCTAGTATTTCTATTCTTCTTCCCTTTTTGTGATAAGTAGTATTTGAATCGGGATGAAATGTCATTCAAAGCAGGCGTACCGTTCTTTCTAAAAAAAATGTAAATAAAGCGATAACATCCTTTCATGTACATTTGTAGTTAGAAGATTAATTTTCAAACTGGTTAAAGAAAGTAACAAACTTTTCTGCGATAGGAATGGTCCAGGAGATTCATATGACTTCGATCACATGCCCCAACGGAAAGACAGACTAAAGAACAGTCCTTCGGTCGCTGAGAAGCTACGTAGACTGACCGATGTTGAGTGGATCTCCCATAAGGCTAAGGTCAGTTAAGATAGATTGAACGCCGTAGATCGAAGACCGTAACACAATCATGTGTTGAACGAAAAAAAAAGCTAGTTATCAATTTTAAATTAAGCAAGTAGTCCTAAAAAATAAGTCATGAAAAATAAAGCATCAAAAACTGCAGTACACTATATTTTTTAAAGAAATAAAACAATTTTATTCCGAAAATAGTTTTAGTATGACTGGCAAGCCATAGTACTCTGTTTCACTTCTGCTATGTTCGACTCGCACTACTCCCACCATCCATACGCTCAGATGCTGTCACGTGCTCTCAGCTGCGGTTGCTGTGATCGACTGTTCTCGTAACTCTGAAATTGTAAACAAGAGTACACAAGAGCAAACAAATAGTTTTTTATTATGAGTTTTAATCGCAAAGTCAATGGACGGTTCATGAAAATGTGTTTATTATGTTACATTCAAACTATTGTTGAAATATATATAGTCGATGTACGTTTAAAAGAAATTTTTGCGACATCGGTTAATGGCAGTTAGCGTTCTGACGCTATGAATTTGTTCCTTTATAAACTTTGCGTTCACATGTTTAAATCCAATGTACACATCATTCGTAAGTAATTAATCATAACTTATTCGGTCAGGTATCACTTCTATTTACATTTTGTGAGGATATAATTCTCAGAAAGTTTCATAAAAATCAAGTTTCACTGCAAAGACAGAGCCAAAATTTTCCAACATTGAGTTGGTAAATGCAAAAATTTTATTAGACTTTTTATAGATATAAGTATTTTCTTTCATATAAAACAAAAAATGGGCAGTTAACCGGTATCATCTTGACATTCAATCTACCTAAAAAAAACACATCCTGCATTATCTGATTTCCAGTTTTCTGATTTCTGCATAAATTCCAGTTTTCTGATTTCTGCATAAATTCCAGTTTTCTGTTTTCTGCATAAATTCCAGTTTTCTGTTAATTTTTAATTTTTCTTCGCAATAAAATTTGATTAGAACTTCAACTTTATTGAGGACATTATTACATAATATTATTAAAAGTTTGTTATTTAGCTTTTCCAGACTTATTTGGTTGATTGTTTTAGGTCTGATTTAAATGCCATTTTTGAATTATAAGAAATGAACTATACGAACTATAAGAAAATTCAATAGGTCTGAAATAAAATTACCACATCATAACTGCCCATTTTGATTCATAATCTATATTGTTACCCGGATAAGATTTTGTTTTGGACCCAATCACGACATTTTATCCACGAAATTGATAAAGAAGTTCCAAGTAAAATGACCTTGAATTTATAATAAAATTATTAGTGATGATTTTTATGTTAAAAATTGACTTTGGATGATTCACTTATCATCACTTTTATTTAAACGTCTTCACAGTCGACGGTCTACTACACTTTCTGCTCTTTCGCAACGTAAATACCTCTGCAAAATTGCTCTCTAAATTATATTGATAACCGCAAAACTGAATTCTTTGTACAATAACTTGGAAACGTTATTACAACGGAGTGTCTGTCACACTGAAATGAAATAAATGATTTCGTTTTGGTACGACATCAGAGTTTGGAAAAAAAAATATAACAATAACCAGTCTGTCATATTTGCATTCATCGATAAATTACAAACAACTTAGATCAAAAAGTATAGGTGTAGAGGGCATAAAAGAAAAGAGGGACGTACAGTCAATAGAGGTGAAATAACGGAAAAAATTGTTAACAGTTTCGACCATTGATTAATAAATTGGTGAAGAAAAACGCAATCAGTTCTTGATATTCTTAAATCTGAAATTTTAATACAAATTACTCGCATTGTACTGGAATAATGGTCTCAAATCCTTTCCGTACGTTTCAGAAGAACAATTTTTGTTTATATTTCGGGACTAAAGCCCCTAACTTCATAGAATGAAGTGCTCATTTCACATTTCGATGTTAGATGTGCAGAAAATTAAATAAAACAAGTATAACTGTAGTCCAGATACAGGGTTGCTCATTTACGTAAAGGTATCAAAATATCTCTGAAACTAAGCGTCGTAGAAAAATAATTTTCGATTAAAAAGTTAATGTTTTATGACGATTCCATTTCGCAGACGATCGCGGAAGCTCATGAGGCCCTGCGACGGGCTCCAGTTTCCTATTTGCCCTTGCCCTTTTCAAAGAACCAAAAAACACGAAGGCAAAGTAAGGGCTGTCACGGGACGGGGAGAGAAAGCATTCAACTCCTTCCACCGTGGAGTCTTCGAGGCGAGAAGACTGCCTCCAAGTTGTATCCATGCTCTACGCACTACTCCCTTGTACTGCAGAACACGCATCGTCATGCAAATCCTGCCCCTGAGGCCTCTTTACACCGCGCGCCACTTCTCCCTCGTCCCAGGTACAGAAGAGTCCAAAGGAATAAATACCAGTATTATGATACAGTAATAACAATAATACCGTCAAGCAGGGACGTGGTCAGTATTTTGCTAAATGTGGACTGAAATAATCTTTTACGATGGATCCTATTTTATTTCTAATCAATATTTTTATTGATATAAACTCAACCACAACTCAATCATTGATCACGCATTAGATCAACGATACCTCATACGACATAATTCTCGTTTTTTTCGCTATAATTTTAATGAATAGGGTGGGATGGTGATTGGTACGGAGCCTCACATTCTCTATAACCCAACACATCTCCTTCCCAATTGATTCTGTCAAATTTTGTGGTTAGGTGGAAGAGTAACCCCATCACTCCATAAATAAAATAAATAATACATGCATTGTCATTTGGTGACAATGTATCCTTCATGCTCCCTTAACAATGTGGTCAGTGGAATGGAGGAGTAATTTTAATATTAAGAATCAATCCGATTTTCGCATTTGTAAAAGAAAACAAATAATCGTTTCAGAATTTTAGAAGTTGACATGGAAATGCGAAAGTACTGTTGATCTGGGGCGGCTGAGCTGAAAAACAACCCCCTATGGATTATGTATTGTTGGTAATGTGGTGATCTTTGGATATATAAAAGAAATTAGGTTTAAGTCACTGCTCTTTCATCAACTCGGTAATGGTGCATCAGTTATATATGCACGTAACATCTGCAACGTTTATATTGCTCTATGTTACATCACAAATATCTTTTTCCATGAACAAAAAACATTCCTTAAAGTTATTTTTCTAAGTTCTTCATTTTAACTATCTTATGAAGTAATTACGTTGTCGGTTTCTATAAATCTCAGTTCGTATAAATCTCGGAAATCTCGGGTTGTATTAACAAACGTTAATTCTTGGATTTAGCAACGGGTTTTTGGTCTTTTCAATGCTTTATTCTTAATGGGTGTTAAAGAATAGATTGGATCTCGAAAATTTGTCGTTAACGATAAAGACATGATATTCTACTTTTGATGTATTTCAGAAGTAATTTAGGTATCAAATCTGCTTTTGTATGTAGGAATTGTAAAAATACGTGACTAAAAACCGTTTTCTGTAATGTTTGATATATCAGCTTTAAATGGATGAAAAGAAATGGAGATATTTTGTTCATTGTTCTGAATCATCATGCATCAAACCAGAGAAAAAATATTTCAAGAAATAAACTTAATATTTAGTCTCGATGTTGCTAACGTATGTATAAACAAAATGAACTGAATATTTCGTCTGGATGTCGTCACTCACTATGAGAGTATTTTTTGAAGTCCCAATTTTAAAGGATTGACGTAGAGTAAAATTTGTTTTTTTGAGTCATCATTTCATACCACTAACTATTCAAGATATCGCCACGTTTTTTATGTAAACGTGTAATTTGAATCGACACTAAATTGTAATGACATTTCAATCACATCACGACAACAAAAACTCCCGTGCAAAGCCGAACAAGGTCGGCAATTTTCTACGATTATTTGCTAATTAAAATCTCCCTTAAACTCTCTTGCTAAATACAACATACTTACCAACACACTATTAAAACTCTAAAAGATATGAAACATCTTTGAAAATTTATTTTACTTTACAGTCTTTTCTTTAAAATACACAGTATCTAGATTATCTATTTTCGTGAGGGAAGATCCCTTATTATTTTGAAAACTTTTTGATGTTTTCCCAAAATGTTCTTCTTGGGGTCATATTTATCCAATTTTTCTTCCTTTTTTCCTCATTCCGCAAGGGTCAAAAAGATACCCATATATTATGGCAAGCGCAACATTTATGTTCTATAAATTTTCTATCACATATTTTATTCAATTGCCTATAGTTTGGTATTCATTGAAGAATCTCAATTGTTACATTTCCGGTTCAACAGATGCAAGCTTCTCATGTGTAATATTGAAGGAGGAATAAATATTCTTGTCCCCCAAAAGTACTCTCTCATTCGAAATTCCGTTGTAAACTTTCTGTGCATTTATTAAAGTACAAATAATGTATATTCCGAAGGTAAGCGTTAGTAGCATCAATATTCGTATTTGGTGAAAGTGTAATTGTGTGTGCTATGCACGGCTTATTGAATAAGCTTTTCTTCACTCGAACATGTATCATCCAGCAGTATACGACACATTGTATTAATAATCGGTGAAGTTTCTTGTCAAAAATCCTAACAACCGCCATTACCAATGTTCTGTCTAAACTCGCCTGGTTTGTCAGGTTCAGACATTATTCACTTTTGTCTTAAAACTATGACTAAGCCACATATTGTGATTATTTTGGTATAGACATGAACTTCTGGATTTCTGTGAATTTTCTTGGGCGTAGTTTTATGCAAACGAATGAAATAATTTATTGTTCTTACTTCTATACTATAAACTTGTGTACCACTAGGTACATCACCTCATCGGATCTTGCCGATCTTCGGGATTCGCTGACGAAGGTTGGCTTGCCTCGCTGAGTAGGATTGGCTCAAAGTTCTTGTGAAATGTGTAAAGCATCCACAGTTGACTTGTATATACAATATTACATGTTCTTCTGTAAATATTACCCCGCATACTGTGGGGACACCAAGAATGAGTAGTACATTGAGATTTTATTTTTTATTATTGTTTATTTCACAATATATAACTGATTGCTAATTGTCTTTTTTATTATTTCATATTCATGCTAAGTGAATAATTTGTCATTAATATTTAACTGTGTACACAAAAAAGGAAAAATAAATGTCATTTAAAATTAAGTATTTTCCTTTGGTGAATAAATTGTATAATAATTATTCTCTTCATTTTAGGAAAAATTATAACATAATATTTTTACCTTAAAGTATTAAACTTTATTGGCAAAATACAGTAGTAAACTGCGTACGACCGCGTGGAGAGCGATAATCTAAATCAAAAATGTACGTTACCTGAGATACGTTAAGTACAGCACAAAAAACGAAATAAAATCTAAAACAAGAAATAATAAAACAAAAAACACTCTATCAGAACACTATTCACATATCAGGAACTCTTGTTGAATAAAGGCGTGTCAGTACAATATGCAATAGAAATGTGTATTGTTATAGGTTAAGAAATTTTTTATGGTCTTCTATAACCACGATCTCACATTGGAGCCGACGAAAAATCGTCCAGTCCCAAAATGTGGACTAAAATAAACCCTAAAGGGTTTTACATGATGCCAATGAACATTTTAGAGAAATATGTATGGGAATTTTTCTTGCAGATATACGCTTTTGAAAACCGACTAGTTTCTTTGACTTAAATGCAATTTTCATTTCATACATTTGTATTTGAATGGAAAATTTTAAGTTTCATATCTAGCTCAGCTCATGAATTAACATTAGGAATGCATTATTTTCAATTTACGAATGCTGTTTTACCTGATAGAATTGGTTAGTTTGTATATTATATCATCTTAAAGCGAAGGTTTTATGTTTTTATGGGCTTTGGGAACTTTAATGAAGACGTAAGAAATTTTTCAGATCAACAGAAACTTTATAAAATTTTGGTACACATGACAAACACGAAAAGAGAAATGTTATCATAGGCTGAAGAGGCTGCACGTCAACGTGACTTAGAGATGAATATAATTGATATCTCATATCTTTCAAAAACACTCTATTCTAAGCCATTCTTTACTATTTTGTTTCGATGGGTTTTGATTAATTGTCATTTATTCATTATTTATTGTTAAAACTGCACCGTGGAGTAGCCGCACTGACGACGCGAGACTTGTGTGCTGACACGATAGTTGTAGAGCACCTCGTCGAGTTTCCACGCGCCGCACCGGTCAATATACAGCAACCCCTCCCCCTCGCAATTAGTGACATGAGACACCACAGCGAGTGCAGATGCCTCACTTGATTGATTCAGCTGGAAACGACAACTGCAAGAGAACGAGGTGAAAAGTCGCGTACTATTTGAGAAGCGTATAATTGCGGAACTGGTACAGCGATTACAGGAATATTTGCGCCTTTGTAATTAGCTCGGGGAAAGTATTCCATCTTATTTGGCATATATTTAACTATTGATGAAATCTACAACTTTTTAGCCAGTTGTAGACCATTTTGTAATCACAATAGGCTCTTTTTCGTAGCGACCGTGCGCTGAAGTGGACGTTTATTACTAATTTGAAAGTAGTTCATTCTATCGAAGGTGTTAAATATAACGATTAATCTCAAAAGAATTATAACTTATTTGAAATTGAACGGTTTTCTGGCATTTCAATATATTCTTGTAGTTCATTGCAGCATAAAGTGGACATATAATCTTAAAAGACGCAATAATATACGAAACACTTGAAACAAATCCATTACGTTTCTTCCAGTGAACAACACTATTATAATATGTGCGAGTAAAGGTTACTTCAACATGCAAACTTTCAGTCACTAATGGTATGTATTCAAGTTCTTGTTCCACTAGGAATCTTACATTATCGTCAATATTTTAGCCAAGATGTAATCTGAAGTTACAAGAAAATCTCCAATGTTCTCTCGCCATCTTTTATCATATTTCTTGTAATTTCTCATCATATTGACATATGTGAGTATAAGTATATTAACATATATAACATAAACGGTTCTATTTTCCATATTATAGTTTCAGGAGAAACATCATGACATTAAACATTAAGATGATCAAAGGAGAACATTTTTCAGAGTTCTTTGCGAAAAAGTAGAAAATTTTACGTCTCTCTCTTCGTACTCTGGTGAAAGTAATATTGCTATAAATCCTAAGAGACCCATGTGGTTTATGGTGAATAGTAATTGGCACCTACATCATGTACCTGACGTAGAAACCCTCATATGATTCATAACCCTCGGTAGTCCACCGCTCTCTACCCACTGAACAACAACCGGTGAAACATCTTGTCAATGGATTGTTCAACCTGTTATAGTTCCAAAGAAACAATGTTAGATGTACAAAATATTCAATTTTAATGAAATATACAACGAATCTTACAAATGCATTAAGCGTATATATTTCTGCCTTTTTCGGGCCATAATACATTTAAGTATCTTATAGAAATAAAATTTTATAAAAATGCCTCTGAATTACATCTCATAATCACTTTATAGAAGAAAAAATATGAAAAACTAAATTATAATTTATATTTTAAATAAATATCGGCAAGTATGTGTGTTGATTTCATCCACTGATTTATTTTACTATGTTTAATGAGATAAGAGTTGCAACGAAGTCTTATCCATGGAATACGCGTTGGATTATGAGTTATCAACTTGGAATAGTGTTAATTAAATATTGTTTGCATTATTACCCTGGATGAAATTAGGTTTGTTTTCATAAGCTGGGTCTTATCAAGAGAATTTTTCTGCCCGCCGGAGAGTCGAGACAAGTTCTCCGAGATTGGCAGTCGTGAGCGCTTTGCTTCTGTTGATAGCAGGCACCTGTCGAGGTGACACTTGCAAAGGATAGGCTAATTCCTCTGTTTCTACAGCCATTCCTCTAGAAGTGGCTTTCACCTCCATCTGGGATCTTCTACCACGACTCCCGTAACCTGGAGTGGGAAGTCTATCGGGACCAGTATTGTTAATCAGAGTGCACATCGTGTTGTCCCTTGATTTGTCCTGTCTCGGAGACTTAAACCAACTCTGCTTAATAGGTTCCCCTGCTGATTTAGGATGTGGTTTACGCCATTCTGATCCATACTTCGATTTTCCTTTACTGACGTTGAAAGATTCATCGCGTTGAGTTTCCAACGAAGAGTTTGGAGGAATATTTCCAGCATTCAGCGCATGAGCGAGGAAATTTTTTAATAACATATGGTCTCCCTCCCCTGAAGTCCAATTGATGTCTCCACCCGCACCGCCACGACCGTCCGCTTTCTGCACCACCATGTCGAGGACAGCCTTGAAGGCCTGGTGGACACCGTCTCGTCGCAATGCCGGAGGGAAGACGTTCTCAACACTCATCCCGGTGCTGGCGCTTACCTCGACTGACCGCTTGGCTTCGGGCCCAGTAGGTGTCATCACTCTTCGTCCTTGCCTTGATTCACGCGGAGTTACCTGGGTCTCCATGCTTGTCTTCTGCTTCGGAGCAAAACTCATGCGCGTAAAGGCTGGTTCGGCGTCCACTCCTTTGCCGAACAAAGACTTTGGCATACTACCCAGCATCCTTAGCTTAGATGGCATACTCGTATAGTGCTCGGGCCCCGCTAATTCCAAATATTCGTTGCTAGTGTCCGAATTGTCAGCTACTTCGAGAACCGATACCTTGTCGCCTCTCGTCATTCTTGTAGCGCCCACACTTGGCACCGTCAACTCGGGCCAATCCAAAGCCAAGCTGTCTTCGATATCATCCATCTCGAACTGGGACACGGATTCTCCGAAGCATCGTCGCAACGCTGAACCAGTACCTCCCTTCATTGTTGGCGTAGTCCGCCGACGCGGAGGTGCCATCCATTTCTTGGTGTTGCGCTCCCCGGTGGGACGTACGAGATTGCTTGGCCATCCGCCAGCGTTGGAGATTGGGGCTGGAAGAGGTGGTTGGGCTGCCGGAGCCTTTGGACGGCGCGTCATGGCTGTGGCACTGGAGGCGACAGAAGCGCTGCGCGAATCTCCTGGTGGGGTCCGCATCTCCAAGGGATTAGGTAGCAGCAACTGCACAACCGGTATCCCAGCAGCCTGGCGACGCGGTCCCGTACGATTCGCCAGCCATTTAGCTGCCTCTGACTCAGCTGCAGACACCTGCATCCCAGATGATTATCATCACTGGGTTGTATTAACATACGAGATATTTTGTTCCCGAACTATTGCAATGAATATAAACAAATTCTTAAACGTTTCTTCGTATTTACAATCGATTTATAAGATAATAAGGAAATACAAAATTACAATAAAAGATATTAGCACCTTGTCACATGATCATGGATAACATACGATTGTCTTCAAAAAATGTTATTTTTTCAAAATTATATAATTCAGTTTAAGAAAAAAATGTTTTATACTTAACTATCTTTCCCACTCATAAGTTTTCCACGCAGTGATAACCCACATGCAATAATAATTTCTGACATCCTGGGTCAAAATTTACCTTTATACCACATTTATCCCATAGCTAAAAATCATCTACATCTATCTATACTGGTTCATTGATTCAAGCCTTCTGCATTGCAATTAGTATCAACTCTTTTTTATAACTGGCCAAGAAAAATATCCATGGGACAAACACGAGACAAAGATTTCGTTTTGTGATGTCTACATATTAAGAACAATCAAACTCATCTGAAGAAACCTATCTATAGACCGATGGCTCTTTTTATGGAGGTTCAGGGAGGTTAGAACGCTCGAGAGCGCTTTCCTCTATCTATTTCCATCGTAGGAAAGCACTTCTCGCTTCTCACTACCTGAGGTGAATAAAAATCATTTTCGCAGATATACGGTTCATTGCTGCGAAATACTATTTGTTTTTGTGTGCTAATGGGTGTGTGTATATTTCCCAAACATTAATTGGACATAAGGATCAATTCAAAAATATTCATTTGCCCTCTTCATATTAGTTTTCCATGGATGAAAACATTTCTCTCTAAAGTGGAACTGTGTCTCCATCACATTAATTTATTGGCCAGAATTTAATATTGGACTGAGATTTCTTTCAAGACATCTACTCCAGTACCAATTGCGACTCCGACCGCCGACGAACGCTATGTCCACCATGTTGCCCTCTGCTCGAAGCGTCTACCACACCTCGGGCGTGTGCCGCCGCCGGCGAAGATCCGAACATGTTGAATTCGTCGGTGCGTGTACCTTCCACGCACGACTTCACTTGCACGCACAATCCCACTGGAGCTCTTTTCTCCGTCTCACTCGAATTGCCTTCCACTTGGTTTTTGGAAACACTAAAAATAAAAAACAGGTAAGTCTTGAAACGATACCTTTCACCGTGACCAAGCTTAAGGATATCGGAAGTTCGAAAAACATATTTTTAAATTTAATTTATCTTTTTCAGTGGTGAAGTAACAATACCTTCTACACCATTTTCAAGTGTACATTGCCCCAATGCCACTAAACAGATTTTTCTGGAAAGTAGTGTTCGTCTACCTACCTGAACGCATTGGGGAGAAATAAACTCTGGTCAATCTGGTCCCATTTCACCCAAATATTGTTTGATTTAGTGCACAATAGTGTGTTTAATTCAATTGGAGGAGGTTACATGGTTCAAATAAGTATATTATATTATCGTTTCAAGAGTCATATCTGACAATTGCTAATAAATGTATTTGTTCTCATTTAGAATCACACTAATTTCTGAGTTTTCAGTTTCTTTTCTGAAAAAAAAACTGTAAAGTGATCTTAGGGCACGTATAGATATAAAATACTAAAATGAAACAAACGAAAGTAATTCAAAAGTTTACAAATTAGTTAATTTACACTTCTGTTGGTGTATTGGATAAAGTAATTTGCCCCTTAGTTTATTTAGTTCGATTTTACTAGTAATTCGATGATTTTTTAAATTTTCTGTCATGCATTTTTTAAATTCGAGTTAAGTTATGAAAGAAATAGGCTATTAATATTCAGGACTGATTTTAATTACTTCGGCTACAATGACAATCAAACTGAAAAAAATACACTTAGTACATTCCCGTTAATTATGTATATAGATCTTTATCAAAATTACCACTAATGAAGAACTAGATTCTGAACTTATTACTACGTTATAACAAAATACCAAAAGTGATCCTCTCCATTCGCCCCATTTGAACACCAACATACTTTAAATTACTCGTCTAAAATATGAAATATAAAATATGAGTTTTGACTTCTTATTTTAAAATACTTTAAAAAAACATTGGTCTTTTGGAATGAAAGACTCAACGTATTTTCATGTGGTTTTCACGGGAGTTGTTTAAACTACCCCACAAAACATCAATATTAAGAAAATGAATTCGATACAAAAAGTTTCCAGGCAATGCCACCTGTAATGAGAAGGAAAACAAATACAGAATATTGTTATGCGTATTCCATAAATGTTTGTAAACATCGAGCTACATATTATAATATGTATGTATATCGTATCTGTAAGTTACAGAGGACTAGCATACTCAAACTTAAAAAATCCACGAGCTGAACAAATTTCGATTGTTCAGTCAATTAAAGATTTGTAGAAAAAAATCATTTTTAGTGGACCTTTGATTTGTCGGATTTGGTCTATGCATGTTATATTCACAGTTAACTGCACCATAAGTGTAAGGAAATCATTGTTGCTATCAATAACAATAATATATCAACATACCTCTTCTTCACAGCCTGTTTCCCACCAGAAGGAGTTTTCTTTAGCGCTGTCTGACGATTTGCTAACTTGAGAGTCGATCGACTCTTTTGCCTCACGACTTTCCTTTCTGGATCTCGACGTCCGAAGGTAGGGACAGTAGTTGCCAGCGGAAATGACGCTTGGGATGTTACCCGCTGTCTTTGGGTTCGTATTTTAGTTTGAATAGATTTGTTCTCTTTGAATCCCAAAAGATTCGACCATTTGGGACCCAAGGTTGCTACCTTGGCTTGCCTGTACTCCTTATCGATGTTCTTTGACGGTGGTGTGGTAGCCTTATCAGCGCGTGCGGAAGACGGGCGCTCCGAACTCAGTATGAGTAGCGCTCCGGCCAGTACCGGATCCTCCTCACCTGGTAATTCTTCCTCACTGGCGTCAGAAAGTTTCGTGAGAACGCGTAGACAGTCGCCTACTTTGAGGGTGTCGCCGCTACCTACGGCTCCCGATGGCCCGCCACTGCGTGCGCTGATTTGCTGACGCAACTTCCGATTCTGGAGCGCTGCCGCGCGCAGCGAGCAATTCAACTGCCACTCGCGATAAGACCTGTGAATACAGAAATATGTAGATTGACTTATGGGGAATTTCACGCGAAACGGACCACCAATACAATCTTCAGTCTTTCAAGTTTAATTTTCGCGTGAATTATACTTAACACAAATACGGAGTGATTTTTCTCTATGATGCCCAGTTTCTGATTTCCGGGATTGGGTGTCATGTGTTGCAGGGTTTGTTTCAAGAACAATTATTGATAAAAAAAACTAATTCATAAAAATTAGATAGTGATCCAAATAGCAAATTGACTGCTCTTCTCAATCATGTTATCTTCTCAATCATTAAGTACAAATTTTTGTTCGTACATAAAAACGAAAATTAATAATTAAAACAAACCCGACAGTATATGGCGTACAATCTTCAAAAGCCCGAAAATAGAAGACGAAAAATTTCATAATTTTCGAGTTCAGAACTTGGAGTATATTTCACCCAAGAATGAAACAATTTGAAAGCAATTTTTTGCTCGTGAAAAGTCACTTATGAAAGAATGTAACCGACTTTGAAAGCAATATTTTGCTCGGAGAAAGTCCCTTATGAAAGAATATAACCGACTTTGACTTCTCATTATTCTTACAACTTAGATATGGTTACAGGGATTAATCCAACTTGTAAGGATATCTTTTAATCCGATATATTCATTATTCAATTAAATCTGTCCCTCTATTTCTTCTTTGTACATAATGTAATTGATGTATTACAATTTTTACATCCTAAATGCCTTTTAATTATTTGTTTACTTTCTCAAATACGCACTGCATTAAAATGTTCCTCCAAATTTCTAATGCTTAAATTGCGATAAGAAGTGGTGGTTTCAAGTAGTTTCCATGTGAGTAAGCTGAGTATGAAATAACGAGCTGACGTATATCATTCGAGGATCGTCTCTCGTTACAAATGTGCCTCAATGAAAACAGAATTTCCAAAACAGTATTGCTGTCCAATTAACACGTGGATAGAAAATTTCTTATAAAGAGATAATATATGAATCAATTCACTTCAAACCAATCTGGAGACCAGTTATACAACCCAGGAGAAATCATTATATAAAAATTGTGTAATTAGTACCTTTTAGAACTTGATCCGTTTAAAAACCATTGTTTTTTTTTATTTCAGGTAGAACCGTTTGATTATTATTAAAACATGACACCGGTATCACATTGTTATATTTAGCTTCTGTTCTGCTCTACTTACTTCCGAGTTTCGTCCTCCGACGTCTCAAGCGCGAAAGGGAAAGGTTCCTTGACGCTCTTGGTGCGATTCGGTCGCCAAGGCGCCGGTCGCCTTCCATTGGCAGCAGCAGCGCCTTGAGTGCCGGAGTTGGAAGCTCCAGCTGCCGCGCGTCCACCCACCAGAAACGGTTTCGGCGCCGACGCTTTCTTCCTCTCCGCTGCCAACCGCGCTGCCGACGGCGCCTCCTTCAAACTCGCGCTGTGCTCGTCGATCAAGTAATTGTTGTGCAACCCGTGGCACATGAAAGGCCCGCACGAGCGACTGCCCGGCGGCGACACCAGTGTCACCTTGCGCTGTTTGGGCGCTTTGGGAGGGCGCGTTTGCGGAGGAGTGCGAAGGCCGGGGGGTTGCGACGAGGAGGTGGTTGCAGGTGCCGCGCTGGACTTGGAGGGTTGCTGTGAGGAAGCACCTGTGGTGGTGGAGGGTCGCGGCCGCTGGTGGTACGGGGCGTGCGGGGAAGGCACGGGCGTGAGCCACGGCTGGCGGTCCGAAGCGCGAACCTCTTCCCACCACTTGATGAGGCGGCTTTCGATCGAGAGCTCCGCGTATCCCGAACACCTGCGGATGGTGCGGACGTGTGACGGAGTACTCGGGCGACTATCAGCGTCCGAGGAGGAGTCCTCTCCGCTCACCGGAGACTCCATTGCAGCCTCTCATAGCATACTGCTGACCCTGCGGCAAGACATCCCAAATGCCCCTTTCGTCTTTAGGTTCAAATCATGTATTTCAATACCTCTGAGCGCCTTCAATTTAGTCACTAGTATTCCTTTCTTTAGTCACTCGTAGGAATGATACAGAGAGATTATTTCGTTATTGAATTGCAATAGCAATTGAACGTCCATGAATACACACCATACCATTTCTCAGTAGCGTGAGAAAAGGTAAAAAAAGACGCATGATAAAGTTTTCGGAATGTCTAATGCAAATAATATAGTTAAATGGACATAATCAATACAAATTAGTTATCAGTGGTGATAACGGATGCACAACTAGAATATTTCAATATTCCAAATCCATGTTGTTTAACACATACTGGCGTAACGTTCGTTTTCGTTAACATTTACAACCAAACCCACGTACATTTTATAATTGTTACGTATACAATACAATGCAAATGGCTGTGAAAAACGCGTATCTCTCCTGCGTTATATATTTGGTCTCCAAGTGGCTTAGTAATATCTTTTACTTCTTACCTTTCTCTTCAGGTATGTATTTTATCCCAATAAAGTTATCTCATGTAGTTCAAATTGAATGTACCACACTAAACTGGGACATAGTCACAGAAATATTTCTGTTTTTTTAATGACTATTGATTAGATTATTTTGGTAGAATCGGCATGTTTTACACAGGAGTAATTATTTGAGCTCATTTCAGTTATGTGAAATAATTCTTATATTGCTTTCACCGTTTTGATTTATTTAATGTCGCTAATGATTATTCTCACCCGCTTTTGTTCTTTAGGGTTGGTCCTAGTAACTTGAAAAATCATAATCCTCTTAAACTAATTTAGAATAAAATTGACCTAAATATGGTCATCAAAATCTAGAAGCACTTTATGACGTTTGGTATTACGACAAGATATTTTTGTAAAATTCTATTACTGTTAACGTCCATTATATAATCAAATTAAATACATAATTAAAAACTGACGACGGCGTAAATCCGCTTTGAAACGTTGTGAGTTATCCATAAAAACTAAAAAGATTATTCGTCCATCAAAGGTCGTAAGTTTTTAATTATTTATTTAATTTTTGTAAAATGTTAGCAATTGTATTTTAATGATCTTGTTAAGTCCATTTTGGTCTTTTTATAAATTGTAGATACAAATAAATCAAGTAAAAGACTTCTATATTTATCTTATAGTTCAACAATTAACTAATCTACGGAAGATCATCAGAGAAGGTACGTTTGACCAAATTGATTTAATCATTATAAAGTTAGGAGCACTTCTATTTGGCTCCTAATCCAGTACCGAGTAGACTATCTGTACACATGATATGTTGTGGTAACATGATCCACGGGACAAATAATTACGATACTACTTATGAAGCATTCGTGATAAGCTTATAATAGTTAGCCACGATGTACATTCATCCTAACTTGACAAAAAAAGTATAGAAAAGTTGTTTATAAATTATAACAGTAAAAGTAAAAGTTTTTACTATTTATTGCCACTAACTAACGATTTTGCCTCAGAAATATATTTTTGTTTCAATCATTAATAATATTTTAGGGTTATGAATCAAGAATTAGGAATAGAGGAAGATTATATATATATTACCACACTATATGTTGTAAGGGTTTTTATGAAAATAAATTCTAAATGAAAATCTCACTCCTATAATTGAATGAGAAGGAAAGCATACCTTGCGTTTGACAGGATTTTCAGTGGAGACTAGTTCACAACTCACATTTAAAGACTTTATTTGTTTTCATTACTACTTAGCAACCATGTGTATCAAACTATGCTCCCATTTATAATAAGTACATCATTTATGAAGGAAAGGAAGAACTTTATTTACACTTTCAAAAACATCAACATTTTCGGTGTTTTAAGCTTACAAATGATAAATAGCACAGAAATAAATCTGCCCTTATGTAAAACCAATCTTCTGCAATATTAAACACATCTCCGACGTGTTCTAGGTCCATTACTCCATTGAATCTCGTAGAATTATTTTCAGACAACACGTGATATTTTTATAAAACTATACAAAACGAATCGTGAAAACACTAACTGTAATCGTAGGGGTACTGAATAATGAACCGCCTGGTTACCTTCTACAACTACAAACAACTTCCATTTCAATAGAAGCGGCACATGAACGAATTTGCTTTCCCCCGCGTGCTCAAAGATCTNTATATATATATATATATATATATATATATATATATATATATATATATATATATATATATATATATATATATATAATATAATATAATATAATATAATATAACAGGAAAACGAAAATTATAATAAATATACATAGATATAAAAATGTATTACGATTGATTTGCGATGCTTGGGAAACTTTTATATGCCGTTCAATACTATTCTCATTAGTTATCATATGTTTCATATATAGTAAACATGGTGCGTCTTCCGTCCCTCTACGACAGCCTACTAGCCAACCCTTGATGCAGTCTGTCTTAACAAGCAGCGGACGTTGCGTGTTGTGTTGTTCGTACGTATTCCCGTTGACATCCCTGATCTAAGCCCGCTACACGTCAGACCTGAGGCTCATCCCCGTCGCAGGCAGCTCCGGGATCATTTACCGATTCGCCATCATCTGGCCGCAGTCGTCATATTTTTTCTCTACCCGTTAGAGAGATGGGTGTAACTCAAAAAATTCAAAATAAAATATGATTTGTATGTGCTTTCAATCGAACATTATCGTTAGTAGTTTAAAAGAAAACCGACATCAGCAAATTAAGACAATATTACTCTCGGTTATAAGTAGTATCAAAGCTTTGAAATTGAACACAGACGTATTGAAGCAAAAAATGAATTTCTGTTGTTGACTCTCCCGCATATACATGGCACAAGATAAATCCAGTCGTGTCATGGTATCGGATTGCGCCGAAAAGCCGTTCCGACACTGGTTTTTGGAATATATTCTATTTATACACTTTACGCGACTGTAAAAGAAAATGATTTTGAGAAACAATTTTCATTTAGACAGCAAGAGACCTGGGCCACGCGTCAGAGGAGTGAGACAGTTTTTATTTCAATACCATTTAATTTTGGTGCGTGCTCTGCAAAATAGTGAAAATTGTACGCTACGTTTTATCATAACTACCAGCACAAAAATATATGTTTTAAGTATTTCGGTATTACATAAGACACTGATCATAATTTTATTTTGAGAGTCGAGGCAGCCATATCAAGTATAACTTGTGATGATATTTGCATTTCAAAAACAGTATACTTGTAAGGTTAGAAAAAAATACAGACTCAAGAATAAATTTATTATCTTTTAGGTATAGAAACGGTGAAGTTTTAATGCCAAAAATCGTCTCCAGAAGGCATTAAAATGTTCAAATTACCACATCAATTTTTACAATTTTAAAGGGGGAGCGCAGGAATCCCTTTAGTTGGGAAGTATGGGAAATTCAGTATTCCGACACTGCTAAATTTGCCATGACACCACAGATTATATTGTATTAAACATACGACATACGTTATGGAAAATGGATAAAATTTACAGGATTTGATTTGTCTTCGCTTCTAATTCCTAAAATTATTCAAAAATTATTTGACATACGTGATTTAAATATGCCCAGTTTTCTGTAAAACTTCAGCATAATACGCAAAGCTTATTTTTGCATTTATTACTTAATTCAAATTTGTCAACAAATACAAGTTGCGGAAAAGATTTCCATTCTATTTAACATCTTTATGTTCTAAGTACGACAGAACTCTAATTACCCGAACTCCAATCATTCGTATCGTTTGAAACCGGACTGATGGGATCATTTCTCTTTCCTGTTATGAGAGCGTACTAGGAACAGTTAGTACTGAGGGTCGGTCATAGGCAAAGTGGGAATCTCCATGGTAACATGCCGGCAAGGATTATCCTTCTCTACAACATTAAATTCTGTTGTCCAATAGAAAGAAACTTTACCATTTTAAAAAAATTATCTGACGTACTATCCATGACATATTTTGTACAGTATATTCTGCAATAAATTAAATTTACAGCTAAGCCAATAAGCGGAGAAGCACGTTAAAGTTTCAAGAAAGAGACACAAGAGAGAGACCATAGAACAAAGAATAGTGTCCATGTGATAAAATACCGTTTAAAACTTACAAATGAAATTTATTTTATTGCAGAGCATAGAAATGATGGTTATCCAAAAATACTCTAAGAAAAGATTTTATCAAGAAAGTAAAATATAGAAATAATGCTAAATTTACTCCATCATCCCCTCTTCGGAAAGTTTGAAAACACAAATAATGCCGACAGAAATATAAGAAAATAATTAAAAGACTCCAGCAAATACACACACTCCCGAAAAAAAACACATGTTGGTACTCAGGGAGAATATTCAAAATATTGAATTAAGTCTGAAAAATGTAGGTAATCCTCGTTCCATTTACATAAACATAATGCCAACATAATTCATTTTCGTTCATTGTCTGATCCAGTAAATGTAAATAACCAAATAATTATATGTGAACATTTACATATATCTCCTTCAATAAAAGTAATTTGTAAACATAATTCATTTTCGTTCATTGACGGACCTAGCAAAGGCAAATATGCAAATAATTATACGTAGGTATTTACACCTCTTCCCGTAAAAATAATGTAAAATTAAAATCTTTCTTTTTTATTTAGAATTGTTGGAAAAAGAACAAATTCCATATTTGCTATAACGGTTAATGTATGATGAGATGTATTTTTAAAAGGGTCAGATGAATTTTTAAAAAATTATACTCACTGTATATGTTTAAATAATTTAAATGAAGAAATAAATTTAGGTAACAGTGCGAGGATCTAGTGCAAAACGTTTCCTTTTTTGGACACAATTGTCTCATTCTTAACTTTCAAAGTTCTTGTCTCAAAACAACTTTAAAAAAACTGAGTTTACTTTTATAATAATTTTTTATTGAAATTGAAAAGAGGTTTTTAAAATTTGGAGAATTTCCAATATTGAAAATGGTCGATACAATGATTTTGTTTTAACTTCCAATATTGAAAAAACCGCAAATGATTTGAAATTAAATACACGTAGACAAAATAATACAAAAATCAATGTCAAACCTGTATAAAATAATATTGTGAATGGAATTCATGAAAATACTCAAAGAAGACTTCTCAGTTCATACAATTTATTGTGCACTTAATCAGTATAAATTGTCATCTCAATGAGTAAGTTTCACCAAAAACATATGCTGCAATTAGGATAATCACGTTGTATCGTTATCAAAGTGGGATGAAAATCTCTGAAGACAAAAATTTCAAGTGTTCAGCGAAAATACAAGAAATGGTTACAATATAACAATCACATAAACCTATTAGAAACATTCAAATAATACTCGATATTATGAGAAAAGTTTACTGAAGTTCAATGTTTTGTGGTGCGTGATGAATTGTCTACATCGTTTCTTCCGCTCAAACAAGTTTTCCGACGAGTCAATCGGAATACGTGAGGAAATTTTGTCTTCAACAGAGGAGGTGCACTCTATCCACCAATAGCAGAACTTCCCGCCTGCGCCTTGCTCTCGCTCTGACTTCCACTGCCGCCACGGCCTCCCCAACCACCAGAACCTCCACTGGAAGCGCTGCTGGAAGATTGCGAACCGGACTTGGAACCTCCGCCTCCACCAACCAAACCACTGCTCTGGGCGTTCGATGAGCTGGAGGAATTGGAGAGGCCCCCACGCGAGGAACTCTGACTCTGGGAACTGGATGAGCTGAACGAGCTACTGCCTCCTTTGCCGCCGCCGAAACTTCCACTCTGACTCTGCGAAGTGGCTGAACTAGATGAGCCGGATCCTGCTCCTACGTCAGAACAAACAAACAATCATGTGACTTTCTGATTCCAACTGTCGGAGATTCAACAAATTAAAAGTTTTCAATTATATATACTTGTTTGGCCGGGACAAACCCTAGACGTAAATATAAATACCTGAGCTGGCTTATGTACCAGGGATGTCAGGATGGGAAAACAAAGACAGGAGGGGGGGAACACCTCACAGTATCTTCTGTCTCATTTTATGTGTGAGGAGGAGGAGGAAGGTGCGTGACATGTGATGTGGGATTGCACACCCTATGGATTGGAGATGGCAGGTCACTTGAAGTTTTTTTGAGGAAGAGGAAATTTGGAGGATTGACGATTTGCAGCGATTAATAAAGACTAAGGAGAGATATGAAGAGTTCAAAGAATTTGAGACACAATTGGGAGTTATACGAGATGTGAACCGGGAAGGTACTAAAACTAAAAAGAATTGTCAAATCAAGTGTAGAGATGTGAGGAAAAAATAATATTAAGTGTAGAAGATGATGCTCCCGCCACCCTGTGACGGGGATGAAGACACCTGAAGAGAGAGGCGGCATTGACCATAGGTCAAAGTCCAGGAAAATGAGACATAAAATAGAGAAAGAATTATCCAAGCAAGAGCTCTGTAATGACACAGTTCACAGACTGAGCAGAGCAGACATTATGTGTTTTTCATTTAATTTCTTTGTGTATTGTCCATAAATCGATGTTAATAACAAATTAGATTAATAAATACATTGTAATTGAATTGATACGGTCTCATGTTAGCAACGGACAACATACCGCGGAGTCTATTTACATTTACGTCTTATGGACAAACCACGTCTCAGTAGGTAATATTACCAACACTTCGGCCATCTTGATGTGGTCTTATTCAGGGCAATGACAGAGCCCTACATTGCCCTGAAGTCTCGACAGGATGGCAAAAAGGAAGTAGTTCTGTCCACCGGACAAACAAGTATACTATATTGACTCTGACCGCGGAAGCCTTCGTTAACTGTTTTTATGAATAATCTCAGGATTTTCCTCTTCAAAAACACTCTACTAGTGAGACTGCAAAGATTTCCCTATCCGAAAAAAGAGAGAAAGAAAGCATACAGCATTTGGTGGCAAATGAAAACATGGTGTTCATAATTCACAAGTGAATACTAAAAATAATGTTATCGCATAACTCAATTATAGATTAGTTGTCGATACACGAGATTACCAATCAATGATCGCACGTATCAGAAAATGACTAATACTAACAATTATCCAGATGAAACAAATGAAAATACGAGTATTAAAAGTGATAGTGTGTAATATTGACTAAGTAAGTACTGATTTCCTTCAAAAATATTCGAGTTTTACATTCCCGAATAAATCACACCTGCAGATTTTTTTATCCTTGAGAACAATAATAGCTCCCTAAAAATGTGAACACTTTACATAAATAATTGATAAATAGTAGGTGCTAAATTAATGAATGCACTCTGCATGAATAATATGTGATCGAGAATTCCGACACAAATACGCAGTGGATCAACTGTAGAAATGAATAATGCTTCATGTCGCCTTTATCAAAATACTACTGTAATTAGAATTTCTACAATTGCTTTTCTGAGTATTTGTCCTCGTCTTTCTTATCACGTATTATTAACGTATTTTTGTATCATCAATAAATGTTTCATTCAGATAGACTGCTCTTCGCGTCTTAAGATAGACAAATAGCTAAACGAGCAATATTCAGGGCTGTGAAAGAAGAAACGAATTTGTTTAATCTTCTTCTTCCTCCACATTTCGTTGGGGCTGGATACCAGATTTATTTGGCTAATGCTGTGTGACTTTATCACATCGTTTGATCTACAGTCACCTATTTATGTCACATAGACCATGTTCAAACCACAAATGACACAACCCGTTGGTGAATTAGGTTCCGAGATAGTGAGTATTGATTGAGCTTTATTGTTTTTGCTTCCCAAGACTGGGTTATTAGAGTGTCGAATTTACGTTCTCAGAAGTTAAAATTTGGTATGTTTCAGATAGCTAATTTTATATAATGTATATATTTTAATAATGGTTTGATTTCACCGGGCATGACCAAATATATTGGCTACGTAAATAGGAAATTGGATTTTTTTCTTATTGTAAATTTGAAGTCCTTAACCATGTCCTTTCTGTCTTCATGGGGCTTAGGACAGAAAAATAAACAATTCGTTTCATAAGAGTTATCATCACAGCGGCAATAGAATATCGCTTAGATTTGTATGAAATAAATTAGAATGTAAAGGAGAATGGTAACATCTTATTCAATTAATTATTGTGATATCTCGTTAAAGTGGGTTTTCAGAATTAGGTATTAATACTTTCAGGTTTTTAAAGCGTTTAAAGAAAAAGCGGCCATCATCAGAATTTCATACATATGGTTTTAAGAGAGTTAGGAATTTCTTAAATGCATTGTATTCAAGCCAACAAAATTCATGACATTTTTTGGGAAGTTAAATATTGGTCATATTTAGCTTCGTGAGCAATATCCACTCTGGAAATAGCGAGGTGCACAGGGATCGAAAGCGAGCGGAGACGTTTTTAAATTTCGTTTAATATTTGGAACCTTACCTCCAAATTTTCCTCCAAAGCCTCCTCCACCACCTCCACGATGTGGGCCTTGGTTTCCAAAACCACCCCCAGGAGCAAAACCACCTCCTCCGCCACCTCCACGATGTGGACCTTGGTTGCCATGTGGGACGAAACCACTGGTGCCACCTCCAGGCCCGAAACCGCCTCCGCCACGATAAGGCTCCTTTCGGCCGCCGTATCCTCCACCTCCGTCTCCTCCACCTACGAAGCTTACGCTTTGAGCGCTGGACTGCGATCCGGATTGAGAACCTCCAAAGCCACCACCTCCACGTCGTCCTCCGTCATGAGGTCGGTCTGGAGAGCGCCGTCGACGGAGTTCATCTGGAACAGTGTGACAAGCATTAGTAAAAAGTTGGGTAAATATTCATCCATTACTATTGAGCGAAATGAATGTATACTCAGACGCGAACTGTAATCTCTACTTAAATGTTCATGTTATTCTCATGCTCTCCCATCACCTTAGGAGTAGGAGGACACCGAGTTGCCGAGATTGGTAGAAACAGTACTCCTCTGCAAACATAAACTCAAAGTAATCATCCTTGAAATATTTAAGTCGTACATTTTCACAAACAAACTAGTCAGCCAAAAGCCCCTCCATGTCTATTATATTTCACCACAACATGGGAACAATATATTTTAAAGTAACACCAGTAATAAATAGCGTCCATTGTAAGATTGTTAGCGTTTCTTAAACATCAATTACGTCACCAACTACAGAGATACATACTCTACATTGAAATAAATTCATAACATAAATAATAAATTCATAACGTTAATAATAAGTTAATCCTGTTTTTATGTATGTAAAAAATCTAAATGACACTTGAAGTCATTAAATTCGAGAATAAGTACATTAAAACACTAAGATCATTAAACAACGTTAAATTACGTTGTTCAATACGGAATTTTTCCGTAATAAATAGCTCTAGAAGCCTGTGAATAAATACAAAATTAAATGCTAGAATTAATTATTAAATTTTGTAATTTTAGTATTTACGAAATAGTTTGACTCTTTTGTGGTGAAAAATATGTAATTTAATAGTTACAGCCTGTATATCACAATGAATATTCCTTCACAGACAAGTGAACTGAACATACTCCCTGTAAGTAATTCGATCAATGAACTCAACCAACAACCTACGGGACTGGTTTCACCGGATGGTAGAGTACAAGTATTCACAGTGGCTGAAGAAGCTTGTAATATAAATAAGAAGTTTCAAGAGTGTCAGCCTGACTTGGTCCCTGCCATGGCTTTTACATTGAAGTACATTAAACTGCATCAAAACATTCATCATTCTTCATTCTATGGGGATGTCAAGACTATAATTATACATGTATGTGAGCCGTGATTAATTACATCTCCTAAGTTGTTTCTCAGGTATACGTAATACGTTTCTACGTTATAACTTATCCAGTTACTTCTACTTGTAGGGAAATGTGTCCTTCCCACATTTTCTACAATCTACACCACCCCGGTTAATTGCTTGCCCACATCAGCCTGCTCGCATCACGAAGATCCACTGTTTACTTCCCACGGCACGGCCCAGCTGTAAACACGGTCCAAGGCATAACATTCCAAAACCAACAATGAGGTCCGAATGCAAAGCCAACACATTCCAAGGCCCAGACAGAGAATAGAACTCGATATAAGTTCTATGCTATAAGATTCTATGCTTATCTCATGCCTTGTGACGACACTACTACGTCGAACCGAACAAATCACTCTTAGTATGAAGATTGTCAATTATCTCCATTCTTACAGTATCCTTAGAAACGGATAACAGTCTTCTTCACTTCGTTTCTCTACTCCGACCCGTGCAGTCGGATAGCAAAACGTGCGCTAATTGAATTCTCAAACGATAGTTTAAAGTCAAACGAAATTCATTCAATTTCGATTCATCAAAGATTTAAAGCACTAGCTTTATCAAACGTGTAAGTTCGCGAGATTATGAACATTTAAATCCGCCACGAAATCCTTCGACTTGAAGAACTTCAGCACCAATTGGAAAGACGACCAGTCACCCACACCCGACTTCCTCACCAGAAGGGCATCTCCACGATCGCGAGACTTCGCTGATCGTTGTACAACGCCCAAGATTTCCGAAGGAAGAACGAAACCAATACGGACCAGCTGCCACAGACGCCGTCCAGGTTTTATGTGCTATCAAGCGGTGACTTTTCCTTTTACTTTGCTTGTATTCAATAAATCGCTGCTAAGCGAGAATTTTAACGGAAACAGTCCAAGTTATTTATTTCGTGAAAGCGGAGACTTGGTTGTTAATTCAATCATATTTCCACACTGCACGACATAGATAAAGTGGTCACCCCGTTACGTGATTTGAACACGCTAATCCTTCTGATTGTTCACCGATTCAACATAATCAGTTTAATATAATTTAATTTGTCGATTTATATCGACTGGTGACTCCCCTAGTTTGAGTAATATTACATTTTGACAATTCCCCGTGTTCTGGGAATCACATTCTTTGTTCATTCGTTTGCTGAAAGACCCCTATACAGTTTTTTAGCTATAATTTATTTTATTTTATTTACGAGTGTTATTGTGTGTTACTTGTTTCTTCCCTTTTAAGCCATCAGCTATCGTTTACAATACTTTTCTGTTATTACTTTTAATTCATTATGCCTATCGAAGAAGTGCAGGCCCCAGCCACGCCTTCCCGCGACCAGGGTATGTCATTCTCAGTGCCAAATTTCTGGCGAGAGCTCCCAAACGCCTGGTTTAATTACCTTGAAGCGCATTTTTCTATTAAGGGCATTACCTCCCCTTACCAAAAACACGCGGCTATAGTCAGTCACATTGATAATTCCACCCTGCTCACTATTGATGAGAATCTGTTGGCCCCATTTGATAACACAGCCTACGACCGTCTAAAAGCGTTCTTGATCACTCAGTACGCGAATTCGCAAACGAAACGAATTGATAGATTACTCTCATCTGAAGCAATTGGCGATCGTTCACCGTCACAATTTCTACGCCATCTTCGGAATTTAGCCGGCCCCGACGACCAAGATAATACCTTGATCTCTGAAATTTGGATGCGAGCTCTCCCCGTCCAAATTAGAACTGTTTTAGCAGGAAGTTGTGCAAATGACATATCTGAACAAGCAACCCTCGCAGATAAGATAGCTACGGCACTGCAAACCACACATACTGTGGCAGCAGCCCGCGAACCTGCGTCAGTAGTTCCCACTGACCCGCGTATGGAGTATATTCTCCAAACATTAACTAATTTAACCCAACAAGTAGCAGAATTGAAAATGAACGCAGGAAAATGTTCGAATTGCAATTGTAATTCTCAGCGTTACAGTGACGGGCAACGAAACCGTTCACCTTATCGTGGCGACCAACGTAACTTTAAGACTCGCCCACGCTCACAGTCACGTACCAATGGGCAACGCGATATATGCTATTTCCATGCTAGATTCGGCAATGACGCGAAACGATGCCTACAGCCCTGCAATTTCGAACCCAAGCACGCGGTAGGCAGCATCGGCATTCAATCCGTCCGTTCACGGAAACCCACACCAAGCAAAATGTGCTATTATCATTTAAGATTCGGTACCGCAGCCAAACGTTGCACTTGCAAGCCCAAACGTCCACTCAAGAAGACCGCAACTCACAGTAATAGTTCAAATGTAAGCAACGCACTACGGCCTTCAGCACCACCGAAATCGATTCTTAAAGGATCGACAAATGCACCAACTCGCGGATTAACAAAATCGACCACGCCAGAACTGAAACTCTCGAAGGCACCCAAGGAAGCAAGCGCTATCCCAGCAACAGCAAGTTGCAAGACCCCTTTGCAACGTCACTCGACCGCACGAGCTATCCTTGCCGTTAAACCGCAAGATATAGACCGAATTAGTGTGGCACAACCCACAATGCTCTCTTTAGACAAGTTACAGCAAGAGGATTTCTACAAAGACCTCGCCGCGCTCCTGCACAAGCATAATTTCCATACAGATAAAAAAACTAGCATTTTTCTGCGCATACAGCACACAAGCGTGGATCCAATGCCACAATGCACCGTAGAAGCAGCATCAACACCGCCGCCTGGTCATACACGATCAGGACGCCGAATAAAATTCAATGAGAAGCCAGACTTCTACTATTATTGAAATTTTATAAATTGTCACTGATATTTTTTCATCCTTTCTCTTCAGAACCAAAGCCAGCCATCCTACACAGTACTACTAGCAACACGCTGGACTGGTATCTTGTATCTTGCAAGCAAACGCACGAATCCACCACTACCATCCCTTTTTAATTTTGTCCCGAAAAGTAGAAGGTTTACTTTTTTTTGGAACGAGGGGAATGTTGTAGGGAAATGTGTCCTTCCCACATTTTCTACAATCTACACCACCCCGGTTAATTGCTTGCCCACATCAGCCTGCTCGCATCACGAAGATCCACTGTTTACTTCCCACGGCACGGCCCAGCTGTAAACACGGTCCAAGGCATAACATTCCAAAACCAACAATGAGGTCCGAATGCAAAGCCAACACATTCCAAGGCCCAGACAGAGAATAGAACTCGATATAAGTTCTATGCTATAAGATTCTATGCTTATCTCATGCCTTGTGACGACACTACTACGTCGAACCGAACAAATCACTCTTAGTATGAAGATTGTCAATTATCTCCATTCTTACAGTATCCTTAGAAACGGATAACAGTCTTCTTCACTTCGTTTCTCTACTCCGACCCGTGCAGTCGGATAGCAAAACGTGCGCTAATTGAATTCTCAAACGATAGTTTAAAGTCAAACGAAATTCATTCAATTTCGATTCATCAAAGATTTAAAGCACTAGCTTTATCAAACGTGTAAGTTCGCGAGATTATGAACATTTAAATCCGCCACGAAATCCTTCGACTTGAAGAACTTCAGCACCAATTGGAAAGACGACCAGTCACCCACACCCGACTTCCTCACCAGAAGGGCATCTCCACGATCGCGAGACTTCGCTGATCGTTGTACAACGCCCAAGATTTCCGAAGGAAGAACGAAACCAATACGGACCAGCTGCCACAGACGCCGTCCAGGTTTTATGTGCTATCAAGCGGTGACTTTTCCTTTTACTTTGCTTGTATTCAATAAATCGCTGCTAAGCGAGAATTTTAACGGAAACAGTCCAAGTTATTTATTTCGTGAAAGCGGAGACTTGGTTGTTAATTCAATCATATTTCCACACTGCACGACATACGTATCCGCAGTTTATTCAAAAAAGAAATTATGAACACTAATTCATCAGCATGGGTGAAATAAGTCATTACCACCATACCATTCCTCCCTTGTGCATTCTTTATCAGTTATGTTCGGCACGTAATATGTAACAAGATATATAAATTATATAATCGGTGCTCAAAATGTTTAACAAAATCTAGAGATGAGCGCTATTGCAAAAGTATCTTTTGGCAGAAAAAAGTATAAAACTTCAGTTATTGAAATAAATGAGCTATTCCGAAAATTACACGTAATTCCCTTAAATGTAGGTGAATGTCATTGTTTCTACTCTTCCCTCGAATAATAGTTATGGTAAAAATTATTCTTTCCGTATTTGGGAATAATCTTAATAAATATTAATAAGTATTGTTGATAATTTAAAAATGTAAATACACATGCATTCGATAATATTAATACTCGCCTTCGTTGGAGTATATTTGAGAAGTTGCCATTTATTGGTTCAATTAATATTATTAAGTTTTCATCAAATTAATCATCATTTTCTGATTCTCATTTGTTGATCAATAATTAACACCATAAGAGATCTATATTCATTATAATGAAAAAGTATTCGGAACGAACCTTTTTTACTTTCCAAATACACAGAGTGTGTAGGGAAAGTATTGTAATCGGTCGAAAAGAAAAATTTGAGATCTCTTCGGATCTTTGCGAATTGGCTCCAGGGGAGTCTATTTTGAAATTTTGGCGATGATATCCTATGTTGTATGTGTGTATGTTAAGAATTTTGTTCTCCCGATAACTCACGAACAAATTGATGAATCGATACCAAATTTGAGATTTGATTTTGAATGCGTTGGGAATAGAAACCTATTTCTGGACAGCTAATTCCGACTTCATTTACACACCGCGTTCTACTTCCGGTTTCTTAATATTTAAAATTTTGAAACTATTCATCGAAGCATTTTGATTGGTCAGTTAATTCTGAGTGAAGATTGCTAAACTGCATTCCTGTACGTCGCACCGATTTTGAGATACAGCGAAAATTCATTACGCAGAAAAGGGTTATTACTTTCCAGTTAGAGTGTGAAGGGAAAGTATTGTAATCGGTCGAAAAAAATTGGGATCTCTTCGGATCTTCGCTTATTGGTTCCACGAGAGACTATTTTCAAATTTTGGCGATGATATCCTATGTTGTATGTGTGTATGTTAAGAATTGTTTTACGTAAAAAAATTATTACGCAAAAAGGAGTTACCTTGGTTGCGCTCTTTTTGAATCTGCCAATAAAGTTTTGGCAAAGAGTTTAATGTGGAAGATAATTCATGCTATCTGTACTTGAATATGTTATTATGATATTTAGGAGTATTATGTAGGGTGTTTAGTGCCATTAATTTTTTTATGAAATGTAATTGGAAAGTTAAGTGGGGCACAGTCCATATTTTTTCAACATTAAAATATTTGAGAGACCTTTGCTGTTTACAATTTTGAGAATTTGAAGGGTCCTGTTGGAATGAGGATTGCAGCGATGTTTATCCTCAAATGGCAAGTGACCGTGAATACGAGTAACACTTCGTTAGCTTTGTGACGTCCCCTGCTAACTCATCTTGTTTCATTAGCACTCAATTCGTCGGTCATTAGCACCTCACTGTGTACGGACTACTCCCCAAGGATAAAGTAACCTTGGTTGAGACACGGCTCAACGTCGAAATTCGCTTCGTAATTCACTACATTCGATGATGTGGCAGATTCGTTATTTATGCATAAATACGCATGGTCATTCCAACATCAGCAACAATGAGACGCTGAGAGCAAATATGTTGTAAGGATCAAGAGGGTTGAGGAGGAATTATTTGCTTTTTAGAGAGATGAATAACTGAAAGAATTCTCAATTTTGTTTGTTCTTTATTCTAGATTTTATTAGATGGTGAACGCTGAAACAGATAATGTTTTTAAATTATTCAGAATATCAAATAAACTCAAAAGCCACTTTTCTGAGATCATTCATTGGTATTTGGAACTGTATATTTATTTTTTAGTTTAGATACCATAAAATATTTCTTGTAGACTTACGGAAAGTGTTTTTAAAATTCCAAAACATCAAGGATATTTCAATTTTTAGTGTGTGAAATAATGTAAGAAGAAAATACTATTTATTATTGAAAGAAAGATTTTGGATGGTGAACTACAACAAAACCTCAAGATATTCGTAAAATATAAAAAAATTAAAAGTTCAGCAAAGTAGAGAGTTTTGTATCAATTTAGGAGGAGATCAATAAAAAGTCATGACTGGAAAATAGAGCATAATTGGAATCTACAATTTCTTTCTTTGAGATGAACGAGTATAGTCAGATGGGGAGGGGAGGATGAGTTCATCGACACCTCTTGTGGATCCACAGAGAACTTCCCCGGCTCACTCTTGTACTCAGACCTCCGCCTTGTGAAGGCATTATACCAAACCATACATGTCACTATCGACTTGTATGTTTTTGTAGCGAAAATGTTTTTATTTTATTTAGGAGGAAGTTGCTCACTCACGTAAAACTAATTTACAATTCCTTTGATGCAGTCAAACACATAATAAAAAGAATTAAATAAGAGTTACCATAACTTCACAAACCATAACTTTTATAAAAATAATAGATGAATTATCTGTTAAAAAACCAAGTTCCCTCTTCCCTCTGAAAGAGCCTCATAATTCACATTAAGAGTTTGTTCATGGTAGAGATCATTACTATAGACGTCTGTCATAATTTGTATTTCCTACAATTTGTAAGTACTAAATTGTTTGGCAGGTAAATTGCTCTCAAGATATATTTGTATTAATGATTGTTGCACGTGAATTAAGTGCTTGCATGAGTTCATATCATGATTCTAAGAAGGAATAATAAATTTATCATTCCTCTCTATTGGAATGCTTCCGAAGTAAATATTCCACACTTGTTGCTGCAAATTCACGCTTACCTGTTTCATTGTGTTTCTTCTTGAGAAAGACTATTTTCTGTTATGTCTATAAGGGAGCGTAAAATGTAAGGGTCCTTATGCTACAGCTTGTGTACCTAACCTTCATATCACACCTTTTACGTTTTAAATATGATATATTCCATATTAAATATATGCAGTTGATATGTTCTGTTAACTAAGACGCCATACATCTCAGCTAAATATTGAACCTAACACGATTATTAAGATGGTCAATGAAATTATAATATAATAGCGTGAATTACATCCATGTTTTTTAGAAATATTGGTTTTATAGAAAATCCCTCCATCTGCATTAACTATCCCTAGGTACCTTCACTATTTCTGGTTGGAAAAGAACTTACTTTATTTTATTTGAAAAATCAAACAAAAATTAGGCTTTGCAATGACAAATGATGACTAGACAAAAGATGTAACTATCGGTACATTCATTTTATCCAAAAATATACCATTAGGTCAAGTACAATATGTGCCTTCTAATATTCGAAGTATTCTTAAAAAGTTTGATGGATTACAAAAGATTGTTTTACAAGATATTTCTTCCTGAGGAGCTTCTAGACTTTGCTAGGTAAAATATTTTGTGTGTTCATATATGAGATATTAATTTTTATCGCCAAACTTGTAGATAATCACTGCAAAACCAAATAATTGCACGAGATATCGAGGTAAGTAAAAAAAATTAAATGTGTCTATTTCCCGGCGTTTTGGGGGTCTGTATTTCCGTTTTCCGTTTTTTTTAGAGATTTTCTTTGACATTAAGGTCTCTAATGACCTGACGTTGACAAGTCCTAAAACCCCACAAAAAAATTCTTTAAAATTGCATGCAATCACCACACTTTTCCTAATCAGGGTATTAAGAGATATTAAAGTGTATAGTTTATGCATCACATCGTCATGGATGCGTATGATTGCCTGAAGTTTTAAAAATATTCCTAGAAAAAAAAACTTATGGAAATAATTTCGCAATGCGCCAGCAAATACGTAAATTTACATTTTTATTAGTCTTATCTCTTAAAATTTTATCTATCATAATCTTTTTAGAATTCTCCAATACATTTTTCTCGATTATTATGTACTTTTATCGACTTACCTTCGAAGGTTTCATTTTCATCAAATGCTCCACACTATATGCAGCGTGCTGTAATACCAATTCCGTACACAAACAAGTAGACTCGTGGGGGAGTTTGGGTAGTGAATGGTATGGGAATATCTAAAATGTATGTTGAATCTAACGAAAATTCTTTAAAATGTTCGATACTTAATTTCACAAACTGTTTAATCATACTGTAGTAACGTATACTACGTTGACAAGAAAACTTAAAATATTAATATCTTGTATACCTTGCTATGAAAACCTCTTATCCACATGGAACTGAAAGAGTGGTTGAAAGGTCAAAGTCAAATAGTCACAGATGGTGACCGTTTAGTTTCTGTACCAACTTGGTACATCGTATTTTCATAGTGAACTTGAGGCTAAAAATTATAAAGTTGATGAATAGGTTTTGGTTGATTGGATGATGAAATTACTCACCATGTGCGGGAGCCGCGCCGACCGCCATCACCATCACCACGAGGGTCATCACCGCACACAGCTTCATCTTGGTCACTGAATGGAGCGACTGGCACATGAGAATCGTTACAGCGCGCTCTTTATAGCGGTTCGCGGCTCCCTCATCACACCTTCCAGGCATCACCCATTGGGATGCCCCCAGACGCGTCAACCGGACGGAGGAGGAAGAGGAGAGGCGCAGGTGTGAAACGATCAAAGTGCGCTCGTCTTCTTGTTGCATTCAGACGAAGGTGCTCAAAACTGCACTGTCAATCTCCAGTATTAGGTAGGACAGGTATACGCATCGTTCATGGAAATGGGCATCGTACATACACTATACCTATGATAATAACAACGCACGTCTCAAATATATCCTAAACGAAAAAAGATAACGAATTGCGGGTCTCACTAAGATGATTCGTAACTTGGGGTTAATTGCTGAATGTTTTGAAATAATTTTGAATTTTGTTGCCTGCAGAGATATGGAAACTTTTATTGTTTTTTGTGGAACTATATTTTTCCAGTTATTTGAAACTCCGTAAAAATACAAAATATTTATTGAATTTGAAATAATAACAACAGATACAGCATCACGAATAAATAAAAAAATGTTCAAATAATGTGTGAGTCTTTCATGAGTAGAATGTCTGTATACCATGTATTGTGATTATCAACAATAAAATATTTGTCTTTTAAAATAATTAATAATTCAATATTTGGTATACAGTCAGGGAAAACTGGAGACTTTTCAAGTCAGTGCGGAGGACCTCGCCGAGGTGTGTGGGGAGGTCTTTTTTCCTAGCCATTGAGAAAATAATCAATTATTCGCTATGCTGTTTCCTGTTATTCATAGAAACTCAATAAATGTTAAATTTTTGTATTCATATTTTCACGGACATTGAAGTAGTTTTGAGAAAAATATCGTTCCATAAAAAAAGTGTCGATATCTCTACCACTAAAAAAGAACTACCAATTATTTGAATACTTTTGTTGACTTATTCTGTATTTCTCTTCAAGCTAATGAACGCTTCATGTAACCTCATTTGTTTATCTTATTCGAGATCATTCGTTCCGAGAAGAGAGGAGGGTGCCGAGTGTTCTGTGAAGCCAACCACACGAATGTGGTTAACGAACATAAATGCGTAAGGACATTTTTCTTGAGCCCTACCGTGAAACAATATCTTGGCTTCAGAGAATCGAACACATTTATGTCATAAAAGTTATTTGCTCATAAAACTTTGTCAGCCCCCTCCAGACCCTCTTAAACAGGTATGAACTTCACCAAGTCATTGCTATAGTACTTTTAGAATTATTGATTAAAATGCAAAATCATCATAAAGCTTGGTTTTCGATACCTATTTTATGACATTGTACTCATATCAACATTGAAGTGAATGTATGCGCTATCATTGTAGCCTCATCTCAGCATGGTTTTTCTCCAGGTTTTCTTTGTGTTGAACGGAATTGATGAAAAGGTCTTTTGCATACTTCCTTACAATAAATTAGATACTTGTCCTCCCCATAGAAGCAGTTTTGAAGTACCCATTTGGCAAAACTCTTTTTATTTATAAAGTCGCATCTTTACCTGGCGAAAAGAAGCATTACAAATGGAGGAAATAGTAATCATTTTAAACAAGCTTCGTTATTCTTTATATTAAGGTATTCAATATTATTTAAACTGAATTGTTAAGTAAATTGTCATTCAAGTGTTTTAAATATTTTCAGAGTTTTAAAAACAACTATATATTTATACGACAATATATTATGAACGAACAATTCTTAAAAATGTTTTTAAAAAATACTGTCAAAAACGCAGTTAAAAGTGCGCAAGGGACCTAGTGGGCAATTTTCGGATTTAACATTTCTGCGTTTCAAGGCTAAATCATGACGTGTACCGCACAATGAGAACAAAGTTAGCTCTCTAGAAACAAGACATAGGAAAATTATCATGGCAAGATGCAAGTTCTTCTTTCTGTTGTTTATTGTTTTTCTTTTCTCTCTCTCTCTCTCTTGAAAGAATTTTATATACAGGATATCAGTAAAAGCGAACTTCTCAAAAATCTTAAACGAGGAGTGATATCGAACTGCGGTTTTCATTAAGAGAAATCGTGATATGAAGCTAATTATTTGACTATCAAAGCAATCCGTAGCTTTTTTTAACTGCAAAGATTTTATTGATTTCTTAATAGATACTGTTTATTTTTTCTGCGCTGCTTTTAAGCTTAAGAGATGTTTCAAATACAATGATGTACCAATTATTGAATTTGAACAAACAGCAGCAATGTCAGCAATGTTTAAATATTTCCGATAATGATGAATGGGATTTGTAGGGGTTGATGTTGTGGTTGTATTTCGTTATTTCACAGGTTCAATGCCGAACTGTTTTACAACGAAAGTCCCCATTCAAAATAAATATATAAAGAGATCAGGAAAGGAAAGGACAAGTTTTATTCGTTATGAAAAACAGAGCTGAATACTTAAATGCTCGTAGAATTGAAATTTGTCTAACATGAAACGAAGAAACTACAATGTACCCACATCAGGAAGGCATGTCAAAATAATTTGTCAGCTAATTCATGAAAAGTTGAAAAGGTTTTCTGCTGTAACTCACGAAGTTGGAATTGTAGCACAATCTTGAAGTAACAGAGTTGTATCAAGCACTAAGTCGCAGGACGGAAATCACTTCGTCGTAGGAGCTTGCGATGCGGTCGGCTTCGCCGTAGACTGAATTTCTTAGCAAGGCTGTAAGCAAGCACGTGAGCGTGGCGGCTGGCTTGACCGCGAGCTGGGCGAAGACTCAATTCTAGTTGTGATAACTTATTTCACCATGGTAATCTTCGTTGTCGGGAGAATCTTTTGTCACTGTTCTCGAAGTCTCTTAACAGCAAAGTTCCATTTCTTGTCGATGGTTCTAGTGAAATCTTGCTTCATTTCTTAGCTAGGAACGTGTAAATTTTTTGTTACTCTTTGAGTAAACAAATTTTCATGTGGCCTTGCATCGATATTTGGCGGCACGTTTATACATCGATATTTGGCGTTCGATATGTAAACAACAGAATTTTTTTCGAGTGTTCACAAATGGCGTGTGTGCAAGAATGTAAATAACATGAGGTGATACGTACTGATTGTGCAGCAGTAGATATCTGTATGACAATATGTAGCAGAATCTGCGTGTAAGATTCTCTACAGATTGAATACTTTTCCTTGTTGAATAGGAAGAACTCGTCTCGGCGCTAGGAATGTTATTTCCATCGAATTCATTCAATTTGGAAATGTATAAAGATTCTCAGGGTTGTTTCTCTGTTGTTCGTTCTAATTTATAAAATATATACGTCGACCGATTTGCTGCAAGTCAGATTTATTACAGTGAAAACCGCACTTCAATATCCTTATTCGTTATATTCCAGATATTTGAGGTGATCACTTTTAATATTTCACAATTACACATAAGACAATATTCTGAGAATTCTATTACTATTAACGTCAAAATAAATAATTTCAGATTAACGACCTTTTGGTGGATTAATACCATTGATTAAAAGCAGAAAATAAACGATATTCGCCCATCAAAAGGTCGCTAGTCTTAAATTATTTATTTATTTTGATTCTGAGAATCAATTATGAATGTTTGAAGAAATTTAGTTCTTTCGTACTTGGGGAAGATCAATTCTTCTTTTGAGGGAGTAAAATAAATTACTAATTCTCTGTTTCCCTATGCCTAAAGCAGTGAAAATGTTCAGCTTTAAAAAAAATAACCAAATTCGTTAAGGAAGAAAAACCCGCAATTCATCAAAAAGTTTATGTAATTTCTATAATAAGTTATTTACTTTGTATTTATTTACTTTATATTGTCCTATTGTTAAAAACATCCTGCTCTGCCCTTTTCAAAGTGTGGTTGACCTTGTGATGCTATTTGCTGTGGTAAAGTCATGGACTCGATACGGTTCTACGCTGTGCTTGGCCCAATCGCTGCGCTGTTAAATTTGTGTGCATTGAAAACAGTGATTCTGTACTAGGTTATTTGTATTCGCGAATTCAAGTCCAACCATCAAACATTCCTTTCTTAATAAACCAGGGCTAACTGTACCTGTGCAAAACAGTAAAAAAGTTAAAGAATGAAAACATCGAGAAAGTTTAAATGAATCAAATTGCCACCTTGTGGCCAAAAGCACGAAACTGGCATCTTCAAAGACGCACGGACGAGGGTGTACGAATAGGCTACAACAGTAAATAGAATTTTGAGAATGTAGGAACACCAATTCCTACATATAACTACCTAGACATATCCTACGTACATACCTTCGTACTAATAACATACTGAAAGCTCCCCCATGCAACAAACGCACGTTGCATGTTCGCCATGTTTGTTTACTGGCTTCCAAGGCAATACCACTCGCCACGCCAAGGAATCCTCATAACAGTAAACAAACAAGAAGCTAGAACCATACGACTCCATGACAGCAGAGAGAAACTCTAGGAGCCGCTTACTGACCTGTCGGTTCATACAACTTGTTAAGAAACTTCTGGAGAATACCAAGACTACGACACAATGCTATACCTCTCAGACAGTCATATGTCTTTGTTTAGGTTATACCTGCTAGCAACCAGAAAATCATTCTCTCGCCAGCTGTCGGACTGAACACATCGTTCTAAAGCAGCTCCGAGTCGAGTACGTAACCTCCGAAGTAATCCAATCTTCGAACTTACGCTGACGACGCTCATGCTAGTCAAAATTCAGAATCAAATTTGACTACGCCAGACTCGAAAGAAATTTCATTTCAACGGGACCCCGATCAAAATTTGAGGAACTCAAATCCTCGGGTACGTCCGTCATCAGGGGAACACTATTTCCCAAATTCGACGAGTCCAGACGTTCCACGCAACGCCGTGAACGACGTCACAGGAGCATTCTCCGCGCCGAGATCATCGACCTCAAGAATCGATACGAGACAAACCAAGAATCGATACGCGACTTCAACCGGCCGCGCCACCGCAACCGGAGGATCCTCCGACCCAGAACCATCGACCTCAAGGATCGATAAAGAAGCACACTTCCTACGACGACTTCGACTAGTGGCGTCATCGCTCAAGAGGGCGCTGCACATTCCGTGAACTGTTACTACCGGCGCCGCCTTCCGTCGACGCAGAGAACGCTAAACGACGCCTGTTATACGTGAGCAATTAGTTCACACGGAACTTCCAATTTTACCGTTTGTCGTCTTGTGCGAGTCATTTGTTTGTCCCCATGCGACTTTGTTTATTTACGCAATAAATCTTGTTCTTTTGAACCATACTCAGATTATTTATTTTGGAGAGGAGGAGGCGTTATTGTTAATACAATAAAAGATCTTCCCCGACAAGAAGTTGCTAAAAAGAACTACGCATCATTTTGATTCGTCAAATAATTATCTCCACGACTTATCATAATGAAAACCGTATGACCGCATGGAGGGAAATAGTTTTTGTAGGGGTTCTGGTTGTATTTCGTTATTTCACAGTTTCAATGCTGGATTGTTCCACAACGAAAAATCCCCATTCAAAATAAATATGTAAAGAGATCAGGAGAAAAGGACAAGTTTTATTCTCGTAAAAAACGGAACTGAAAATTAAATGATCGTCAAAATTACATATACACATACTTTAACAAACAGAACGAATCCTGAAAATGCGCGCAGAATTGAAATTAGTAACATGAAACGAAGAAAATACAATGTACCCACATCAGGAACGCACGTCAAAATAATTTGTCAGCTAATTCATGAAAAATTCAAAAGGTTTTCTGCTGTAACTAACGAAGTTGGAATTGTAGCACAATCTTGAAGTAACAGAGTTGTATCAAGCACTAAATCGCAGGACGGAAATCACTTCGTCGTAGGAGCTTGCGATGCGGTCGGCTTCGTCGTAGACTGAATTTCTTAGCAAGACTGTAAGCAAGCACGTGAGCGTGGCGGCTGGCTTGTACGTGAGCTGGGCGAAGACTCAATTTTAGCTGTCAATCAACAAGTTATTTCACCATGGTAATCTTGGTTGTAGGGAGAATCTTGTGTCACTGTTCTCGAAGTCTCTTAACAGCAAAGTTCCTATGTCTTGTCAATGGTTCTAGTGAAATTGCTAGGAACGTGTAAATTATTTCTTTGTTCTTTGAGTAAACATATGTTAATGTGGTCTTGCATCGATATTTGGCGGTACACGTATTCATCGATATTTGGCGTTCGATATGTAAACAACAGAATGTCTTTCGAGTGTTCACATATGGCATGTGTGCAAGAATGTAAATAACATGGGGTGATAGATACTGATTGTGCAGCAGTAGATATCTGTATGACAGTATGTAGTAGAATCTGAGTGTATGATTCTCTACAGAATGATTTACAGTCTGGAAGCAATATTTAAGGGACCATACAATCAATATCGATTAACGACCCCAAGGGAGAGGCGTACTTATCATTTCTGCACCCCTCTGAGAAATGAATAAAAATAGTTAATAGGAATTTTACCAAAAGCTTATGACCTTCCAAGCTTTCAGCACCAACCGATCCTCTCAACTTCCGAGCCCTTACTGTCGTAGGGTCACCGGAGTTACGCAAGTTTTAGAGCATACGCAACGCATTACACAACGCATTACACTATGTAAACACGCCAATGCTCAAAACGTTTTGTCTAACCTTTCGACTTGGTTCCACGCAAATCGTCTCATTGTAAACACTGACAAAACAGTGTCTATGTCATTTCACAATAGTATCACAAAATCTTTACCCCAGGTTTCTCTTTCTTTAAACGGAACACAATTAAAAACTGTTACAAATACAAAATTCTTAGGTCTCCATATTCAAGACAACCTCAAATGGAATTGTCACATTGACAATCTTAATTCCCAATTAAGCAAATTGTGTTACGCATTCCGAATCTTAGTTAACGCAGTTAGTCCACGTATTTCCCGTTGCGTATATTTTGCAAACGTTTACTCCCATTTACGTTACGGCATTACCTTCTGGGGTAATTCCGGTCAGAGTATTCAAACTTTCAGAATTCAGAAGAGGATAGTTCGGATAATTTGTAAATCTCACCCCCGAAACTCTTGTAAACCTTTATTCAAGGAATTAAATATCTTAACACTTCCCTGCATTTATATTTATGAAACGGTCGTGTTTGTTAAGACCGAATTACTGAAGTGCCACCCTTGCTTTATACGAAACAGTCTCGTTCACGAACACTATACACGCAATAGTAGTAATATTCATCGCCCTAGAGTGTCAACCACTCTTTGCCAAAAGGGACCATACCATTCGGGAATCGTTCTATATAATTCCCTGCCCAAGAATATAAAAGATATTATGAAATTGAATATCTTCAAATCCGCGGTTAAAAACTACCTCCTGCACCAGTGCTTCTACACTGTAAAAGAATTTATTGATTTTAACAAAAGTTAAATTCGTCTTGTGCTTTATCACGCCATTGCTGTAGTACTTTTTAAACAACTTATAACAATTTCAAAAACTATTTTCTTGCATGATTGTGTTGTCTTATGGCTCATATTAATTTAGTTTTATGTGTACTCAACATTGGCACGTTTGTGTACATAAATTCTGTAGCCCCATCCTGGCCCGGGTTTTTCTCCGGTTTTCCTTCGGGTAGAGGCGGATTTATCATACAGGTTCTCTAGGCTTTGTCTAGGGGCGGGTCTATTGTAACAATAAATCGTGAATTTAGTGTTATTTCAATTTTTAAGCACTATACTCAGAATAATCTATAGTTCGATAATAACTTACATGTAATTTTTTGCTTAAAATTACAAACATATTGACATTCTATTAGTATTATAACTCGCAGCTAACTTTTTATCTTATCTAGGAATTTTTGCTGAATTTTTTGAATCCGCCTCTGCCTTAGGGCCCTTGATCGGAATTGTTGGGATGGTCCCTTGCTTGCTTCCGGAGAGTAAATTAGTTTTTTTCCCTCCACGTGGTCATACGCAGTTTGTACTGTTTTTTGACAATAAATTTATTATTATTATTATTATTATCATCTAGAGACAGTGGCGGATCTAGACCGTAATCAAGGGGAGGTGCTAAATTTTATAAATATTATAAACATTGTAAATATTATTGAAAATATTATTATTAATATTATAGCGATTTTGTATCTTTATAAAATGCATCAATTCATCAAATAGATAATTAACAGTTCATTAATTTCATTAATTGTTTAAAATGGCAAATACATATTACAGGATAAGGATACATCTTATCAATTTCAATAGATAATATTGAAATTGATAAAATGTATCCCTATCCTTTAATATGTATTTGCCGTTTTATAACTCCCTTAGGCTCCCCACTCCGTAGATCCGCCGCTGTCTAGGGACAATACATCAAGTAAAGTACCAAGCGGACAACGATATAACAGAAAACCGGGAGAGTACGCGTAAATGGAAACATAATATGAGAAAAGAAAGGAGTACAAAATGCAACTCTATAAATTGCTTTGTTAAATACGAGGAAAACCACTAACAGTTATTCTCTGCAGGTTAAGGAATATTTTTTTACAAGTTTTTGGCCAGATAGATTTTAGTTTGTAATATCTCTCCACCTGTAGGTACACGGAAGAGTTATACGAAAAACCATTAACACATAAGTACATGTAAAACGGTTAAAGTGCTCATAGCATATGTGCTGTCAGAGTTCACTTATGCTTTTTTGTGTCCAGATCTTCCGATATGAAAGTTATGAATGGAAAAAGGGTGCAGTTATAGAAGGCGATGGACTTGTTAGGAGGTCAACACTTCTGCGATCAAATAAGCAGATATCGGATTCGAGTACCAGCTCGTCATCTTTTTCATATGACTGTAATTATTATTAACCACTTCGTATGATATATCTAACTAACACAATTAATTCAGATAGTTTATCTTCATTCCATTAAAACTCCATATTAAAGGCCAGACAATTAAATAATTGCCGTAGATTCCAATTAACCAGTGAACACAACGTCGAAAAACGCATTAACATTTGTATTCGACACACGTAAATACTTTAAAGTAATAACCACATATTCAAAATAACATTCGACAAAGGAAACATTCTTTTAATAAGGTTGTTTGGAAGGTTTTTCTGTACAACATGAAACTTACATTTTTTTAAATCATTGCCTTCATCACTCGCAGAGGCGACTCGAGAATCTACGACTACATACACGAAGGATAAAATTATAAAAAATTCAATAAAGTCAACGTCGCAGTGACTTGCTGATTTTTGCAAACGATCCCTTACATCCATACAGGTTTTAGGAATTTTTAAAAAAAATCCCCCTTTTAAATATTTTGGGAAAAATTTGGGTCAAAAAATCTATTTTACAAATGCGGCGATGCATGCATTCGAAACCTCTCGTCGACTATTGAGAATCGGATTTCGAAAAGAAATCCGTTTCTCTGTGATAAATCAAGAACTATCTATCCTTAAAGACTCAACAAAAAAAATTTCCCAACATACTGGAGACTTTCAGTTTTATCACAAGATTAATATAACGAAGTAAATGTGGAGATCAATAGAATTCCCAAATCAATAATGAAGCATAAATATGTTTTTCAGTTAAGGAAATGATCTACATGTGGTACCTGCTAGGTGGTTTTAAGTTCTTTAGTGTAGAAACTACGATGTGAAGAAATAATTTGATACGCCAATGGCCTTAAAATTACCATTCTATGGGATGCAGTAACCTCCCAGCGAGAAAAGCTTTGTATAATCAGTTATAATAAATTGTACAATCAGTGGAAATTGAAGTATTATAATTTCTTTGTATAAAAAACTGTACATGACAAGAAAGTAATTTATTCTCTGGAAGCCAGCAAGAGGTAAATAAATAATTTATTGTCAAAAAACAGTACAAACTGCGTATGACCACGTGGAGGAAAAAAAAACTAATTTACTCTCCGGAAGCAAGCAAGGTAATCTCAACAATTACAGTATAAGGGCCGAAAGGCAATGGTGGATTTAAAATTTCTATACAAAATGATGACAAGAGCCCCTCCTCGTAAAAAAGCAGAAAACTAGTTTGCTACTTGTTATAGTATCCATATAATATATAACAAATTTATTTCAATATTTAAAATAGTTTAGTCATTTACCAAATACGCAGTGACAAATTTATTTCAATATTTAAAATAGTTAAGTCATTTACCAAATACACAGTGACAAATTTATTTCAATATTTAAAATAGTTTATACATTTATCAAATAGACAATTAACTTCATTGATAATAACACAACATCATGATATAACAAGTTGAACTATAACAGGCAAAAACACTTTCAAACCTGCTCTCTTATGCTGCTATGGCGATACTACTTTGGCATACACTTACTATGAGAAATTTTATTTCTTCTAAAGTAGTAAATTAAAATAATAAACAATCAAAACAAGTCAATGTTTAATTTGGATATTTTAATATTATTTTGATTGGTTTTATGCAGCAAATAAACTCTGTGAATGTGGGAAAAGGTGCACCTGGATCTATTGTTATCACAGAATTGAATGCGATGGTCCCAGATGACAAAAGCCTCAAACAAGAACCTGACTATTGCTTCTACATATCGATTGACTCCTGGGCTCTGGACAACCCACTTCCATAAGGCTCCCCATTACAGCTTCTATAATGGTTAGCTTATCTCTAGTTAATATATTGAAAAATGTAAGAAATTGATTAAAACAAGAAAGGTCCAATGAATCTTTATGTAAAAATAGAAGTATGCTGTCCTTGATGTATTGACCATTTACTAACATTGATTAGTCTTGTAATACATTTGTATTATTATATTTGCACTTTGTTTGGTCTTGTTTCAAGTTATCGTACAGTGTTTAACAATTTTATCAGCCACTTGGCAATAAGACCTACATTATACAAAACACACTCATACTAATGTTTGTTTATAATATAAAGAATAAAAATTACATTACCAAATCATATATACTTGACAATTTTTCCATGTCTGATCTTAAATTATCACTGTCATGAGTGTTTTATGTGTGTCGTTTCTGACATGTATATTTTAAAATAGCTACATTATAAGTCTTGATTCCTAACATTTTCCCAGTCCATGAGATGACTGTTTTCTGAGTGATTATTCCTAATGGCACTTATTTCAGAATTTCTTACATTTCTTTGGTGTTCTCTGAGTTTTGTTAAAAATTTCACTCAGTTTGACATGTGCAGCATGCATCATGTGTTTTACACCTTTTTTTTTTTGTGAACTATATTCATTTGATAAAATATCTTTTTCTTATCCTTGTCTTAAACCTATAGTCAATTTATACTATTTATATAATAGTGATTTTACATTTTCAGATTTTGATGTTCTATTTAGTTAAGGAAATTTATTTATCGAAGAGAAATATTGGAATATTTTCTCTCTTGCCATCTTGTTGCAATTCTAATCTACATTTTAAATAATATATTATTTTATTAATGTTCCTATCAATATATGTAGTTTGTCAAAAATATGTTTTCTAAGTCTAATATTGTTGTTTCTGAAAATATCATTTGAAAGCTATACTTCTTTGTCTATGAAATTATATTAATGGTTTTCTTTGGTACTAATGTGTTAGCAGATAAATAATTTCTTTGATATGTTTCTTCTCTATACCAAGTAAATAATAGTCTGCTTGCATGTCTAATAATAGTTGTTTCAAAATGATTTAATTTATTGTTTTCTTCTACTAATTTTAAATTTATTTTAAGACTTTAATTTTTGTTACATTTTAATTTTAGTTTCAAATATTGTATCTATTTTGTTATACAGTACAATGCAAAATATATTATACATGCCCATAATTTGGGTTGAAAGTCAAATTTCTCCTAACATTTTTCAATCACGCATTACAAATTCTAAAACTATTATGCTTTGTGAACTAACCATGGGACCTCCCTCCACATTTTGTCTTGATTTTAAATTTGTGATGTAGCATTTAAAATAAGTTCTATAGCTATTTTTATTTCACATTGTGTGATAATGCAATTATCCTATGAGACACTACAACTTGGCCAACCTATTGAAGAATATGTATTCATGTATAGTAGACATAATTACTAAACAAAATAGTTATTTAAAAGCAACAAAAAACAATAGTGTCATTTTTATTTGTGTATCATAAAGAAAGTTGTTAGTAATATCAAAAAGCACCTCAAATTAAATTTATAAATGTTAAATTTACAATGTTTATAGAAAAGTCAGAGTTGTTTTAAAATGGATTGAATTGATGCTAGTTTAACCCGGAAAAAGTTTTAAAACTGATTGAAAGTTTTAAATCTTTTGAAAGTTTGACTGATTGAAAGTTTTAAATCTTTTGAAAGTTTGACTGATTGAAAGTTTTTATTCATTAATTACACACTTAAATCCAATGAAATTTGTAACTTTACCATTGATTATAACCTTGTTACGTCAAATAATTCTTTTGAAAGATCTTTAAATCATTTACACTTTTATTTGTGCAATAAATTTTCTCTATTAAAATATTCCAAACATTTGATTAAAGTAATTCGAATTACTAGATCATGTACTCTTGGTAAAAATATGAATATGATATATAAATTTATTGTCAAAAAACAGTACAAACTGCGTATGACCACGTGGAGGACAATAAACTGATTTACTCTCCGGAAGCAAGCAAGGGACCATCCCATCAATTCCGATCAAGGGCCCTAAGGCAGAGGCGGATTCAAATTTATTTTTTTTGCATAAGTTCCTAGATAAGATAAAAAGTTAGCTGCGAGTTATAATACATATTTAATGTCAATGTAATTTATGTTTGTAATTTAACGCAAATATGTTTGTAAATTTACATGTACAAGTTATTATCGAACTATCGATTATTCTGAGTTTAGTGTTTAAAAATCATAAGAGTTGAAAAAACACTAAATTCATGATTTATTGTTACAATAAACACACCCCTAGACAAAGCCTAGAGAACCTGTATAAGAAATCCGCCTCTACCCGAAGGAAAAACGGAGAAAAACCCGGGCCAGGATGGGGCTACAGAATTAATGTACACAACCATGCCAAAGTTGAGTACACATAAAACTAAATTAATATGAGCCATACAGCAACACAATCATGCAAGAAAATTTCTTTTACAGTGTAGAAGCACTGGTGCAGGAGGTAGTTTTTAACTGCTCATTTGAAGATATTCAATTTCATATT